>JAYGGG010000173.1:0-399886 GCA_036346245.1 Bonia amplexicaulis
GGGTCTAATGATTAATTAGAGCTCTAAAAAAAGCGTGCTCATACGATCTCAAACTGAAATATTGAAACATCTCGTCTGGCTCTAACAGAATATCTTTCAGCCCTGAGAATTGTGATGCTCCCACAAATAAGCGGCGTCTATATATTGTGTTTTGAGATTGGTGCACATGGGAGAAAAACAATCTTGCTGAGGCAAATACAGCGCAAGGAAAATTCAAGTAAAGTTTCCATGGATGTGGGGTCTTTGTAACTGTTACAGTCCTACCGACTGCGTCCAGGATCTCTACGACCACCTTGTAGCCGCTACGGCCATCTCCTGCAGCCGTACGACCACGTTGAAGAGGCTACGACCACCTCCTGAGTCGTACCATGTCAGCACGGATGGTAGCTTCAAATAAGGCTATGGTAGCTTCATGATGGTATAGTAGATTCAACTAATTTGTGTAGGTTCAACCTAGAGCAAATCCTTTCCAAGCGCATTAGACAGATATTTATGGACCCATCATTAAGTACTATGCATTAGAGCAGGGTGTAGCTTTGTTTCCGATTATATGGAACCGTCCTAAACCTACAATCAATTGGAGTGGAGGATTTATGTATGTTGTGTTCTAGTTCGTAGAGTAGCTAGGTGTTATTGCTGTCAAGGTTAGTCCTAGGTTAGCGTTGTTTTTTTTTTGTGAAGATGTTGATGTTGCTTGCTGTCTTTGAGGGTGTTTTTCCGTAGGTGTGGTGTGTTTACCTAGGATGGGTGTTGTAACTTTTAATCTCTATTATCCTCTTTAATGAATACTAGAGTCCCTGTCATCTATATTAAAAAAAAAGAGGTCGATTTTGGGTGGCTTTAGATAATTAATGTGGCACTCTCCCCTGAAGCACTATTTTAACCTGTATGTATTTGAGGTGCACAATTTGTACCGAAAATATAACAAGATGTATATTTCTACTAAGACTGACATAAGAGGAAGCAGCTAAAAGGGGGTTGCGGGATTGAAATGTATCTAAAGAGTTGAATTTATATAGGAGCATATGTAAGTTAGCAATTCACGTATTAGAACCATGACATAAGAAGAATATTTAGGGGGTAAAGTTCTAGGCTCGCAGTTCTAATGGCGGGATGTAAGACTTAAGGTTTTAGCCTAGTAGATTTTAAGACTCTCGGTTTTTGACCTTTAGTAGATTTTATTTTAGCCTATCTTAATTTATTTTAGAATAAAAGACTTCGTTGTGGTGTTGTATTGGGGGTGCTCCAACACCTTAGCACAATCTATGGTAGTTAGGCACTCTAGACAGTCCATACGCCCGAGAAGAAACCGTATCCCCTATATTTACTCTCTTTTTATACGTGTTATAGGACTCGTTCAAACACAAGCAACCAAAATCACGGTAACTACTCATGCAAGGAATCTATAAGCATTTGTATTGCGGTGTTTAGCCACACAATTACACGAAAAGTTCAGCTAGTTCAATATATTCACTAGTTTGATTTGCGGTGAGCCTTGAGTTTTAGTTGAAATCTGGCGCGGCAGCTGCCGCCCACGATACATCCCAGCAGCCACAGAGTTATTGGCAAATTATAATCGTGTGATTGCCTAGTGTAAACTTGTTTCTTCGGTGGGGTATAGAAACAGATAAACAGCAGGATGATTAAGACAACGGATGCAAACGATACACAAAGAAAGTTTCAAACATAAAACAATAACTCTGCTTCGCATGGTTCGTAAGGAGAAGAGGTACCAACCAGGTCGCGGTCAGGTGGTTTAGCAGTCATTTTGAGCTTCTCACACAAATCTATTACCGGCAGCAAAAGAAAACCATGACAAAATATTTCTAACCCATCAGCTGCAGATTTCTCCACTCCCTACAAAGGTGAGATGCTTAATTCCTGATCCGACACTGCTAAAATCTGCGACAAACAAGTTCATATATATGTCTATGTACAAAATGTAATTGTAGTACCTCTAGAGCCACGAGGCAATCAAGTCTAGGAGGAGCGAAGTAAGACTTGAAGAGAAAAGAACAATTTTCTCCAAGACAACCAGTCCCAGACAAAGATATCAATTTTCACTTGATCATAGCTGTTGGCAAAGCTCGGGAACAGAAGGTACTGCAAGATCGAGCAGCGATATGTTTTGGTAGATGGGTGTAATGGCAATGGTACAAGCTTTTGGCATGGCCCCACACTGCTTTCCCTTTTCCAAAGCATGGTTCCTTGCTTGCCGTTGCAGATTATGTCGTTACTGATCGACACTGTGAGCTTTTCTTTTGTTCTTTTCTTCTTTAGAGCAGTCTCTGTCTTTCCTTTAAAAAAAATAGATGCAAAGAGACTATATTGCACCGTGTTTAACTTTAAACATCAGAGACTACAATCTACTTTGTTGAAAAAAAAGAATATATATACTCATTAGTGCATATAGCTAGTAAACTTGCAGTCATTATAAATTGGTCTAATGATTAATTAGAGCTCTAAAAAAAACGTGCTCGTACCATCTCAAACTGAAATATTGAAACATCTCGTCTGGCTGTAACAGAATTTCTTTCAGCTCTGAGAATTGAGATGCTCCCACAAATAAGCGGCGTCTATTGTGTTTTGAGATTGGCGCACATGGGAGAAGAAAAAAAATCTTGCTGAGGCAAATACGGTGCAAGGAAAATTCAAGTAAAGTTTCCATGGATGTGGGGTCTTTGTAACATTATTTTGTTGCATTTTCGGTTTTCCATCTTCAAAAATTAGAAGAAATTCCATCCATTTCGGTTTGTTGCATCTGGATCGGATCCATTTACATTCCAAGAAATTTAACTAAAGAAATTTCATCAGGTACAAGAAATTTCATCTTCGCAAGAAATTATGATCATCAGGCACAAGAAATTTCAAGAAAAAATAGAATGATCACCATCTGGTGCAAGGATTTTCAAAATCACTGCATGCAGCCCAAAATTTGAACAGATCGGAAATTGCAACAAATCACTCCACAAATGGCAGCACAAAATGGAACAGATTACAATACAAAATCGTAGAAACAAAATTGGAGCAACTTGTTTTCGCCTCCGTTCCATGCCATGATGCCGGATCTTGCGCACGTCAACGCAGCAGCGGCGTTTGCCCGGCAGCGTCGACGCCACGTCCTCGCCAACCCGAGCCGAGATCTGCCCTCGCCATCAACGGCGCCAGCAGCGGCGTTGCATGCCTTCGGGAGAGGCCGGATCCATGCACCGATCAAATGTAAGTTAAGAAACCTCTTGAAATGAACTGTGTGTAGTGTACCATGCAGCGTACGTACATGCACATAGATCTTGAACCAGATACAGAAGAACTGTATTTAGTTTCATTGAAGACGAAGAATTACAACACCGTTGAAGATATACCAAAGCACCACACCACATATGCGAAAAACCTATCTGGACACCAAACACCAAAACATGCACATGGATCACAAGCCGTCCACGGCTCTAGCATAACTGGACCAGGCAAAATCCCATCTCCGCTACGTACTCTCTGCCCAATCCGATTTTCCTATGGCTCGATCGAGCTAATTATCGAAACCCATATTACTTTGATACACTAACTGCCCTATATATAAGCACTAGAGCACGCACATTGTCAGAAACCTCGACCGATCAACACATTTGAGCTCATACTCGAACACACACGAAGTTAAGAGAACAAAGCAAGAACACAAGAGTATTGTGCTATTAGAAAACAGGGCAGCTTTTTCTGTTGTATTAAACTGTTATTTAAAGGAAATCCTTGTCTAACTCTGGTGGTTAAGCCACCCTTATTATGCGCTACCTCTTGCACAATCCCATGAATCCAGGCCATGTCGTACACGACGCTAACAAATCGGAAAAACCGCTCTCGCGTGGACTGAGAACGCGTCAAGTGTTTACAACCGCTACAGTGATCTTTTCGACCACGGCCACTATGACTGCTACAGTGATCTTTCGACCACGACCACTACAACTGCTACAATGTATCTATGACTTACAACCACGATGCTATAGTACTCTTACAAGTAAGACTTACGACCATATTCACTTTGACTGATTCTTCGACCACGGTGAGCGAGTTGGATTATTCAACATCCGCCCTCCTAATCCTTACTTCATTCACCTGTGATCTCGACGATGCCAATCCTTGCGCACTGGTTCTAGAACTTGACGCACCCAAGCGGCTTCGTGAGAATGTCCGTGAGCTACTCCTCTGTGCAAGTATGCTCAAGGATGACTTTCCCACCATCAATACACTCCTAGATGAAGTCAAAGCGGGTGTTGATGTCCTCGCTTCGGTCGTGGAAGACAGGATTCTTGGTTAAAGCAATGGCAGACTTGTTGTCCACCTTAAGCATTGGCACGCTAGGCTCTGAGAAAAGAAGTTCACCTATGAGCTAAGCTAGCCAAATGCCTTGACATACCACGGTCGTCACGGCAATGTACTCCACCTCGTAGGACGACAACGCCATCACTCTATGCTTTTGCGACTGCCAGGCGATGGGGTCGCTTCCAAAGAAGAAGAGCACTCTAGTGGTGCTTCTGCGGCTATCGATGTCGCTAGCCATGTCACTATCATTGAATCCCAACAACAACGCCAACCGTCTTTCTTCCTTGTGTAGAGACTCCATGGTTGCATGTTTCGGCAATGTAGTGCGGTATGTGCATGACCGTGCCGGTGATCTTCATGTGGTTCCTCCATGAACAAGCTTGTGTAGCCTACCACATAGGCTCTGTCTAGTCGCTGTTCATCAAATCACGGAGGTCGCCGACAATACTGCAGTCTGGGTGGCATCTACCAGTGGGCTAGAGCTCGATTTGCTTAGCTTCAAGCGAGCTTCCATCGGTGCTTGATAGCTCTTGCAATCTTCCATGTCGCATTTCTCGAGCACGTTGAGCACATAGGCCGATTGGCACAATGAGATGCTACTTGGCCCTTGGCTCACTTTGATGCCAAGGTAGTAGGAGAGCAACCCAAGGTCACTCATCCAAAATATTTTCTTTATCTCGGCCTTGAACGCATGTATGTTGGCAACTTTAATGCCGGTGATGATCAGGTCATCGACGTACACTCCAACGATTAGCCTACATGCGTTGTCGCCACATGTGTACACAACATGCTCAAAGACGCTCTTGTGAAAACCAGCTTTGATAGGCTGGTGTCGAGCTTGGCATTTCATGCTCTGGGTGCCTGTCGAGCTTGGCATTCCATGCTCTAGGTGCCTGTCGAGCTTGGCATTCCATGCTCTGGGTGCCTGTCGAGCTTGGCATTCCATGCTCTAGGTGTCTGTCGAGCTTGGCATATCATTGAGAGTTGACATTGTTTGTTACTTTTGTCAGCAAGAATTATGATGGTATTACTAATAATTGGATTTTCATATGAAAAGGAGAGTTATTTTTCACCATGCTTCAGTTATTACAACATTTTCCGTGTGTAAAATGCTAGCTTGGTTTGTTATCTTAGACTTGTATCATGTGGGATCATGCTATGAACATGTTAATTTGCAGCTGAATGAATTGGTAATTGGTATGGTGGTGGTGTTCATGTGTAAAGCTATTGTATTTGATTGTATCCATGGTGATCCAATTCCTTATTTTACAAATGCTATTGTTGATATTTTTAGTATAATTTTCTTTGTGAATTTGGTACATTTCTCCCATTATGCCTGGTTTAAGCATCGAAAGTTTAACATGTGGGATACATGCCATGTATATGACAATGCTTAGTGCAATTCCATCAGACTTCATCCATTTATCTTTATGTGGATTGTCATGGAATGCAAAAATTCTCATCAATGCCTATGTTTTTGTGTTCTCTTTTATGGATGCTGCGCGTCTTTTGCCTTCTCAATGCAGTATATCTTCCATCACTTTCTAGTGCGGTATTATCTTCGGTTTGTCAAGAAATACCTTATTTTCTTACAACCTCTCCTCAAGTGTGAATGTGTAAGCTTTTGTTCAATGTTCCTTTTGTTTATATTATCAGTTATTTACTCAATGTTCTTTTTTTACTATATATTTTTTGCTACATGTGTATCCATAAGTTATAGATTTATAATTGCTTATCCTTTGTGATTGCCACTACATTGGTCCTGAATTGGCATCAAGGACACAGTTGTCCACTGCACTTTGTTACAAACACTTTATTTAACTACTAAGTTGTTATGTTAGCTTGTATCTGTTAACAATTGCTCTTTCTGTTGTACTTACAACGGTTTTAGAGCATTATTTGATTGTAATCGTGGGGGATATTTTGCATTCTACACTTATGACAATATGCCCTTATGTTATATGTAGGCCTTATGCTATTGAAAAGCTTAGAGCTTTCTGACACCGAAGTTGGAAGCAACAGACTCCATCATCTACCGGCATTCAATTCGTTTCTTTGTGTTCATATGGGTCGACTCATCTGATAGGAACTCACAACTTATCTTTCTCCCGAGATGTTTGTAAAGCGTTGGACGTGTGTATGGTAAACAGTAGTTGACTTGGATCGTGTATGTGCATACTTGAGGGCTTGCACACATGATTGTTTTGCGGATATTGATATTTATTGTACGGTTTATGATCCCTTATATTTATATATCACCATTTTTTAGAATTCCGTTGCAACGCATAGTCATAATACTTATTTATATAGATTTAATTTTGGCTGCCCTAATGATGTTTCATCATGAAAAGTATGATGTCATGATGTTTCTTATCTCACTAATAATTAAGGTACTAACTAATTTGCTTCGGGAACTATAGTTTTAAGGCCAAGTTTCTTCGAGTGACGTGAATTGTGCTTCAACTCGGATATAAGTCGAGCCTAGCGGTTATATATGTGCATTCAAGGACTCAAGTATAAATGCATGCATGCACTGACATGAACCATTCATGTAGTGTACAATGTATTGTTCTTGAGACGCTTACAATTTGTATACTAGTACATATAATTCGCATGAGTTTAAACTGGACTCCACGTGAGTTTCAACTTGGTTTGAAAAAATTCAAATACAAAACTTCCATATAATTTCGGGAAGCTTTCCATTGGAAAACTTTCAAATCATTCAAACACTTCAAATCCGGAACTTCCCATTCAAACCTAAACTTCCAAAAAATGGGACATTCAATTCGGAAACTTTCGATTCACACAGAACTTTCAAATCAAGAAATTTCAAATTGATGTTGGAAAACATTCAGATAGAGACGAGGAAGGCGGGGAAAGGAGTGGTGTGTGCTCAGAGGCCTTGCTTCTACCCACGTGTCAAAGCTGACCGTCAGTTAGCATCCATGCTTATCACTCTCTACCCACGTATCGGTTTGGTCCAATTCTAGAACTTGTATCCTCTTAAAGGAGGAGGAGCTATGATTTACAATAACCTTTACAGAACTACTCTGTTTTTAAGTATCATGAGAGCTACTAGAGAAACTCAGCAAAAATATATGTTTTTAAGTATCATGAGAACATGTTAGTAGATGACAATAACACCGGATCATCCGCTCAGACTTGTATGATTGCAATGCACACCACAACTTGTGACAGTAATATATGTTGTTTCATCAACCACATACAAGCTGAATTTTTGGTTCATCAATCACACATAAATCATTAGATGTGTGCTCCACATGTCAAGCATCGAAAGTTGACCGTTAGTTAGCTTCCATGCTATCCACCCCTGACGAGTTATTGGCTTGGTCCAGTTCTAGTGGAATTTACAACATTGAGTTACAACTTGCATCCTCACTAGAATAGAATAGGAGCTACGATTTACAATAACCTTCAAAGAACTACTCTTTTTTAAGTAGCTATTAAAATAGTTCAATCATCTGAGCACTACTAGAGAAACTTGGTAGAAATATAATATTTAAATGACAAGAATCTAGCTCAACATGTTAGGAGATGACGATAACACCAGATCATCGGCTCAAACTTGTAAGATTGATCAACCACATACAAGCAGAATTTTTTGGTTCCATCAAACACACACAAATCATTAGGTTTGTGCACACAGGCACACCTCCTTATTCCAAACACCGCAAATCAACACAAACCAGCTCCGTTGTGAATACCACACCAGGCTGGAGAAAGCTAGCACACCAGTGCTTGACACACCAGTTAAAGCATACCCAAATCAGGTAGCTCGGTGAAAAGAAAACACACCATTTATTCGTTGTGCAAGTAGCAACTTAACTTGCACGAGTGCCGCACTGTAGAACACAAACACGTAGCCAATGGGAAACACTTCAGAGCTGTGAGAGAACTCGTGATCGTGATGGCTGATGCTTCTTGTAAGCCGACCTCATGTTGCATTGCAGAACAAGACACACAAGAGCAGCACAACAAATTACCTAAGAAATGAAGAACAAAAATTGAAAAGGTTACTTGGATACAAAATTAATCACACTTGCTTAATCTATCTATATGCATATAGGAAATCCATGCACAACGAACCTGAGAAGGGAGCCCCTTGGGATGGTCTTCTTGTAGTAAGCCGAGTGGCGTGTTTCGAAGAGCGACGGGTCATGGCTGGCATCCAAGCCATCCCACTCGAGCCTATCCCACCAGTCCTTCTCGCAGTCCACGACTGGCTTAGGACCTCGACGTTCGACAGCCGGTAGACGTCTCAGGCCCCAGCAGTCCCTGAGGCTGATCTTCTCCAATGCTGGCGCGGTCAATCTAGCCTCGCATATCTGCTCCAGCTTGTGGAGATGTTGTAGCTTGATGTGCTTCAGTTCGGTGAATGTGACTATTTCTTCAGCTTGTGGAGATACTATTTCTTCAAGGTTCCTCTTGTCGTCTAATGGGAAAACATGTTTGAGATTACCACAGTACTCGATCTGCAGTGTCTCCAAGGATGGCAAGTCGAAGGAAATGGGGAGGACGAACACCAGCCTGGGGCAATTGTGCAGGTATATATGTTGTAGGTTTTGAAAGCTGTGAGAGGAACCAAGGATATAAATCATGATTATGACGGCATCATGGAGAGACTTGGCAAAAAGAAAAGCAATAGTGGCTATCGTGGAAGCTACACTGCATAGCGATTTCTTTCAAAAATTATTAGTTAGTTTTCAGCGTTGTCTAAATTGTTTAAACTAAAAGGCTAGTAAAACAGAACCATGACAATCTAAAACTAAGATATTGAATATTATTATCTCATAATCCTAGAATTTGGATCACAAATCATATGCAAAGCATCACTTTCTATTAAGTATGAATAAAATAATTGACATTTAATTTAATAATTACAAATAAATCAAATGAGAGAAACACTATCCAATATAACATTTAAAACTATACATATCAAAAACTCTAGATAGTCAAATAAATCTCCAATACTAACCTATTTTAATAAAAAAGAATCAATTTTTATAATTTGATATAAATAGAAATCATATTCTAAACATGCCATGAAAAGAAATGAATATACAGTAAAGATATCGTATATTGGCCAGCTATAATAGCTATAAGCTATTAGCTACAGAGGTAGTAATGGTCTATTGTGCGGCCATAGCTAAGTTTACAATTTTTTTTTGGTGTAACGCCACGTTCATGTCTTGAAAAGCTATATCGGAGCTATTGCTAGCTACTAAACCACTAGCAGGAATCACACCTTTCAGTAGAAATTCCTTTGCTCCAAATGCAATGCGCCATCGGGAGATCACACGCTGAAAATGTCTTCAAGGCAGGAAAATAATAGTACCCTTCTTCACAAGTGAAGAGAGTGCGCAGCTTGGGGCACCTCTCAACATGGCACCATTCGAGGTTGTACCAAAATACTGGAACCCTTGGAGTGATAGCCGTGATTGAGGAACTGTCATGCACATGCAATGATTGAACTCTCCCATTAAGGAATGCTATAAAATTTTCATCGTCGTGCATACTCTCTAAATAGTGGCTTCCTTCACCAATCTCGATGTGCACATCCAAAGCGTGAAGCTGTTGGCAATCCCACATCAAGGCAGCAGAGCAGGTGACATCCTCTGCAAGGCCAATATCCTTATACGGAAACAATGCTCCTGTTGGGACCACGTCCACTTGGCTGGGGCCAACCTCAATACTTTTGGTGATGCTAACATGACTATGTGACATAGAAGACACATAGATGTGCATCTTATTGACGTTCCTAACTGTCTTCATGACTGACCAAATGAATCTTCCATCTGTAACAGTAATATATGTCTCGATGTCAACAAACCTCTCTGTTCTCCACAACAGACCATTGGTCTTGTCTTCTCCCCGAGTGTCTACCTGTAGCACTTCCAATTTAGGGTCATTTCCATCCCAGTGCAGGCTACGGAGTTGCTCACAGCGCAGTAGGAATAGTTTCTTGAGCTGCGAGACTTCCATTGCACTGAGGTCAAGTGTTTTGATGGCTGTACCCGAGAGGTCCAACTCCTCAAGATTGGGCAATGCACGCAAGAATATACTACGCAGTCGATCGCAGCCCTCCAGGGAGATCTTTCTGACCATGGCTTCAGTTTGAGATGCACGAGACTTGGGACGCAATTCTTTTTCTGGCAGTTGTATGGGATGCGTCCAGTACTCTGTTGGGCCATAACCATCAAAGCTAAAAATCTCGAGCAATGGAGCTCTTTCAAGTGCGACATGCTCCAAGCTGGAGCAGCCGTCGAGAATAATCATCTTCAGGCTTCTTGCTGACGACATTTCAGGCAAAGATTTCATGCAAGTGTTGCCGGACAAGTCAAGGAGCTCCAGATTTATCATATCTATAGAAGAGCAACTGCCCACTGTGATCAGTTCTGAAGATTCTGTTACTCGGAGCTTGCGAAGGTTCTGTAGCTTACTCCATGCATGACTTATATTCCTCCATGAGACTCCCTTTGTATTTAGCTCCCTGAGATTGGTCATCGGTTCTATCATCTGGGGCAATAATAGATAATCTGTAGAATGTAAATCAAGAACCAACAGGTTTGGGAAACATGGCCCTTCGACTTGCGCCTTCCCTGTGTTTGTGCAATGGTCGAGCCAAAGGAATCTTAGGTTCTGACAGCGGAGGTAAGGAGGTGATGAAAAATCAAAGCTGCAGTTGCAGAGTTTTAGCACACGGAGGTTGCTGGCCAGTTGAAACAAATCATTTCGTAGTTCTAGCTGCCCATCTCCAAATGTGATGAAATAGGACGATGCATTAACAGGAATAGCTGAGATATTCTGTTCTCCTAGTTTCTCTATGGTGATTGAATTCCAGCCTTCATAGGGTTTTATTCGTCGATCCAAATAATCTGCCAAATTTCCTGTTTCACCTGAAGTGTAGTCCAACCGTCGTATCACTCCATACAATGCATTGCCAACCTCCCAGGCTCTGTCCCCTTGAAGGATTCCATCACATATCCAATAGTTGCAAGCATGAGTAGCCCAACCATAGTCAACACTGATAGAGTTTCCACGTACTTGTTCTGTTAGGAATAGTGAATACAAGAAGCAATCCACTACTTTTGCAGGGTCGATGCCATCCATGCCGGTGTAACGGATCACTTCAACAGCTTCTTTGTGCAATAAATGACGCACTTGGTGACTGATATATGTATAATCGTTGGAGCGGATATACATATATATATTAACAGAACTGGATATATGTTTTCTGCGTGAGAGCTGAAACCTCCCGTGATTTGTCCATAATAATTTACCTTCACCAAAAGTTCCGACTCCAGGAACTCCACACTCGGCTAGATCAATCTCTTCATCTCGTCCATAATGAAAAATCATCAGAAATCTTTCATTTCTTAGAGACTGGTTGACCACACTTCCGATGCTTGGTATCTCTGCTCTAGAGCTGTCATCAACCCCTCTGAAATCATCTTCATCATCCTGCTTATCAAACGTGGGCATTAAATGATGAAGGTTTAGCTCCTCCGCAATTGCCCTCTGCATCGCCCTTCTGCTTTTCCACAGAGAGCAGTCTACGTGGATAATTTTGCCAAAATGATTTCTTGTGCTAGAATCACTTGCTGTGGATTTTAGGAGTTCGGCTACAGCTCTAAGAACAGCAGATGCCCCCAGGCCCGAACCAAGCCACCCTCCAAAGAAGAATGCTTTAGTTTTGCCTTCTGCAGTACCATCGCTATCACGCACAAGATCAAGCAATTGTTTGACAGCGTCATCAAAATTCTGTACAACCTGTAGTAATGAATTGCTATTAGATATGACTTCCACATTACATATATTGGTTTTGTAATTTTAATAGCTATTGTGTAAATGAATAAATTAAAGTAACAAAGGATGCAATCTTAAGTACAAGGTCAGTGAGAAGGCATGCGTCCTGTATGGCGGAACGAATCTATAGATGTACAACATAGGTAGTTTACTATCTTGTGTGTTATTGCCGTCTAAAACTGTGTTAGTGTCTGCCACAAAATTACATGCCAGAATGCTTGTTAACCATGTGCGCGTTCAAGCAAGCTAACTGGATATCGTCCGTACTTAATAAAGTCGATACCAACGATGACTAGCTAGAATGTCATTAAGCCACATCGCAGGATAAACTTAATCAAGGCCCTACTGAGTCGCTACTAATAGTACCGCTTTAGGATTCGTGCAATTTAGCTTTTGCGATAGCATTGAGATTATGTCATGGCATTCAGGTCTTGCGTAATAGTTACAAATAAGAACGAGCTCTTCCGCTCCCCATCATAATTATGACGCATGAGCGTTTTCATGGCTTCATGCAGTACTTATTTCCAAAAAGTATGTCAATACCTTTTTTGCCACGCCGTCAGTTGTGGCGTGGTAAGAATGTGCTATTCTTGATAATAAGTTAGATGGGGTTTATTTTTATACTAAATAAATAATAATAAAATCCCATAGTTGCATTAGCTATATGCACTAAAACATAACAAGTGCGCGAGCATTGAGAGGCTTATCGCAACGGATTTGCAGTCATCATTGCTTTCCCATTCGACTTTCAAGATCGAGCTGAGTGGGATTTTGGATAGTGTTAACTGTCACCGCCTCATATACACCGGTTAATTTTTTTTATGTTGGAACATTTAAGAATCCTAACCGGACTTTGGTAAAAAAAAAACCTTAAAGGTCCATCACTTTATTTTAGTTTGAACGGACCAAACTTCTTTTTTTAGGAAAAACGAAACTTTTTCCTTCATGGTATAATAAAACACAACAATCTATAAACTTTTTAAAATTATAAAGACCTGGAATGGTGGGCCGGGCCAGCACTCGAAAACCGACCAATTGACAAGCATGGCACGGCATGGCGAATCGTGCCATGCTCGGGCGGCAAGACAAGACAAGGCGGCACAATGGGCACGCCGGTGCCGGCAGCCGAGCCGCCTCGCTCGGCCTCTACCTCGCCTCCTGGCTCCTTGGTCCCCTCCCATCGCCATCGTCGGCATCCCGCCACCGCCCGGCCATTCGTCATTGCTCTTGAGTAGTCGAGGTCGCCGCTGTTCGGGGAGGAGGGAGGCGCGGGTGAGGAGGAGGGGCGGGCGGCCGGGAGGTCGGGAAGGAGGCGGCGATGGGGAGGTGGGGGGAGGAGGCGGCGGGGAGGTGGGGGAAGAGGCGGCGGACGGGAGGTGGGGTTGGGCGCGGGAGCTCAGCGACAAGAGGCGAGGAGCCGACGGCGTTAGCAGCTCGAGACAACCATGGGGAAGCACCGGCGGTAAAGCCATGCGGCGACTCGAGGACGGCAGAGCAAGCGGCTCAAGTCGGCTGAGGAGGCGGCAGAGAGAGTCGGTGGAGGTGCAGGCCGAGAGACCGAGGCGGCGCGAAGGCGAGGGGCCAGCGATGCGGCGCAGCGTGAGGGGCCGACGATGCGGCGCCGAGTGGGAGATCTAGATCGGGCGAAGAAAGCGGAGGAGATGGGAGAAAAAAGAGAGGCGAGAAATGAGGCGCCGACCGGATAAGGAGAGAAAGAAAAAGAGGAAAAGAAAAAGGAAAGGAAAAGGGGGAAAAAAGAAAAGAAAGAGAAGAAAAAGGGGGAATAAATAAAATAAAATAGGTAGAAATAAAAGTTGCCGGCTAAATTTTGCTAAATTTAGGAATCCTCGCTAAAAGATGTGTATTATGGAAATCTCGTCTTATAAGAGTTATCGCAAGTAAATTAATTAATTGAATGTCCTAAGAGCTATGTAATTGAAGGTTAGCCACACAAAGATAATAGAATTCCTTTAAGAATACCCAGATAGTTGGGTTAAGTTCATCTAAGCGGTAGAAGACCACTAATCAGCAGTTGCAAGGATTAGAATAAATAAATTGCCAGCAATAAATTAAAGTATAGCACGTACCAGCTGAATTAGTCCATTGTTGTTGAAACCATGGCTAGTTGTATTAAATTGCAAAACTTTTCTAGTAAATATTTATGGCTATTACTCATAATTTAGGTGGCGCCCCGAGCAAATTTAATATGCGAGGAATTAAATTATTAGAATATCATTTAGATTGCCTTTTGCGCAGTTAAATATCTAGTTAATTCTTATTAGTCAATTATGAATTGTAGGAAAATCACTAATAAGTATTCGTAATTATCAAAATAAATTAGTAGTCATATTCTAAATTAATATCCATTAGAAGATGCAAAATTGTTTGCGACAGCTAGAATAGCATGCTCCAATTTAAAATAGTATGCGAGGATATAACCTCATGCGTGCCGAATAACTTGTACATAGTGATTTAAATAGCATAAGTCGTAACAATTCGCAGCTAGTTAAAATAAAACTTGGAGATTGTACGGAGACGCTTTAGTATAATTTAATTAATATTTACTTAGGAATTAATTTCATTGGTGTAGATAACTTAAATAATCACACACGTATGGGTTACGAGAAAGGACCGGAACCAAGAAGAAAGAATTTATTTAAATAAGACAACGGTCACACAGCGGAAGCAACGTTTAGATTTTACAGTTAACGTTCGGAAGAACAACAACTCTCTTCTTCTGCATATAAATTTGTAAGCTGACACTTCCCATTTCTTCATAACATCATAATTCTCATTTCTGGAGGATCCCGAAATCATACAGGCGTATGCTGACCTCGAACACATAAACGACCTAGACATTGATGAGTAGATATTATGTACATATGTTGTAATAGTTAGTATATACATATATTGTTACTGTACGCTTTTTCTTACTCGGGAAACCCCACTCTGGGGCGTAAGGTTTTAATGAGGCAGTAACATTGTATTTTTAAAATATCAAAGAAATTCCACTTTTTCCTGAAATATTTACTTCATTGTGTGCCCATGTTTTTGTGCAATTAATTCAATTTCAACTAATTTTAACGAGGCAGGTACGAGAGAAAGGAAGATGATGACCGTCGCCACCGCCTTCACATATTACTAGTTATTCACAGTGAGGAACAGAGTTTACTGTACTCATATGGCGCAAGGGGGGCTTCTGACTGGGTGGTTTAACCCTTCAGTAGTGAAACATCAGCGGGTGGTAACTAGCTAGACTAGAGTAATGTAAAGGCTTTGTGACGAATTATCTGGGTCTCATGCCAAAGGAAGCATGTTGGCTATTAAGGTAGCTTGTCTCTTGTGGGTAAAATTGTACAACCTCTGCAGAGTGTAAAACTATTTGAATAGCCGTGCCCACGGTCAAGGGCGGGCAAGGAATGCATTCACATGGTAGATCTTTAGTTTTGTTTTCAAAGAAAATATTTTGGAAACCGAGAGTGGTTGGAACTCCCTGAGTTGTCCTGGCGGTTGGAGCCAGTGTGGGTGGTCGTAACCCGTTTTCTTGAATCCTGGCGGTTGGAGCTAGTGTGGGTGGTTGTAACCCGTTTTCTTGAATCTTGGCAGTGAAAGCCGGTTATCTAGTGTTGGTGGTTGTAACCTTCACTATGCAATTTGATAGTTTCTGTTAAAACAATTATCTTATTTAAACTGATGCCTTCAAAAATATTTAATGGTATTTGAAATAAAATATTGCTTTATGCAAAAAGAACCATATAACCCTTCTTTGTTAAGCCTTGCATCTATTGCATTTTCCCAAGACTTGCGGAGTACTTTATGTACTCACATGCTACACTTAAAATAAAATCTCAGAGGAATACGAAGCTCAGGAAGGAGACTATGACTACTTTGCGTGTGGATTCGACGAAGGCTTTTCGGAGTTCTAGGTTGCGCTTCCCCAGTCAATTGCCTGTGGCGTATTGATGGGTCTCCGCTGCATCTATCTTCTGCTTCCGCTGTGTTTTGTGTGTGTATGAGGTCTTCAAACCTCATTTGTAATAAAGAGGAATTTTGGTCTGTACTCTCTATTATTGAAATAAAGCGTCGTTGGTTATGTAATCATCAATGTTTGACTGTGTGCACTAGCTTTGATCTGGGACTAGTGCTGTAATACACAGAGGGTCCGAATTCGAAAATTCGGGGTCTCGACACTTGGTCTTTGGGTATGCAGATGGCTTAGAGAATGTTAGTGATCAATAGTGAGAAACCAGGATTAGGCAAGGGAGCTGAGGTCCGTACGGTCAAGTAAGTCCGAATGAGGCTACATGGCTCAAGTGAAAAACACAACGAAGATAAGGATCATAAAGAGGCGAGTTAATGCATGTGGTGTGTCAAGTCATAAGAACAATGTACGTAAAAACGGTTCAGATGAGACTATATACGTGAAGATGTGACAACTATTTATTGAACACTACGAGCATGACTAGATTAAATCAAAGCTTATTTTGGTAATGCTTGTTTCCTTGTTCTTTCCGAATGTGTACTATGAGCAGACAGTATATGGCTTATTTGATATGGCTACGGCTTATAGTTTTTGGTTGAAATTTTTAAATTTTAACTATTTGTGACAGAGATTACGGAGAGAGATATTCGCTTGTGATTTTAGTTGATACAGATATTGGGCTTTTAATGTGTACTACAATTAACTTATAGACCCCATCTTAAAAAATACTCCATTTAAAAGTTAGGTACTATAGCAAAAGCCAAAAGCTGCTTTTAGAAGCCGTTAAAGAATAGGCCCATAGTTGTCCAATCTTTTGTATAAAAAAGTCCGTAGACATTGTTGACATATTGTTTAGTAAGACCAGATGTCAAGTGTGGTATGAAATATGAGTCGCTATATAACTTGGGTCCGGCCATATACATATGATACATTAATTGTTTTTATTTTTCAATTAATGTGGAAATTTGACCCCTTTAAGATTAATGCGGAGGCTTCTGAAGAAGCCTCCAATTAGTATAGCTGTAAATAGGTACACAAAAAGACTCTACACATCATAGTAAGTCCCAAAAACTGTTTTGGCAGAGAATCCCACCGGTAACTGGTTTATTAGTGGTTCCTGCTGGTAACTAGTTTTTAAACCAACCGATTGAACTGGCCAAATTCAAATGTCAATTTTGAATTTGAAGACCAAGGGAGAACCACCAGGTAATAATCTATTTTTTTGGCAGCAGGCAGTAGGAAAGTTCCAAACTTGTTCCTCCATGCATTTATCGTCATGTTCTTCCGGTTCATGGACGTTGGAGCTGTGTCGCCATGCACTCTAGATATTTCGGCCCACTTTTCTTTGGCATGATACCATGTCAGCATGGATGGTAGCTTCAAATAAGGCTACAATAGCTTCATGATGGTATATTAGATTCAACTAATTTGTGCAGGTCCAACCTAAAGCAAATCTTTTCCAAGCGCATTAGAGAGAGGTATAATAGCTTCGCTTCAGATGGACCCATCATTAAGTACTATGCATTAGACCCAACATTAAGTACTACAATCAATTGGAGTGGACGATTAAGTGAATTTGTTCTACTTTGTAGAGTAGCTAGGTGTTGTTTCTGTCATGGTTAGTCCTAGGTTAGCGTTTTTTTTTGAAGGTGTTGATGTTGCTTCTTTGTCTTTGGGGTGTTTTTCCCTAGGTGTGGTGCGTTTAACTAGGATGGGTGTTGTAACCTTTAAACTCTATTATCCTCTAAAGAATTTTCAAAAAACAAATCAAAAAAAGTAGAGAGGACGATTTTCGGTGACTTCAGATAATTAATGTGGCACTCTCTTCTCCCCTTTCAGGGCCGTAGCTAGTCAACGACTGGGCCTTGGCCCAGTCTACTAGAGAGCATGAATCCGCATTCTAGCTTGTTAGCTACAATATTATATACTGAGCAATTTTAATCTAGGTCTCCGACTATTGCCCTGGCGGCTTGAGGCCTAGCTCTGCCCCTGATTACTTTAATCTATTATGTATTTGAGGTGCACTACTTATACCAAAAACATAAGAACATACAGAGGTCAACCAAAACTGACGTGAGGGAAAGCAGCTAAAAGATACTTGAGGGATTGGAATGTATTCAAAGAGTTGACTTTGGATAGGACCGTATGAAAGTTAGTGATCCACGTACTGAACCATAACATAAGAAAAAAATTTAGGGATGGTGTTTTAGGCTTTTGGTTCTGATGGCAGGATGTAGGGTTTAGGATTTTAACCTTGTAGATTTTCAATATTCTTGTTTCTTTAACTTTGAGAAGGTTTTATTTATGATTTACCTTAACTTATTTGAAACAAAAAGCTTTGTTCTGTTGTTGTTGTATTGGAGGTGCTCCAACTACCAAGCACAATCTATGGTAGTAAGGCACTCTAGACTGAGTCCGGACGTCCGAGAAGAAACCATATCTGCGCATTAGAGACAGGTATAATAACTTCTTTTTTTAGGAAAAATGAAACTTTTTCCTTCATGGTACAATAAAACACAACAATCTATAAACTTTTTAAAATAATAAAGAAATCTTAATTTTCTAAAATTAAAATTTACTTCTTACCATTTTAGTTTGAAATTGAAAAAAATTGTTTAGTACTATCACAAAGATTTGCGATTTGAAAAATACCATCGTGAAGGTCATGCCTAGCCAAATGCAGGTCATGCGTAGCCAAATGCCATCGCAAACGCCTAAAACTATAGTCCAATGCTATTAAATATTACTTAACTAATATGTTTTCTAGATATGTGTGCTGAACTTATATTGCGGAACAGAAGGAGTAATAGTACTGCTTTAGGATTCATGCAATTTAGCTTTTGGGATAGCATTGAGATTATGCCATAGCATTCAAGTCTTACTTAATAGTTACAAATAAAAATGAACTCTTCCGCTTCCCCTCCTAGTTGAGTTTTATGTTATAGTTAGACCTTGTTGGTAGTCTATAATTCTGACCCATCCTTGTGGATGAGCCGGGAATTATAAGCTACCAAACAAAGCCTTGTGAGATGGCCCGTTCTCTAGTTTATTCTATCTAGCCATGCTCTGAGTGATATGAACCCATCCGTTTACGCATGAGCGTCTTCATGGCTTCTTGCACGCACTTGCAGAGTCGCGCTCCTGATGGGCTGTCCTTGCTCTACTGGCGCGATCAGGATTTTTTGGATGACGTACCATCTGTGATAGAACCGTCTGTGATGTGCGAGTATCATGGACGGTTTTTTGTTAGAGTCGTCTATAATAGTCCTTCATAGATGGTTTATACTATAAAATTGTCTATGATACTTCATTCTATACTTAATTTTTTTTTATTTTTGGCTAGCCTCAAGAAATGTTAGGTATACCCTTTGAAAACAAGCAAATATAGTAGCAAACACAACAACACATTTCATTTCCATTAAGATTACAATCAACCATTACATCATAACAAGATAAAGAGTAGATTACCCATCTAACACAGCAAGAACATGGTAAGAACACATCTTCTAATCCTACGAACCCAACTCCTTAACATAGCAAGAATACATAAGAAGCAGAGATCTTAACAAACAATAGAAGCTGGATGTAGCGCGTGATGCCTAGGCCCTCTCGTCCCTGATGAAGCGTACGAGCTGGATGTCCTTGACGCCTGCCATCAAGGAAGAGAGGGGAGGGGATCGGATGGCGGTCAGATATCATCGGCAATGAAGGAGAGACGGCGGTAGCGTAACCGTTGTGTCACGACGGTGACACTGCACAAGACACTCTTACGACACTTACAACAAGAGTGTTTTGTGCAATGAACTGTGGTGTCACAACCAGAGACGGAGGAGCTAGCTCACAACGGTAGTCGATGTCGTCGATAGGAGGGTGCAGGAAGCTTGGAGTGGATGAACTAGAAGTAGCCGGTGGAACTCCCACGTGCCTACCAGTGGGAGAGGGGGAGTAATAAGGGGCGAGGGGTGGGAGGAACCGATGCTTGCCGTTTGATGCAGAGAGAATGGACATGTGAGATCGAAATCCTGGGGAATATGCTACATATCGGTGATATGTCATTGTCATAGACGGTTTGTTATTCGAACCGTTGTGATAATTCACTATCAGAGATGGTTTGTTATATGAACCATCTGTGATAATTCACATATCATAGACGGTTTAGTATACGAACCGTTTGTGATAATGCTTAAATATGCGCGCCCTACTCCCGCCTATTAATATTCTGATGCAAGCGACCCTTAAACTTTCACATCGTTCTGGCTTTATGTGCAGCGTGGTGTACAATTCCTTAATACCACAATCTCAATCTCTTTTAAATTGTCCTCTCCCTCATCTTCTTCACCAGATTTCTCAGTAATGGCATCAAATATTTTTTGATTTTCTTCCTCTCATCTATCCATCATGAGTTGTTCGGCCGCAATCTTACACAGGTGGCTAACAAATTATGTATAGAGCAGCTCTTCCGCTCATGCCTTGCTCTCCTTCCTCTACTCGCTTCTATCTGATAGCTGAACCTCATCATTCATCGTCGACGGAGGTGTCTTGTTACCGCTCAGGAAAGAGAAACCACCCTCAGCCTCATTCTTCTCTTCAATGTGTGCAAAGCGGAAGAATCTTTTGCGGTAGTGGAGAGACAAATGAATAACTTGCCGATCAAGCAGAAGCAACCGATTCTAATGGCATCCACTTTGAGATTATGGACCATGCTTAGAGATGGCAACGGGCACAAACCCACTGGGTTTTGCTATCCCAAACCCGTGCCCATGAAAGTTGGACGTGCTCGCTAAAAAACCCATGCCCGTGACGGGTGCAGATTTTTGCCCAAACCCATGCCCACTCGGGTAACGGGTACCCACGGGAACCCATGCCCGACAACAGCTATGCAGATTGCAGACAGTGCAGTGCTTAGCAAGTCAATAATAAGTTCAATTTATATGCTACTATGCATGAAACAAGCAACGACAAATCCACAATGCACATCACTAGTTCACTCCATCAATTCTCAGTTCATAATTCACTGGCATAGCATATCATTACAAGTTCACAGTTCACAACTCGGTTAAAACCAAAGGAGAGACATCAACCGCTCTTTGTACTTGACTAATGGGCTATGGGTCAATTTGGTTTGCTGAGGAGCACTGGGTTTATAACTCCTATGGATCGGGTTTATATTACCCATGGGTTTACGGGTTTGGGTACTATAGGAACGTATCCGAACCTGGTAAACCCGATGAGTTGGGCTTTTTGCCTATTAAGAGACCCATGGGTTAGAAAATTGACTCAGACCCATGCCCTAATAGAGTAAAAACCCACCGGGTATCGGGTTTCAGGTACCCATTGCCATCTCTAGCCATGCTAATGATTTGCCCAGGCTAGAGGAGGAAGTGGAGAGGGAAAGGACAATCTTCACGGGATTCGAGAATGCATCTACTGATCCTCTAATCTAGAAATCTCTTTTTTGGGGACTTTTGTAATAAATTTGACTTGAATTTGTCTTTCGTAAAAGTGATTAGTCGCACTGGCACACTTATCTATTCTAGCTCAGTAGTTTCTATAGTTCATATAACAAAGGACAAAACACAGACAGTTGTACATAAAAATCATCTGTGATAGTTTCATAGACGGTTCTAATTAAAAGCCATATGGACAATGCACAGACGGTTGTAAATAAAAATTGTCTGTGATATTTCATAAACGGTTCTAATTAAAAGCCATCTGTGATAATGTGAGATATCATATACGGTTTTTAAACCTAACTGTCTGTAATAGTTTCAGAGATGGTTTTCACCATAAACCGTCTGTGATAATTAAAGCATAGACGGTTCCACATGAACCGTTTATGACGAGGCGTCCAATATAGTTTATTTTGTAGTAGTGGTACCATGTGCACACAGATATTTGGGTCAAAACTTTTGTATAAAATTTTATCCCTTTAAGATTAACATAGAGGCTTCTAGAGGAGCCTCCAATTCGTATAGATGTGGATAGATAAAAAGATTAGATTCTACACATAACAGCAAGTCAAGGGCATTGTCCCAAGAACTGTTTTGGTAGAGAATCCCGTCGGTAACTGATTTATTAGTGGTTCCTGCCGGTGGCTCATTTTATGGAACCGTCCTAAACCTACAATCAATTGGAGTGGAGGATTTATGTATGTTGTGTTCTAGTTCGTAGAGTAGCTAGGTGTTATTGCTGTCATGGTTAGTCCTAGGTTAGCATTGTTTTTTTGTGAAGGTGTTGATGTTGCTTGCTGTCTTTGAGGGTGTTTTTCCCTAGGTGTGGTGTGTTTACCAAGGATGGGTGTTGTAACTTTTAATCTCTATTATCCTCTTTAATGAATAGTAAAGTCCCTGTCATGTATTTCAAAAAAAAAAAGAGGTCGATTTTGGGTGGCTTTAGATAATTAATGTGGCACTCTCTTCTCCCCAAGCACTATTTTAATCAGTATGTATTTGAGGTGCACAATTTGTCGAAAATATAACAAGATGTATATTTCTCTTGAGACCGACATAAGAGGAAGCGCTAAAAGGGGTTATGGGATTGAAATGTATCTAAAGAGTTGAATTTATATAGGAGCATATGTAAGTTAGCAATTCACGTATTAGAACCATGACATAAGAAGAATATTTAGGGGGTAAAGTTCTAGGCTCGCAGTTCTAATGGCAGGATGTAAGACTTAAGGTTTTAGCCTAGTAGATTTTTAAGACTCTCGGTTTTTTTGACCTTTAGTAGATTTTATTTTTAGCCTATCTTAATTTATTTTAGAATAAAAGACTTCGTTGTGGTGTTGTATTGGGGGTGCTCCAACACTCTAGACAGTCCATACGCCCGAGAAGAAACCGTATCCCCTATATTTACTCTCTTTTTTTTTCTGTGTTATAGGACTCGTTCAAACACAAGCAACCAAAAATCACGGTAACTACTCATGCAAGCAATTTATAAGCATTTGTATTGCGGTGTTTAGCCACACAATTACGAAAAAGTTCAGCTAGTTCAATATATTCACTAGTTTGATTTGCGGTGAGCCTTGGGTTTTAGTTGAAATCAGGCGCGGCAGCTGCTGGCGCCTACGATACATCCCAGCAGCGCGCAGAGTTATTGGCAAATTATAATCGTGTGATTGCCTAGTGTAAACTTGTTTCTTCGGTGGGGTATAGAAACAGACAAACAGCAGGATGATTAAGACAACGGATGCAAACGATAAACAAAGAAATTTTCAAACATAAACCAATAACTCTACTTCGCATGGTTAGTAAGGAGAAGAGGTACCAACCAGGTCGCGGTCAGGTGGTTTAGCAGTCATTTTGAACTTCTCCACACAAATCTATTACCGGCAGCAAAAGAAAACCATGACAAAATATATCTAACCCATCAGCTGCAGATTTCTCCACTGCCTAAAAAGGTGAGATGCTTAATTCCTGATCCGACACTGACAAGTTTATATATGTGTCTATGTACAAAATGCAATTGTAGTACCTCTAGGAGGCAATCAAGTCGATCGAGGAGGTGCGAAGCAAGACTTGAAGAGAAAAGAACAATTTTCTCCAAGACACCCAGTCCCAGACAAAGATATATCACTTGATCATCTTGCTCATAATAATGAAAGAAAATTTCACTTGGTCATAGCTGGTGGCAAAGCTCGGGAACAGAAGGTACTGCAAGATCGAGCAGCGATATGTTTTGGTAGATGGGTGTAATGGTAATGGCACAAGCTTTTCTTTTGTTCTTTCCTTTTTCCAAAGCATGGTTCCTTGCTTGCCGTTACAGATTATGTCGTTACTGATCGAGACTGTGAGCTTTTCTTTTGTTCTTTTCTTCTTTAGAGCAGAGTCCGTCTTTCCCTTTTTCTTTTTTTTTTAAAAAAAGCATAGGTGCAAAGAGACTATGTTGCACCGGTTTAAATTTTAAACATGAGAGAATCCATGACTTCCAGTCATTTTAAATGGGTCTAATGATTAATTAGAGCTCTAAAAAAAGCGTGCTCATACGATCTCAAACTGAGATATTGAAACAACTCGTCTGGATCTAACAGAATATCTTTCATCCCTGAGAATTGAGATGCTACCACATATAAGCGGCGTCTATATATTGCGTTTTGAGATTGGTGCATATGGGAGAAAAACAATCTTGCTGAGGCAAATACGGCGCAACGAAAATTCAAGTAAAGTTTCCATGGATGTGGGGTCTTTGTAACATTATTTTGTTGCATTTTCAGTTTTCCATCTTCACAAATTAGAAGGAATTCCATCCATTTCGGTTTGTTACAACTGGATCATATTGAAGTTGTGTTTTGAGATACGGCGCAAGGCAAATACGTCTATATATTGTGTTTTGAGATTGGTGCATGTTAGAAATAATCTTGACTTAGAGTGCAAGACGTAGTAGAGTCTGTCTTCTGTGTAACTTAAGTTGAAGTTATGTCCAACTTAAAATCCGAATACATATACTAGTAGAAGATTATTAGTCTATATATTGAGAAGGCTTATAGCCAGTTTTGTAAGAAAAAAGCAAAAAAAAAGGATTTTTCTTTTTTCTTTTCTTTCCGTCGGTTCAAGAACCGCTTCAAAATAGCCTGAGATCTTGATCCATGCTCAAGGTCATATCGCGTTCTCCGGGAAGTGATGTCACCAGTGAAGAGACATCATCCAGTATGATAGCGAAGGAAAGTTCCGCTGTCTCACTACATTATCCGATGCTCACGATGAGCAATTATGCAGCATAGGTAATCAAGATAAAAGTGTACATGAAGGCTCAAAGAGTATGGGATGCGATCGAGAATGGCAACGTCGATGTGCGCAATGATCAGATAGCATTAGCGGCCATCTATCAGGGCAACCCAGAGAAGACGCTCTTCCTACTAGCCGAAAAGGAGACAACCAAAGCCGTGTGGGAGACGATGAAGACGATGCATCTTGGCGCCGATCGTGTGAAGGAAACAAAGGTACAAACTCTCAAGATTGAGTTCGAGGTGCTACGTATGAAGGAAACAGAGCCAATCAATAACTTCGCAGTCCAATTGACGGTCATCGTCAACAAGATTCGGGCCCTTGGCGAGAAGGTGGAAGAGTTGTACATAGTGAAGAAATTCCTCGGTGTTGTTCCCTCACAGTTTCTCCCGATTGCTTTGGTCATGTAGGAATTTGGAGACCTAAAGACAATGACCATTGAGGATGTCATCGGTCGCCTTAAGGCGTATGATTAACGCGTCCGCAACAATAGCAACAACGGCGATGGACAGCTCTTGTTGATCCGCGCTAAGTGAGAGATCCGATCATCGAAGCATGAAGGCAAAAACACTTCCAGTGGTGGTGGCCAAGGCCATCAGAATCGGAAATTTGTAATGATTGGCAAGGGTTATGGATTGGCAAGGTCAGATCTTCAGTAATGGATTGGCAAGGGTTATGCAATGGAGTTCAGTGCATCTGGCTTAGCCCGAAATTGAATGAATCACTTTGTCAGTTTGTCTCATTTCCAAACTTCACTCAAGCACCTACCAAGGCTTAGTCCTTTAGTACACACTATGTAGATACTGACACCAGAATCTTTTGTGTACAAATATCTTTCCTTGCCTTATGAGCAGAACGAGAAATGTCCACAGTTGTGAGTTTCTACGCCATCCTTGCTTAGCTTATTCAAATTAAATCCTAAAGTTTACATCTTCTTATTTATATTCTATAGAGTGCACGTAAAACCCGTACGTCTTATTTATACTCTATAGATTACACGTAGAGGCACGAGACCCTCGTGCGATTTTTTTTAGAAAACTGAGGCGAAATCCAAAGTATTAATTGGCACACACCAACCAGGCAACCACGCCGAGCTGCTCGAAAGCATGCAGTGAGACGCAAAGCTCAATGCATTAAATGATGCTACTCTTTTGTATGTGGCTGCTTCCTTGCATGCATGCGGCATTGAAGACAAAGTAGCTAGCGTACGAATGGAGGGCAGATGAGCGGATAGTTTACCATAGCGCGCTGGTATCCGGCGTGAATTGAACTGTGGAAGCCGATGTCGCTGGAGCGGAAGACCTCGCCGACGCAGAAGTGCTAAGCGAGGGCTAGCGAGGTCTTCCTGGAGCCAAAGCGAAGGCCGGCGAAGTCATCCTGGTGCCGAGCGAAGGCCAGCGAAGTCGTTCCAAAGCCGAGTCGAAGGCCGATGAAGTCGTCGTGGGCCCGAGCGGAGGCCGACGAAGTCGTGGAGGCGAAGCCACTGCGTCGGTCGCTGTGGCCTGCTCAGACTCCGACGAAGCGAAGGCCGAGGACGCACAGAGACAGCGCTTGACACAAAGGCGCAGAGGACGCGGAGTCATGGATTCTGGCGAAACGAAGTCCGAGGGCGCCATTGCGGAGGCCGGGCCTTCGTCAAGGTCGGAGCAAACCTCGCCATGTGATGCCCATGGCCCAGCTCGGTGCAGACCTCGTTGGTGTTTGTCCTATCAACACATGCATGCATGCATGGATACTTTCATGCGCCTTGCTGCCAATCAGTACATGCGTGCATGCATGGGTACGTGCATGCGCCTTGCTACCAAATAACACAGGCATGTATGCATGGATACGTGCATGCGCCTCGCTGCCAGTGGCGGAGGGAGGGGGGCTGGGAGGGGCCTGGCACCCCCAACCTCCTACTAATTACATAATTAATTATATATATTTAATTAGTGGTTTAATTAGTATGTTCTTTTGTCCAAATTATTTCAGATTTTCAGTATGAATGTTACATCATTTCTTCCAATTTACAGGTATGTTGATGTGACTAAATCCCGAAACAAGAATTATAACACCACAGCCTTTCATCATTACAAAATAGATGTGTTTAATGTTGCAATTGATCAACAATTGATTGAGCTAGACGATCGATTTAGTTCTCAAACGACAGAGCTTTTGTCCCTTTGTGCCTCTTTGGATCCAAGGTTGGACACCTTCGACATAACAAATGTATGCACTCTAGTGAAAAAATATTATCCTGCTGATTTCTCAAGTTAAGAAATAGCTCAATTAGAGTGTCAATTGCCACATTTTCAACTTAATGTATACAACCATCCAAACCTAAGTGCATTACCATCACTTGCTGATCTAACAAGTGAACTAGTTAAGACTAGTAAAGATTCATCTATCCTATGGTGGACACATTGTTAAGATTAGTCTTAACTCTTCGGTTTCAACTGCAACTACCGAGAGATGTTTTTCACTATGAAACTTGCGAAGAGCGATCAAGTACAATGGGAGATGGATTTCTACGAGATTGTTTGGTAATTTATATTGAAAAAGAATTGACCGCAAAGATTAGTAATGATGATATTATTAAGGCCTATGATCTTGCTGGTAGTCGTAAGAGCTAAATTTAAGTTAATAGAGATGTAATTTTCTTTGCATTGTAATTTGCGAAACATATTACTCTGATATGTGACTATTGGATCGGTAAATTCGGCATGGTTCATTGATTCTACTCTACTTGTTGTTCATGTTGCCCCCTATATCCAATTCACGGCTCACCTTTCGCCGCCAACGAGCGAGCCCGACATCATGGAGGTTTGGCGGGTAGATGCGGAGGGACGCGCCGAGTGAAGGCCGGCAAAGTCGCCGTGGGCGGAGTAGAGGCGGCGAGACTTCGTGAAACCGAGGCGGTGGCATGGCGGCCGGTGAAGTCATCACGGAGTTGAGCGAAGGCCGGCGGTTGTCGCGGAGCATGGCGGAGGCCGGCGAGACTTTTCGGAGCCAAGGCGGTGGCACTGCAGGCGGCGAAGTCTCCCGCGGTGAGGCAAAGGCACGTGGGGTCAAGGCGACTCGAATCGTGCAAAGCATGGAGGCCGGACCCGTGCGGCATGAAGCCGAACATGAAGCCGGAGGCGTCTTGGCGAAGGCGGCGGACAAGTGCAGCATGAAGCCCAAGACGCGTCGGTAGAGGCCGTTGGAGTGGAGGCTTAATGGAGACCCAGCGTAGAGACCACAAAACGGAGGCTCGATATCGTGCGGAGTCTCGGTGTGGAGGCTCGACATGGAGGCTCTACATCGTGTGGAGACTCGCGGAGGCTCGGCGCGGAGGCTCGACATCATCCGGAGACTCGACGCGGAGGCTCGACATTACTTGCGCGAAGTACGCGCACCATCCTTGCATGCACGCATGCTTACGCATGGAGATGCAGCCATGCATGCACGCATGCATACGCATAGACTGGCATCCGCTACGTGTATAATTGCATGCACGTACTGTTTAGCCATTGAGACATCAAGTAATGCATGCAAAAGTGGATGCATATGGTTGGCATTCCTTGCTCTGTTGTGGTCGGGGTCACCAGTGCGAGGGGTGGGGCCGTGGCTAGTGAAGCTCAGCAACTCCCCTAATGCCCATGAAGCAGAGACGAATGTCGAGTATGCCATCGCAGAGGTGGGGCCATCGTCACCATCCCAAGCGTGGCGACCACCGGTATGCCCTGCTCGGTGTGAAGGCTTGATCGCGGGAGGCTGCGGCGTGAGGCCGGCACGGAGACCTCGATATAGAAGGTTGTGACTTGGATGCTTGACGCGAGGCGGGGCATCCAGCGGAGCGTGGTGAGGCCGTGCGGCGTAGAAGCGATGAAGCCGGAGCCCGTGCCAAGTCCGTCCACGCGAGTCGGGGCCCAAGTCGCGACGCCGAGCGCAGGTAGAGTCGGGTAGCGGAGGATGGATGGTGCGCCACCGGCGAGTTCGTGCATGCATGGATGGATACTTCTTGCATGCATATGTGGAGGTCGTGTGCATGCATGGATGGATACTTGAGCTCATGCATGGATGGATACCGCGCATGCATGGATGGATACCGAGTGCATGCATATGGTTCTTGGCGTTCCTTGCTCTGCTGTGGAAGCTCGGCGAGGTCTCCCCAGCAGTGGTTATCTTGATGCATTTCCAAATGTAGCTTCGCGCGGTCGATGTCGTGGAGCTGGCTCGGTGAAGGCATATCCGGCCGACACGGAGGGCTCGCTGCTGCGTGACATCGCTCGATGCGGAGATGAGTGGTGCGGCACGAAGGTGTGCTTGGCAAGGTGTATCCCATGCGAGTTCGGCGTGGACGAGCCGAAGACGCGCAGTCGACCGCGGAGGCCGAAGGCGGTAGCGGTGTGCGTGCGGTCGGTGTCATGGCGAGCGGGGTGGGCCGAGCTCAACGACGTACCACCCGCGCGGGCGTATCGTGCCACCAAGTCATCCAAGACATCACTTCCCTGCATGAGCACCCCCAGCAGAGCGGAGATAACAACAATATAGGAATAGCGCGATTTGACTAGATCTATTCAATACACCACCTACAAAACAAGCAAAGCCCATACACCTATATAGTCAGGATGTTTAAATTTTTAGCGAGCAAACTACTTATCTGTTGTTGATGGCCCACAAGATAGTACAGATGCCATGAATGAAGCAGTATGCTCCCAAGAACAGCTTTTAGCTCCTTAAACGACTTTTCATCCGCTCCCCACGAACGGCGCCATCTGTTGTGACTACTGGCCAAACAGTAAAGAAGGGGACTAGTGGAAGGAGAGGAGAGCCAACACAGGGACCGTATGGAAGGGTTGGTGAGTAAGAATGAAAGGATACCCCTCCTCCTGCCCTTCCTAGGGATTTATATATATGAGTGGGGTAAGATGGGAATTTCCCATCCTACCCCTTAGTACTTACAAAAGATGATGGTACATTGGTACATTCCTCTATACTATTGGGTCTATTACATATTGGACCAGTTGCAAGGCCCAGTCACGGGGGGTTGGGCCACCCCCACAACAAGTGCCATCGGAAGATCAGACGGTTTCCAAGTAGCACAGATACATCAAATGGTGTCCGAGTACCATTAGCTCATCGTACAGTTTTCGAGTAGCATAGATGTATCAGACGACGTTTGAGTACCACCGGAACATCGATCGTTTTTTTTACTATGGTACTTCGACTATGATCTTTCCGACCACGATGGATTTCAACCACGTCCTGCTTCGATCACATTCGACTTCGACCATGATAGAATGACCATAGGAAGTAATCATAGCTACAATTCTTTCCATGGTTGAAGCTGCAGTAACTGGTCGGTACGAGATAGTCCGAGATTTTACTAGATGATATTCGATGACTTTGTGATCGATAGTCATAGATTTTGTGATCAATGGTCGTAGACTTTACTAATCAGTAGTCATAAATTTTACTGGTCAGTAGTTGTACACCTATCTGGTCAGTGGTCTTAGACATAGGATCAGTACGAGTGCTTTAATTCTTATGATATTTGAGTACTTTAAGTACTCATGTTTAGGCCAGAGGGATGATAGAGGGATGACTGCAGGTGCATGGTGGTCAGATGATCATGGTACTCGATAGTTAGAAGGGCTCATTACTTGATTTATTGATAATCGGTAGTCGTAGACTTGGCAATTGGTTTCTTAGTCATAGTGATCAGTACTCGATGGTTCTGGTTGGTAGCGATGCTTGTTATTCCTTAGTGTTTTGAGCGGAGTGATGGTATTTTCTGAGTACTTCAAGTTTTTGAGTACTCGATGAGCTAGTGGTCATAGTGAATGATGTTTTGGATAGCGATGGAAATTATGGTTGTGGATGATTTGGTTTATGTTGATGGTTGGTGAGATTATCGTCTACGTGTGTGTGCCGATGTCAGTTATATTGTGAAGAACTTGTGCCGAAAAGATGTTTCTTTAGTCTTTGCATGTGCATGTGAGCGTGCATACGATCACGGTCAGTGACGAGGAGGACCAGAACTAGGATGGGGAGATATGAGGTCCAGACAGTCGAGGATGTCACGTGAGGTGTTCGAGCTAACGTTGGAGCATGTGGAGATCAAATGTGGTGATTGGTGGAGAAACTACGAGGTGGTGCAGTCTGGAGGCTTCGACACGTGATGGTGATGCATGGAGAAGCTATGGCGGTGTGGTCTGGAGGCTTCGACATGCGAGATGGATGATGCGTGATGAAATGCGGAGGTGTGATCTTGGAGGCTTCATCACGTGTTATGTTAGGAGTTATGGATGGAGTCCGTAACAGGGAAGATTGAGAGTTTGGTAAAACTCGTGTTAGGAATGGTTTCAGGCCCCTTGATTTGAGAAAGAGATAGGATTGCGTGTCCAGTTTGATAAGGACACGGTTTAGGGATTTAGTATATAAAAGTAGAGGTAGACTAAGGTTTTAGCCATACCTTTCAGGGGGCTTTTTGTACTAGAGCTTTAGGGATGCTGTGAGAGCGCTTTGTAACCACAGACATGATACTGAAATAATAGATCAGATCAATTACAAGAAAAGCTCATCGGCGGCGTGTTTTCCTGGGCATTGCTTTTCGCGTTCTCGCCGGCGTGCTATGAGCACGGTGTTGTCTTTGGCTTGTACTCGTTTGAGCGATCGAAGCTTTTTCAAGCGGAGGGAGATTTTGACTACGTGCAAAAGCGATCGTAGCGACCAGTCGAAATCTACATCTGGTAATTTAGATTGCTTTATTTCTGCTTTGAGTTTTTGGTTTAGGTTCCAAAAAGCGAAGGCAATTATTCACCCCCTCTGATTGTGCCATACCATCCTACATCAACTAATCCAATTCAGTTTTGGATTCTTGATCCATCCGTGCGCCGGACTGTTCCCTATCTGGCACGCTTGCCTCCGCTGCTTGCTGTGCCATGCTTCCCTGGTTGCCCGCGGCCGGTTGCACGCCACGGCGGCTGCGGCACACATAGTAATGTCCGAACATGACAATTACACAGAGAGACATTCAAATGATTACCTTACATATTCTGCGCAGCATAGATAGATACAGAAACTTGATGGACCACTAACAGAGGTTAAGTTTGTAGAGGTGCCTTGGCAAGCTATCAACTATAGGAGTCTAGCTAGGATGCTGAACTTCTAATAGTTCATTTAGAAGCTTTGACGCAAGACTCGTAAATTTGCGTACCTTTGGCCGAATAGCATTATAGAAGACATGCACAACATTGTTCTGTATCAAGATGCAGCTTAACATTGATTAACCCATGCTTCCTCTGTCGTGCTTGAGTTTGTCTCATATGTTTGATTCCATGCAGCTTTGCAATTCTTATTGTCAGCCGTGGGGACCCGCTGCAAATCCTTCAAGCAGTACTCAATGGAACCAAGGAAAACTCATCTTTCCTCAACGAGGTAACTGACCTGAAAAAGAAAGGCCCATATGCGTTGTCACAACTCACAACACCGTAAGTTTGCACTCCTCACAGGAGAGCTGCGCCGAGTTTTGTGACTTGCTCCAGCTTTGATTTTATGCTGTTATTTAGTAGAGAATTTATCCAACTCAGTTGGCAGTACTTAAAATGGGGCAGTGATCCAGAAGCAGAAGGAATACATGTTTATCCTGCAAGATACAATTATTGAATATATGTGACAATTATTCATGATTTTTTCTGACTTGAGGTCTTCCAATGTCCTTGAAGATTGGCACATGTTGAAATTTCACCTAGGATGCTCGAGTTAGTTCCAGCTTGGTGAATATTTTGCTTGAGCTGTCTTGTACTGGCTATTGCAAGTTATTCAGATTTTCAGTTGATGCATTTTGTCATAACACTGTAGGATCGAAACCCTGCTGCCTTTATCTATTATTATCCCCTTCGTTTGGGGTGTTTGGACTAATAGAACTGCATATTTATTTTTTATAGATATCAATTATCGGAATTAACGACATACGATCTATTTATCAATTATTCAACTTAACAAGATACGATCTGTCATTGTATCAAATGTGTTAATTAATCATGTGTACCTGCATCTTGTAAGGACGAATTGTATTAAGTTTTCAAACTTCGCGACAATATAAATGTTACAAATTTAGCCTTGAATTTCTTTACTTTATTTCTCACATATATTTCTCATGTATTGCTCTTGCAAACTAGTTACAAGCCTTCTCAATATATAGGCTAATAATTCCTACTAACACACGTATTAGGACTTTAAGTTGGACACAACTTCAACATGAGTTACACACGGTGACGGACTCAACTACGTCTAAAACTCTTAAGTCAAGATTAATTTTAACAATCCCCCCTTAATCTTGACTTTCTAACTTCTTTCCACCTTACTTGAGTTTGGACGGCGACACATCTTCTCAACGCCCCTGACTCAACTGATCATCAGAGTATTGTTAATTCATCATCGCTGAGCGCTTCGGTAATAAACGCTTTCTTCATCTTCGGCTTGGGGCATTCTGAAGCAAAGTATCCATAATCATTACAATTATAACACCTCACTTTTGCCTTATCAAACCTCCGATTCTGATGGCTTTGGTCACCACTCCTGGAAGTATTCTTGCCTTCACACTTTGATGTTCGGATCTCCCACTCGGTACGGGTCAACAAGAGCTATCCATCGCCTTTGTTACTATTGTCGTGAATGTGTTCCTCATGCGCCTTAAGACGACCAATGACCTTCTCCATGGTCATTGTCTTTAGGTCTCCAAATTGCTCTATTACTGAAGCAATTGGGAGAAACTGTGAGGGAATAACACGAAGGAATTTCTTTACCACGTACAACTCTTCCACCTTCTCACCAAGGGCCCGTATCTTGTTGACCATGACCATCAACCGGACGGCGAAGTCGTTGATCGACTCCGTTTCCTTCATACGCAGCACCTCGAACTCGGTCTTGAGAGTTTGTACCTTTGCTTCCTTCACACGATCTGCACCAAGATGCATCACCTTCAACGCCTCCCACGCGACTTTGGCCATCTCCTTTTCGGCCAGCAGGAAGAGCATCTCCTCTAGGATGCCCTGATAGATGGCCGCCAATGCCATCTAATCTTTGCGCATATCGACATTGCCATTCTTGATCGTATCCCACACTCCTTGAGCCTTCATATACACCTTCATCTTGATTGCCCATGTTGCATAATTGCTCGTCGTGAGTATCGGATAATGCAGCGAGACAACGGAACTCTCCTTCGCCATCATACCAGATGATGCCTCGTCACCGGTGACACCACTTTCCGGAGTACGCGACATGATCTTGGGCACAAATCAAGAACTCGGGCTACCTTGAAGCTGCTCTTGGACCGAGGGAAAGGAAGAAAAAACTACGTTGTTTTTTTCTTGTCCCTTGCATAGACTTGCTCTTGTCTCTGCGCCCTTTGTTACCTCGATTCACTCTGGCCTCAAGGCAGTTTTTACTTCGCGTTGGCTTGGGTGCGACTCGGAGACGAAAACGAAAACACTTCGGCTCCTCGTTGGTCTCCGGTTTCGATGCCCACTTTTCCTTTTTTTTTGCTTGCTTTGTGCAAGACAGAACGAAGAGCCTCTCGTCGCCTTTTCTTTTTCCGCGTGCTAGCTGTTGCTTTTCCTTCGCGACTCCCCCGTCTCCTCTTCGCCTGCGCGACGGAGCCATCTTGGATTCTCCCGCACATGGTGCGCCTCATCTGTTCCGCCTTGCACCTCCGCAGTCATCACCGTCCGCGCCTCCCCGCGCTCGGCCTCAGTCTCCTCATCTTCGCCACCTGCGCTTCTCTGTTCCAGCCGCACCTTCTGTCGCCTCCGCGCCTCGGTCGCTCCCCCTCGGCGTGGACGATGGTGGAGTGCTTCTCCGAGGGCGGCCCGTGGCGGCGATGGCCTCGGCGGATCCGAGCTCGGCGACGGCGAGGGTGGCCGGATCCGGCCGAATCCGGGTGGATCTACACGACGGCAACTTCTGCGGCCGCGGTCGACTTCTTGGACTTCTCGGTGGCGACTGGAGATTGCGTCTCCTTCTTCTCTGCAGCAACGGCGGCAGAAGCTCAGTACGGGCCTAGTGGTGGTGAGCTCGACGTCGATCCGGTGACGGCGGGGTTGGACGACTGAGGCCGGCGGCGGCATGCATGTGACCGCCTGGGAGCGAGATCCTCCTGGGGCAGCAGCAGAAGATAATCATGGTAGGATCTGATACCACTTGTTACAAATTTAGCCTTGATTTTCTTTACTTTATTTCTCATATATATTTCTCATGTATTGCTCTTTCAAACTGGTTACAAGCCTTCTCAATATATAGGCTAATAACTCCTACTAACACACGTATTAGGACTTTAAGTTGGACACAACTTTAACTTGAGTTACATACGGAGACGGACTCAACTACGTCTAGAACTCTAAGTCAAGATTAATTTTAACAATAAACAACTTCCAAAAATAAATCCGTAGTGTATGTGACTATCATATTGATCGGTAGAAATATTAGAGTACCGTGGGCGATGTTGTATATCCGTCCATCCAGATGGCCCAATAAACAAAGGCTAATTAACATAGTTTAGTCATATGTGATGTATTATATTACGAAGGCACCTCACCTCTCCCTATATAAAGCGAATAGGTGCTACATGTTGTACATACCACATTTACAGGCAAAAGAGCAACGAAGTGAAGAGAAACCTTGGGACTATATCTTGTGTCTACTATTCTAATTTTATATTCTTGTGAGTTGAGTGTTTGATCATCGATAACGTGACCCTGAATATACAACAAGTTATCAGCACGATGACACTCTCATTAAGGCTTCCAGGTATATTATCTCTGGTCTAGCTTGTCAATTCAGTTTTCACAGAGATGGTTTGTATGTGGATTGGTTTAGTATACCCTACCATAGCCGCCCCTTCTCCCATCACCGGGCAGCCGGGCGCATGCCTCCATAGCATGTCACTGCCCAACAGACCGGATGGATGTACTCCTCGACGTACACGCACGGCAGCCATTGCCTTGATCGAAACGGGCATGTCGTGCGCTGTCGATCATCGCCGTTGACAGGCTAATCGTCGCATGCCTTCGTGCGCATGCTGCTAACGAGTCACTACCATCGAAGATGACTGCACATACACCTTTGCGTGCTTGTCGTCGCCGCCCCAACCCGCTGGCACGGGCACACCTCCACGTGCGCCCTCGCCATCGAGGTCTCGCCCCCATCAAATAGGACATCGCCTCCGCACCGTGCTACCGCTGGGATATATTGATCCCGATCGACGTTGTCTCCACGTCATCGCTGGTCACCACCATTGCTTCCGCCGTCACCGACGTCTCCATGTCGGGCCATTGAAGCAATGGACGACCATGGCACCTTTGCACCATGGCCACCACCGCCGTCTCCTTGATTCGCACCTTCACCTCCGTAGCATCGATCAGATGAGGCCACCCCATGCTATCGCTGCCACCTTCATGGCTCCAAATGGGTGAGGCTAGGGCACCGGCTCCATCCAGGGCGGAGACACACCCCGGGCAGGGTAAGCTTCAGCCTACGGTGTGAAAAAATATCTAGTGTACAGCCTAGGTAAATTTAGTCCAGTCTGGGTAATATTTTTTTTTGTCCAGCCCAGATAGCCTAGATCATTCTACTATTGAGCCTGAGGCGTAATCAAATCCTGACTCCGCCACTGGCTCCATCCATTGCGAAGGACGGAGCAATGCCACCACCGTCGCTAACATCGTCTCCTTAATAACTTATCAAATCGTTCCCATGCTTGATATAAATCTTCATTTGGTTTTTGGGCAAAAGTCATATTTTTGTCCCTTATTTTTCATGGTTTTAGATGTTGGATAATATTTAGCAATAAAAGCATGAGCACATTCTGTCCAACTTTTAATACTACTATTAAGTAAGGAATTTAAACAGGCTTTAGCTTTACCTTTCAAAGAGCAGGAAAATAGCTTTAGCATCATAACATCAGGTCAACTCGAACAACGCATATATTAAATGATTAACTTAATGCAAAAGAAATATAAATGAAGAAAATCAAATTATTAACATAAGAGTAACTAAATTAAAAAATAATTGAGTTTAAGTTAAAATCTGGCGCTGCAGCTACTACCTACGCTACATCCCAGCAGCTACGACTTACAAACCTTCAAAGGAACCAGCACTCTTCTTTACTGATGACCACATCACCCTACATATTAGCATTGCATGAACACTATCTTCGACCCATGAGCACAGCTCGTATAGTCAGATTCATCGTATATGTATAACATCTGCAGCAGGAAATAGGAATGGCGATTTATCTCTAAGAACTGCTTTGTTTTTAAGTATCAATTAAAACAGTTCAATCATCTGATCAGAACTACTAGAGAAACTCGGCAGAAATATAATATTGAAATGATGGGAATCTAGCTCAACATATATTAGTAGAGGGCAATAACACCAGTTCATCCGCTCAAACTTGTATGATTGCGAAACACACCACAACTCGTCATAGTAATATATGTTGTTTTATCAACCAAACACAGGCTGCATTTATGGTTCATCAATCACACATAAATCATTAGGTTTGTGCACAAATCAATACAAACTAGCTCCATTATGAATACCACACCTGCAGGCTGGAGAAAGCTAGCTAGCATACTAGCGCTTGACACACCAGTTCAAGCATACCCAAATCAGGTAGCTCGGTGAAAAGAAAACACACCATTTATTCGTTGTGCAAGTAGCAACTTAACTAGCACGTGCGCCATACTGTAGAGCACAAACACACTTGCAAACACATAGCCAATGGCAAACACTTCAGGGCTGCAAGAGAAACTCGTAGCAGTAGTAAACTGATGCTTCATGTAAGCCGACCTCCGTTGCATTGCAGAACAAGACACACCAGTGCAGCACAACAAATTACCTAAGAAATGAAGAACGAAAATTGAAAAGGTTACCTAGATAGGAAATTAATCACACTTGCTCAATCTACCTATATGGTACTTTATCTGGTACTAGTTCGTCCAATGGGAAAACATGTTTGAAATTGCATGAAAGTGGCAGAGAAAGTGATATAGTTATAAAGAGTTATGAGTTTCTTGTTACTGAGACTTGATTTATAGTTCACGTTATAAAATTGATTTATAGTCTATAGACATGGAATGGATTTACAATTTACGATTCTGATTTGATTTGCGTTTTCTGATCGTAGAATTGATTTACGATTTCTGAGACATGAAATTGATTTGCAGTTTATAGTCATAGAGTTGATTTATAGCTTACAGTTCATGAAAAATCGATTGAATTGCTAAAGTGATATTACTGTTATATCGTGTGCTTGCTGAGTCTCTGGACTCACCCTTATTTTGTTGTTGTATTTAGGTGAATGATGACGACATGCATGAAATGAGAATAGTCCTTTGGCACCGCACATATGAAATAACAACTTAGCTTTACTTGAGTTTTATGTTTGATCTAGTGTTAAGTCCTTTACGGCTCACCGTTTGGTTTAATTTGCTTGTGAGCCGTGGTGATGGGTCTCTATGGTCATGGAGATCAGAGTTCTGTTTATGTTCCAATTATGTGTAATATGAAGTTAGTTGGCTTACTGCTAATATACTTTATTCATAAGTTTGTTGTTCCCCGTTGAGATGGTAGGTGTGTAGTAGTAGCATCTTGGGTCTTGTGGAGGGCTAGGGTGTTACATCTACCTCCAAAGTCCTTGAAAATCATTCAAATATAAATTGCATGAAATCAAAAAGCCCATAGCAATCCTAAACAAGAATTATAGCACAATCTATAAGGCTAATCATGCCCTAATTACTAAATTAATCCGCATAAAAGTTTACGTACAGGACAGGATGAGAGTATTAAAGGGGTTACTCATGCATCAAAGAAGATATAATGAAAAAAACATATGAATTCTTCTCCTTGTCAATCTTTCCCTTGCCTCCCCATCCACCGGACTGCTCCATAGCATAGGTCTAGGGAAAAGGGAAGCAACCCTAGAGAGGGTGTGCCACCTTGGTAAAAGTGACTACCTTTATGGAGAGAAGAGCAGCCTTAGGGTATTCGAGGACAACTATTTCTTACAGAGCAAGGCTCAGATAAACTAGCCCATCTAACCTATTCGGCCTTCGCACCAAATTTTTTTTTGTTTTAGCGTTACATATTAATTAGGGTTATAGTTATAAATAACTAGCATACTAATAGCCCATTAGGTCCAATAGCATCAAATATTCAATTAATTTAATTAATTTATAATTATAAATTTTGGAATATTACACATGGTGAACGGCGTGATGCGAGGAAGCGTGGTGCGGCGGCAATGACAGCAGCTCGAGCTCGGGCAATGCGTCCGGTTCGCGGATGGACGGCTCGCGCGGCCTTCGGGACGGCGAAGCACTCAAGCTGTGTCATTCTTTGTCTCTGTGTGTGGATTGGCATGGAATCCAAAGAGGATAGAGGGAGGTAGGGGAAAGGGAATGGTGTGTGCTACACCCACGTGTCATCTTGGGTGGCCTTGCTGCAATCCATGTGTCAAGCATCGAAAGATGACCACGAGTTAGCTTCCATGCTTATCCCTCCCTGATGAGGTATTGCTAGAAAGGAAGAAAAGGTACCACTCACAATAACCTTCAAATGAACTCTTCTTAACTGATGACTACATCTCCCAATATATTAGCATTGCATGTACACTATCTTCAACCCATGAGCACATATCGTGTAGTCAGATTCATCATATATGTATAATATTGCTGTAGTAGGAAATAGGAATGACGATTTATCTCTAAAAAATGCTCTGTTTTTAAGTATCAATTAAAACAGTTCAATCATCTGCGAACTACCAAAGAAATTCGGTGGAAATATAATATTGAAATGATGGGAATCTAGCTCAACATATTAATAGTAGAGGCAACAACACCAGTTCATCCGCTCAAACTAGTATGATTGCGAAACACACCACATCTAGTCACAGTAATATATGTTATTTTATCAACCAAGCATACGCTGAATTTATGGTTCATCAATCGCATGAAATCATTAGGTTTGTGCACACAGCACACCTCCTTATTGCAAACACCACAAATCAACACAACCCACTCCATTGTGAATACCACACGGTGGAGAAAGTTAGCACACCGATTGCTCGACACATGCCCAAGATACCAAAATCAGGTAGCTCGATGAAAAGAAAACACATCATTTATTCGTTGTGCAAGTAGCAACTTAACTTGCACGCGCGCCACATTGTAGAACACAAACACACTACACACTTGCAAACACATAGCCAATGGGAAACACTTAGAGCTGTGAGAGAACTCGTAGCAGCAGCAAACAGATGCTTCATGTAAGCCGACCTCCGTTGCATTGCAGAACAAGACACAACAGAGCAGCACAACAAATTACCTAAGAAATGAAGAACGAAAATTGAAAAGGTTACTTCGATACAAAATTAATCACACTTGCTCAATCTATCTATATGCATACAAGACATCCATGCACAACGAACCTCAGAAGGGAGCCCCTTGGGATGGTCTTCTTGTAGTAAGCCGAGTGGCGTGTTTCGAAGAGCGACGGGTCATGGCTGGCCTCTAAGCCGTCCCACTCGAGCTTGTCCCACCAGTCCTTCTCGCAGTAGATAACTGGCTTAGGACCTCCACGTGCGACAGCCGGTAGGCGTCTCAGGCCCCAGCAGTCCCTGAGGCTTATCGTCTCCAATGTCGGCGCGGTCAATCTAGCCTCGCATATGTGCTTCAGCTTGTGGAGATGTTGTAGCTTGATGTGCTTCAGTTTGGTGAATGTGACACCAGATACTATTTTTTGAAGGTTCATCTCGTCGTCAAATGGGAAAACATGTTTGAGATTACCACAGTATGCGATCTGGAGGGTCTCCAAGTTTGGCAAGGGGAAGGAAATGGGGAGGACGAAGACCAGCCTGGGGCAATTGTGCAGGTATATATGCTGCAGTTCTTCAAAGCTGTGAGAGGAACCAAGGATATAAATCATGATTATGACTGCATCATGGAGAGATTTGGCATAAAGAAAAGCAATAGTGGCTGTCGTGGAAGCTACAATGTATAGCGATTTCTTAAAAAAAATTAATTAGTTTTCCGCATTGTCTAAATTCTTTAAACTAAAAAGCTAGTAAAACTGAAACATGACAATCTAAAACTAATATATTGAATATTATTATCTCATAATCCTAGAATTTGGGTCACAAATTATACAAAGCACCACTTTCTATTAAGTATCAACAAAATAATCAACATTTTATTTAATAAATTACAAATAAAGCAAATGAGAGAAACACAATCCAATATAACATTAAAAACTAGACATATCCAAAACTGAATAGTCAAATAAAACTCCCATGCTAACCTATTTTAATTGAAAAGTATCAACTTTTATAATTTGATATAAATAGAATCATATTCTAAACATTCCATGAAAAGAAATAAATAGTGGTCAGCTATAATAGCAATAAGCTATTAGCTATATAGGTAGTAATGGTCTATTGCGCAGCCATAGCTTACAGTTTTTTTTACTGTAACACCACATTCAATTCTGGAAAAGCTATGTCGGAGATATTGCTAGCTACTAAAACACTAGCATGAAACACTAGCATATCCAAAACTGAAAACTCAAATAAATCTCCTATACTAACCTGTTTTAACTAGAAAGAATCAATTTTATAATAAAGATATGAAAATAAATGAATAGACAGTAAAGATATTGTATAGTGGTTAGCAATAATAGTAATGGTCTATTACGCGGCAATAGCTAAGTTCACCTTTGACTTGGACTAGAAATTCCTTTGCTCCAAATGCAATGGGCCATCGGGAGATCACGCGCTGAAAATGTCTTCAAGGCAGGAAAATTGTTCCATTCTTCTTTGCTGCAAGTAAAGAGAGTGTGCAGCCTGGGGCACCTCTCAACATGGCACCATTTGAGGTAGTTCCAAAATAATCCAACCCTTGGAGTGATAGCCGTGATTGAGGAACTGTCATGCACATGCAATGATTGAACTTTCCAATTAAGGAATCGTATAAAATTTTCATCGTCGTGCATACTCTCTAAATTGTGGCTTCCTTCACCAATCTCGATATGCACATCCAAAGCGTGAAGCTGTTGGCAATCCCACATCAAGGCAGTAGAGCAGGTAACATCCTCTGCAAGGCCAATATCCTTATACGGCAACAATGCTCCTGTTGGGACCACGTCCACTCGGCTGGGGCGAACCTCAATACTTTTGCTGATGCTAACATGACTATGTGACATAGAAGACACATGGATGTGCATCTTATTGACTTTCCTAACCGTCTTCATGACTGACCAAATGAATCTTCCATCTGTAAAAGTAATACATGTCTCGTTGTCAAGAAACCTCCCTGTTCTACCTTCCTCCCGAGTGTCTACCTGCACCATTTCCCATTTGGTGTTATTTCCAACCCAGTGTAGGCTACGGAGTTGCTCACAGCCTAGTAGGAAGAGTTTCTTGAGCTGTGAGACTTCCATTGCACCCGAGATGTCACTGAGGTCAAGTGTTTTGATGGCTGTACCCGAGAGGTCCAACTCCTCAAGATTGGGCAGTGCACGCAAGAATATACTACGCAGTCGATCGCAGCCCTCCAGGGAGATCTTTCTGACCATGGCTTTTGGAGATGCACGAGACTTGGGACGCAATTCTTTTTCTGGCAGTTGTATGGGATGCGTCCAGTACTCTGCTGGGCCATAACCATCAAAGCTAAAAATCTCGAGCAATGGAGCTCTTTCAAGTGCGACATGCTCCAAGCTGGAACAGCCGTCGAGAACAATCATCTTCAGGCTTCTTGCAGACGACATTTCAGGCAAAGATTCCATGCGAGTGTTGCCGGACAAGTCAAGGAGCTCCAGATTTATCATATCTATAGAAGAGCAACTGCCCACTGTGATCAGTTCTGAAGATTCTGTTACTCGGAGCTTGTGAAGGTTCTGTAGCTTACTCCATGCATGACTCATACTCCTCCATGAGACTCCCTTTGTATTTAGCTCCCTGAGATTGGTCATCAGTCCTATCATCTGGGGCAATAATAGATAATCTGTGGAACGTAAATCAAGAACCAACAGGTTTGGGAAACATGGCCCTTCGACTTGCTCCTTCCCTGTGTTTGTACAATGGTCGAGCCAAAGGAATCTTAGGTTCTGACAGCAGAGGAAAGGGGGTGATGAAAAATCAAAGCTGCACTTGCATAGTTTTAGCACACGGAGGTTGCTGGCCAGTTGAAACAAATCATTTCGTAGCTCCAGCTGTGCATCTCCAAATGTGATGAAATAGGACGATGCATTAACAGGAATAGCTGAGATATTATGTGCTCCTAGTTTCTCTATGGTGATTGAATTCCAGCCTTCATAGGGTTTTATTCGTCGATCCAAATAGTACGCCAAAATTCCTGTTTCAAATGAAGTGTAGCCCAACCGTCGTATCACTCCATACAATGCGTTGCCAACCTCCCAGGCTCTGTCCCCTTGAAGGATTCCATCACATATCCAATAGTTGCAAGCATGAGTAGCCCAACCATAGTCAACACTGATAGAGTTTCCACGTACTTTTTCTGTGAGGAATAGTGAGTACAAGAAGCAATCCACAACTTTTGCTGGGTCAATGCCATCCATGCCGGTGTAACGGATCACTTCAACAGCTTCTTCGTGCAAAAAACGACGCAGCTGTTGACTGACATATGTATCTTCGTCGGGGCTGATATACATATATATATTAACAGAACTGGACATCAACCTCTGTTCTCTGCGTGTGAGCTGAAATCTTCCACGATTGGTCCATAACAATTTACCTATATCATAAGGTCCGAGTAGAGGAACTCCACAATTTGCCAGATCAATCTCTTCATCTCCTCCATAGTGAAAAATCATCAGGAATCTTTCATTTCTTAGATATTCATGGATCACAGCTCCAATGCTTGTTATCTCTGCTCTAGAGCTGTCATCAACCCCTCTGAAATCATCTTCCTCATCCTGCTTATCAAACGTGGGCATTAAATGATGAATGTTTAGCTCCTCCGCAATTGCCCTCTGCATCGCCCTTCTGCTTTTCCACAGAGAGCAGTCTACGTGGATAATTTTGCCAAATTGATTTCTCGTGCTAGAATCACTTGCTGTGGATTTTAGGAGTTCGGCTATAGCTCTAAGAACAGCAGAAGCCCCCAGACCATTCCAGCCTCCAAAGAAGAATGCTTTATTTTTGCCTTCTGCAGTACCACCGCTATCACGCACAAGATCAAGCAGTTGTTTGACGGCGTCATCAAAGTTCTGTATATACTGTAGTGATGAATTGCTATTAGATATGACTCCCCAATACATATTATTGATACTGTAATTTTAATAGCTATTGTGTAAATGAATAAATTAAAGTAACAAAGGATGCAATCTTAAGTACAAGGTCAGTGAGAAGGCATGCGTCCTGTATGCGTACTGTACAACATAGGTAGTTTACTATCTTGTGTGTTATTGCCGTCTAAAACTGTCTGCCACAAAATTACATGCTAGAATGCTTGTTAATCATGTGCACGTTAAAGCAAGCTAACTGGATATCATCCGTACTTAATAAAGTCGATACTAACGACGACTAGAATGTCATTAAGCAACATCACAGGATAAACTTAATCAAGACCCTACTGAGTCGCTACTAATAGTACCGCTTTAGGATTCGTTCAATTTAGCTTCATGCAATACTTATTTCCAAAAAGTATGACCTTTTTAGCCAGTCAATTTTGATCTTGGGCCACGGGCCATTGTCCCGGCAGCCTGAGGCCTAGCTCTACCCCTGACTACTTTAATCTATTATGTATTTGAGGTGCACTACTTATACCGAAAACATAAGAATATATAAAGGTCGACCAAAACTGACGTGAGAGAAAACAGCTAAAAAACACTTGAGGGATTAGAATGCATCAAAGAGTTGACTTTGGATAGGAGTGCATAGAAGTTAGTGATCTACGTACTGAAACCATAACATAAGAAAAAGTTTAGGTGTGGTGTTTTAAACTCTCGGTTCTGATGGCAGGATGTAGGATTTAGGATTTTAACCTTGTAGATTTTTAATATTATCGTTTTTTCATCTTGAGAAGGTTTTATTCCCAATTTACCTTAACTTATTTAAAACAAAAACTTTGTTCTGTTGTTGTATGCACTAAAATCCCATGTTTACATTAGTTATATGCACTAAAACGTAACGAATGCACAAGCATTGAGAGGTTTACCGCAATGGATTTGCAGTCATCATTGTTTTCTCATTTGACTTTCAAGGTCGAGCTCAGTGGGATTTTCGATAGTGTTACCGCCTAATGTACACCGGTTAATTTTTTTTATGTTGGAACATTTAAGAATCCTAACCGGACCTTGGTAAAAAAAACCTTAAAGGTCCTTCACGTTATTTTAGTTTGAACGGATCAAACTTCTTTTTTTAGGAAAAACGAAACTTTTTCCTTCATGGTATAATAAAACACAACAATCTATAAACTTTTTAAAATAAAAAAGAAATCTTAATTTTCTAAAATTAAAATTTACTTCTTACCATTTTAGTTCGAAATTGAAAAAAATTGTTTAGTACTATCACAAAGATTTGCGATTTGAAAAATACCATCGCGAAGGTCATGCGTAGCCAAATTCCATCGCAAATGCCTAAAACTATAGTCTAATTCTATTAAATATTACTTAACTAATATATTTCCTAGATATGCATGCTGAACTTATATTACGGAACAGAAGGAGTAATAGTACTGCTTTAGGATTCGTGCAATTTAGCTTTTGGGATAGCATTGAGATTATGCCATAGCATTCAAGTCTTACTTAATAGTTACAAATAAAAATGAACTCTTGCGCTTCCCCTCCTAGTTGAGTTTTATGTTATAGTTATACCTTGTTGGTAGTCTATAATTCTGGCCCATCCTTGTGGATGAGCCGGGAATTATAGGCTACCAAACAAAGCCTTGTGAGATGGCCCGTTCTCTAGTTTATTCCATCTAGCCATGCTCTCAGTGATATGAACCCATCCGTTTACGCATGAGCGTCTTCATGGCTTCTTGCACGCACTTGCAGAGTCGCGCTTCTAATTCATGGCTTCTACTCCTTGCTCTATTGGCGCGATCAGGATTTTTTGGATGACGCACCGTCTGTGATAGAATCGTCTGTGATGTGCGAGTATCATGGACGGCTTTTGTTAGAGTCGTCCATAATAGTCCTTTATAGACGGTTTATACTACAAAATCGTCTATGATAGTTCATTCTATACTTAAATGTTTTTTTGTTTTTGGCTAGCCTCAAGAAATGTTAGGTATGCCCTTTGAAAACAAGTAAATACAGTAGCAAACACAACAACACATTCTATTTCCATTAATATTACAATCCACCATTACATCATAACAAGATAACGAGTACAATACCCATCTAACATAGCAGGAACATGGCAAGAACACATCTTCTAATCCTACGAACCCAACTCCTTAACATAGCAGGAATACATAAGAAGCTGAGAGACCATGTGAGAGGTGCTCCCATGTTTGTGATGGGTAATTGACACGGTTTCTGAAAGTTGGAGTTTGATTCGAGTGATTCGTACGTGAGTTTGCGACTAATGCAAATCTTGATTCCATTATCTCGAGCGGTGCTATGTGATGTGTTTTCTTGTCTGTGATGGCTGCAGGACTTTGAGACGGAATCGTGGCGAGGCACGGGATGACCGGACTAGGCACAGGTGGTGCTGAGGTCAGAGCGGTCGGAATGTGCCGAAGACGACAAGACTTGAAGTGGTTGCGAGGCTTGGACGGCAAGAAATGAGAAAGCTTTCCGGAAGGTGCAGCAGGGGCATTGTGGTAAATGCGCGAGGCTGCAAAAGCGGTAGCAGATTCGGTTCGAGTTAGTGGATAAAGAACAGAAGTTGTTGGCGCTAATGGGTAAAGTGTGCTTATGAACCTATTAGTGGAGTCTATAAAAGGAGAGGGAGAGGCATGAGAGCAAAGCGAGAGTTAGGGTTTTCTTTTTCTCTCCATGTGTTGAGGGAGTAGTTAGGGTTTTGCTTTGTGCTTTCTCTTTTTTTCTTTGTGTTGTTGAGGGGTTGGTGAGAAGGGCAGAGGTTGTTCTGTCATTCCTCTCTTGTGTTCTTGAGTATGTTCTAGAGTTCTTGATTTCCTACATGCGTGTAGGGCCGTAGATTGGGATGAATTGGTTGTAGCAACTCTTGTAATCATTCATCCCTCTCAATCAATCTGAAAAATCTTGTTTTTGATACGTTTTGAGCCTTTAGTCTGCACACTGTTCTTCGCACCCCTTCTTAGTTCTTGGCTCATTTTGTTGATTTCTTGATTTTCTAGTTGTTGGATGTTGATGCTTTGAACTAGGAACTTTCTCGTGATCACTTGAGCATCCCATTTTCGAGAACAAAAGAAAGAATCAAGAAAGACCTTTTTGTTTTGAATCCTACGCGCTTATGCCCTGTTCATGTTGTTTTTAGGGTTAGAAGTCAAGGGTTGTGTGCCCCTTTAATTTTCTAGAGGAAACATGAAATTGGAGTTTGGTTCTACCTTCAGTGATTATCTTCTTGCTAACTCCAAAGTTTCTTAAGCCAAGAATCACTAGTAATTTGGATTTTGGTCACCATCTGCTGTATCCTTCAGTAAAATCTGAATTTGCTATTTCCATTTGATCTTTGTTTGTGATTTCTTCTCAATGAGGTCAATATGGTGTTTAGGATGATGTCATGTTCAATTGACCCAAGAAGAGCAGCAAAACTCGATGAATTTCTTGATTTTCCGCAAACTCTGAAGTGTCTATTTTTCAGTCTGTAGCGTGCGGTACTACCGCTGTTTCAACGTCGGTACTACCTCTAGACGGTACTACTGCTCGGCTAAACGGTAGTACCGCTCAGCGACTGAGTTCATAGGCGGTACTACCGCTCGGCTAAACGGTACTACCGCTCAGTGACTGAGTTCATAGGCGGTACTACTGCTCGACTCAACGGTACTACCAGTTAGCGGTACTACCGCTCCTCACAATGGTACTACCGCTTGTTGGCAGATCAGCTCTGAATCTGTTTTTCTGGATTGTTTCTCTCTAGATCTGTTTTATGCTCGTTGTTGTGACTTCCAGTGAGCGCATATCTTCTGTCTTCATAGCTTCCATAGCTATTGGAGAAGAAGCATAGGTGTGGATACTTGAGGGGCGGATTTTAAGGCACCATTCACCCCCTCTGTTGCCATTTTAGTCCTCTGAGCGAGATCCTAGCGAGGCATGAGAAGTCGGATGCACCGTGTGATGCCTAGGCCCTCTCACCCTTGATGCAGCGCACGAGCTAGATATCCTTGATGCCTGCCATCAAGGAAGAGAGGGGAGGGGATCGGATGGCGGTCGAATATCATCGGCAATGAATGAGAGACGACGGTAGCGTATCCTTTGTGTTACAACGGTGACACTGCACAAGACACTCTTACGACACCTACGACAGGAGTGTCTTGTGCAATGAACCGTGGTGTCACAACCAGAGGTGGAGGAACTAGCTCACGGCAGTAGTCGATGTCGTCGATAGGAGGGTGTAGGAAGCTAGGAGTGGATGAACTAGCAGTAGCCGGTGGAACTCACACGTGCCTACCGGTGGGAGAGGGGAGTAATAAGGGGTGAGAGGTGGGAGGAACCGATGCTTGTCGTTTGATGAGGAGAGAATGGACGGGTGAGATCGAAATCCTGGGGGATATGCTACAGATCGGTGATGTGTAATTGTCACAGACGATTTGTTGTTCGAACCGTTGTGATAATTCACTATCAGAGATGATTTGTTAATTGAACCGTCTGTGATAATTCACATATCATAGACGGTTTAGTATACGAACCATTTGTGATAATGCTTAAATATGTGCGCCCTACTCCTGCCTATTAATATTCTGATGCAAGCGACTCTTAAACTTCCACATCGTTCTGGCTTTATGTGCAGCATGGTGTACAATTCCTTAATACCACAATCTCAACCTCTTTTAAACTGTCCTCTCCCTCATCTTCTTCACCAGATTTCTCAATAATGGCAACTAATATTTTTTTTATTTTCTTCTTCTCATCTATCCATCATGAGTTGTTCGGCCGCAACCTTACATAGGCGGCTAACAAATTACGTATAGAGTAGCTCCTCCGCTCATGCTTTGCTCTCCTTCCTCTACTCGCTTCTATCTGTTAGCTGGACCTCATCATTCATCGCGACGGAGGTGTCTCATTGCCGCTCAGGAAAGAGAAACCACCCTCAGCCCTTGTTGTTCTCTTCAATGTGTGCAAAGCGGAAGAATCTTTTGCGGCAGTGGAGAGACAAATGAATAACCTTGCCGATCAAGTAAAAACGGTCGATTCTAATGGCATCCTCTTTGAGATTATGGGCTATGCTAATGATTTTCCCAGGCTAAAGGAGGATGTGGAGAGGGCAAGGAAAATCTTCATGGGATTCGAGAACGCGGCTGCTGATCCTCTAACTCCAAAAGTAGAAGAGGAAGCATATGAAACCCAGAAGATCAAGATCTAGAAATCTCTTTTTTGGGGACTTTTGTAATAAATTTGACTTAAATTTGTCTTTCGTAAAAGTGATTAGTCGCACTGGCACACTTATCTATTCTAGCTCAGTAGTTTCTATAATTCATATAACAAAGGACAAAACACAGACAGTTGTAAATAAAAATCATCTATGATAGTTTCATAGACGGTTCTAATTAAAAGCCATCTGTAATAATGGACAATGAATAGACGGTTGTAAATAAAAATCATCTGTGATATTTCATAAACAGTTCTAATTAAAAGCCATCTGTGATAATGGAAGATATCACAGACGGCTTTTAAACCTAACCGTCTGTAATAGTTTCAGATATGGTTTTCACCATGAACCGTCTGTGATAATTAAAGCACAGACGGTTCCACATGAATCGTCTATGATGAGGCGTCCAATTTAGCTTATTTTATAGTAGTGGTACCATGTGCACACAGATATATTTGGGTCAAAACTTTTGTATAAAATTTTATCCCTTTAAGATTAACATAGAGGCTTCTGGAGGAGCCACCAATTCGTATAGATGTGGATAGATAAAAAGATTAGATTCTACGCATCACAGCAAGTCAAGGGCATTGTCCCAAGAACTGTATTGGTAGAGAATCTCGCCGGTAACTAATTTATTAGTGGTTCCTGCCGGTGGCTCGTTTTAAACCAATAGGTTGAACTCGCCAAATTCAAATGTCAATTTTGAATTTGAAAACCAAGGGAGAACCACATGGTAATAATATTTTTGGCGATGGCGGAGGAAAGTTCAAACTTGTTCCTTCATGCATTTAGCATTGTGTTCTTCCGATTCATGGACGTTGGGGCGGTGTGCCATGCACTCTAGATATTTCGGCCTACTTTTCTTTGTCATGATACCATCTCAGCACGGATGGTAGCTTCAAATAAGGCTATGGTAGCTTCACGAAGCTATAGTAGATTTAACTAATTTGTGTAGGTCCAACCTAGAGTAAATCCTTTCCAAGCGCATTAAGGAGAAGTATCTATAGGGCATGTTCTTTTCCTTTAAAGCTGACGGTTTTTGGCTTTTGCTATAGTACCTAACTTTCAAATGGAGTATTTTCTTAAGACGATGTCTACAAGTTAAACGACCTATATGTTAAAAGCCCAACATCTATACCAGCCAAAATCGCAAGTGAGTATCTGTCTCTCCGTAATTTGTATCGTAAACAGCCAAAATTCAAAAATTTTAGCTAAAAACCATAAGCTGTAGCCGCAGCAAAACATGCCCATTCGCTTCAGATTTTTATGGACCCATCATTTAAGTACCATGCATTGGAGCAAGGTGTAGCTTTGTTTCCGATTTTATGGAACCGTCCTAAACCTACAATCAAATGGAGTGGAGGATTTATGTATGTTGTGTTCTAGTTCGTAGAGTAGCTAGGTGTTATTGCTGTCATGGTTAGTCTTAGGTTAGCGTTGTTTTTTAATTTTTTGTGAAGGTGTTGATGTTGCTTGCTGCCTTTGGGGGGTGTTTTTCCCTAGGTGTGGTGTGTTTAACTAGGATGGGTGTTGTAACTTTTAAACTCTATTATCCTCTTTAATGAATAGTAGAGTCCCTGTCGTCTATTTCACAAAAAAAAAGAGAGGACGATTTTGGGTGGCTTTAGATAATTAATGTGGCACTCTCTTCTCCCCCGAAGCACTATTTTAATCTGTATGTACTTGAGGTGAACTATTTGTACCGAAAATATAACAAGATGCAGATGTCTACTAAGACTGATATGAGAGGAAGCAGCTAAAAGGGACTTACGGGATTGGAATGTATTTAAAATGTTGGATTTAGATAGGAGCATATGTAAGTTAGCGATTCACGTATCAGAACCATGACATAAGAAGAATGTTTAGGGGTGGTGTTTTAAACTCTTAGTTCTAATGGCAGGATGTAAGACTTAAGGTTTTAGCCTAATAGATTTTCAATACTTTTATTTCTTTGATCTTCAGTAGATTTTATTTTTAGCCTACTTTAACTTGTTTTAGAATAAAAGACTTCTATGTGTTGTTGTATTGGAGGTGCTCCAACTACATAGCACAATCTATGGTAGTAAGGCACTCTAGACTGAGTCCAGACGTCCGAGAAGAAACCATATCCCCTATATTTACTCTCTTTTTTATCTGTGTTATAGGACTCGCTCAAACACAAGCAACCTAAAATCACGGTAACTACCCATGCAAGCAATCTATAAGCGTTTGTATTGCGGTGTCTAGCCACACAATTACGAAAAAGTTCGGCTAGTCCAATATATTTAAGGTCCGCTGCGGTGAGCCTTGGGTTTAAGTTGAAATCAGCGCGGCAGCGCCTACCATACATCCCAGTAGAATAGGCAAACTATAATCGTGTGATTGCCAAGTGTAAACTTGTTTCTTCGGTGAGCCTTGGGTTTTAGTTGAAATCTGGCGCGGCAACTGCGCGCCTACGATACATAATCGTGTGATTGCCTAGTGTAAACTTGTTTCTTCGGTGGGGTATAGAAACAGACAAACAGCAGGATGATTCAGACAACGGATGCAAATGATGCACAAAGAAAGTTTCAAACATAAACCAATAACTCTGCTTCGCAAGGTTATATTAAGGACAAGAGGTACCAACCAGCTGGCGGGGAGGTGGTCGCGCAGTCATTTTGAACTTATCCACACAAATCTATTACCGGCAGCAAAAGAAAACCATGACAAAATATATCTAACCCATCAGCTGCAGATTTCTCCACTCCCTACAAAGGTGAGATGATTAATTCCTGATCCGACACTGCTAAAATATGAGACAAAAAAGTTTATACATGTGTCTATGTACAAAATGCAATTGTAGTACCTCTAGAGCCTCGAGGCAAATCAAGTCGAGAAAGAGCGAAGTAAGACTAGAAGAGAAAAGAACAATTTTCTCCAAGACAACCAGTCCCAGACAAAGATATATCACTTGATCATCTTGCTCATAATAATGAAAGAAAATTTCACTTGGTCATAGCTGGTGGCAAAGCTCGGGAACAGAAACTACTGCAAGATCGATCAGCGATATGTTTCGGTAGATGGGTGTGATGGTAATGTCACCGCCCCACACTGCTTTCCTTTTTCCAAAGCATGGTTCCTTGCTTGCCGTTGCAGATTATGTCGTTACTGATCGACTCTGTGAGCTTTTCTTTTGTTCTTTTCTTCTTTAGAGCAGAGTCCGTCTTTCCCCTTTTTTTTAAAAAAAAAGCATAGATGCAAAGAGACTATGTTGCACCGTGTTTAACTTTAAACATCAGAGACTACATCTACTTTGTTAAAAAAAAAGAATATATACACTCATTAGTGCATATATCTAGTAAACTTGGAGTCATTTTAAATTGGTCTAATGATTAATTACAGCTCTAAAAAAAGCGTGCTCGTACCATCTCAAACTGAAATATTGAAACATCTCGTCTGGCTCTAACATAATTTCTTTCAGCTCTGAGAATTTCTTTCCCACAAATAAGTGGCGTCTATTGTGTTTTGCGATTGGTGCACATGGGAGAAGAAAATCTTGCTGAGGCAAACACGGTACAAGGAAAATTCAAGTAAAGTTTCCATGGATGTGGGGTCTTTGTAACATTATTTTGTTGCATTTCCGGTCTTCCAACTTCAAAAACTAGAAGAAATTCCATCCATTTCGGTTTGTTTCATCTGGATCGGATCCATTTACATTTCAAAAAATTTAACTAAAGAAATTTCATCGGGTACAAGAAATTTCATCTTCACAAGAAATTCATCGGGCACAAGAAATTTCACCTTCAAAAAATTTCAAGAAAAAAATTAAAAGAACAGAAAAAAATAAAATGATCCCCATCTAATGCAAGGATTTTTAAAATCACTACATGCAGCCCAAAATTTCCTCCACTGTTTTTATGATTACCCACAGGGATTAAACAACAAATAATTATAAGATAATCGCAAAGCTAACTAACTTCATATTATACGAACCATAACATAAGCAGACTTGGGCACCACGACCACTGAGACCTACCACCATGGCTCACAAGCAAACTAATCCAAACGGCGAGCCACAAAAGACATAATACTAGATTAAACATAAAAGCTCAGTGTAAAGCTAAACTGTTATTTCATATGTGCAGTGCCAAAGGAACTATTCCCATTCCATACATGTTGCCATCATTCACCTAAAAACAACGAAAAACAAGAGTGAGTCCGGAGACTCAGTAAGCACACAATAAAACAGAAACATCACTTTAGCAATTCAACCGACTTCACGAATCGTAAGTCAGAATCAACTCTATTATCGAAGCGATAAATTAAGTCCGTAATGATAGTAATCGTAAATCAATTCTATATCTGTAAACTGTAAGTCAATTCTACGACTGTGAACTGTAAATCAAATCTATAACTGTAAACCGTAAATAATTCTATGTCTGTAAACTGTAAATCAACTCTACGACTGCGAACAATAAATCAAATATGTAACTGTAAACTGTAACCCAAATTTGTAACTATAAACTGTAAATCAAATATGTAACTGTAAATTGTAAATCAAATATGTAACTGTAAACTGTAAATCAAATCTGTAGCTGTAAACTGTAAACTAATAACTCCATGTAATTGTATCACTTTCTCTATCACTTTCATGCAATGCAATATCATGCATGCATCTATAATGCATCTGTAACTGTACCTTATACCGGTATAGCGGAGGGTACACCCATCGATGTCACCCTCTTCCTCCATCCCGTGGAGGTGCCTACCTCTGTAGGTCTTATTCAAGATCACTCTGGACTACTCATATGATTTTCTCACCAACCTGGCTCTTATGCATTTTGCATGATGCAATATGCTTCAAATGTGGATGTCTAATCATAAGCGGTACTTATCAAGATATGATTAGCACATAATCATATGCATCATCTCATACATACTGTAAATCATGGTATGGAAATACGAATAACAAACATTCACCACAATTCACTATTCTACCTTGCACTTGCCTATTAACCTAACGGACGGTGCGTGGACGGCACTAGACTCGAACCGCAACCTGAACAAGCATTACCTATTTCAATTCATTGCTAATGCAATACATTCATATACGAGCAAATGACATCGCTCAAATGTCCAACCCAACATAACCAATTCCTGTCCCACCAGGCAACTTCCCATTGTCCGGTGCTTAACTAATCTGAACATTTAGCGATTTCGTCATTTACACTCACGGATCAAATTCTACACGTTTACTCTCTCTCTTCAATCGATCACACTATTTGACTACAATTCATTCTCTCCCTTTCCTTCTCCTACCACAAATCAACCAAATCAACAGTGGCAGCACCAATTTCACCGTTCAGGCATTTATATTAATAAACGATATCTTAATAGCCATGCGAATCAATTCTAACAATCGGCATAATAACTTATATGAGATTGATGAATAAGCAGGGAGAAGGGTTTTCGAGGTATTACCCTAGCCCCGAACAACTGAAGCGGGGCACTTCCTGCCGCTTCTTGGCCGAATCTGATAGATCAAGCACCAGACCAAACTTCCCTTCTCTTTTCCTTCCTCTCTTCTCCCCTTCTCTCTATTTTTCCTTCCAGCGCCGGTTAGTAAGGAGAAGAGGAACCAACCAGCTTGCGGCGAGGTGGTTTAGAAGTCATTTTGAACTTCTCCACATAGATCTATTACCCGCAGCAAAAGAAAACCATGACAAAATATTTCTAACCCATCAGCTGCAGATTTTTCCACTCCCGATAATGGTGAGATGCTTAATTCCAGATCCGACACTGCTATAATCTGCGACAAAACAAGTTTATATATGTGTCTACGTACAAAATGCAATTGTAGTACCTCTAGAGCTGCGAGGCAAATCAAGTCGAGGAGGAGCGAAGCAAGACTTGAAAAGAAAAGATATTTTTGTGAAACACCCTAGAAAATTTTCAAAGTATTTTTGTGAATTTTTCCTAATTTTCGGGTCCTTTTTCGGAAAGTTTTCCCGGAAGCCGCCTTTCTTTTTCGACCACCCACCTCCCCCTTCTGTTGGCGCCTTTCCATCTTCCGCGTTTTGCGCCGGCTCGTCGTCACCGGCCGTCCTCCTGCCGCCCTTAACTCGGTCGTCGCCCCCGCCACCCGGGCCCCTTTGCCGCCTCTCTCCTCCTCTCAGGCGTGGCCAGCCGCCTCACCACTCGGCCACCGCCTCCCGTCCCATCCCTTGCTTTTCTCGCGGTGACGCCACCCCTCGCAGCGGACGCAACTCCCGCCCACTCCGCGCCTTCCCGTGCCACCTCTGACCTCCGGTGCCCACACCGCGCCATTACTCCTCCCCCACCAGCTCCAACCTTTCCCCACATTGCCATCCCGCTCCACGCCTTCTTAAGCCAGGCCGCCCCTGCCATTGTGCTCCCCGCGCTCCCTAGTTACTCCACAAGCAACCAATTGAGCTCCAAGTGCCGGCATTGCCGCTGATCAGCCCCTCCGCCGCCGGTGACCCCGTGAGCCGATCTCCTTCCCTCCCCCTTCATTTCTCGATTCCTTTCGTTCTGAACATCTCTGTTGTCCTCTGATCACTTTGGTAAACTGCTCCGGCCAGGTGATCGCCTGTGGAGTCCCCGTGCCGCAGCTCGCCTCCAGCCGAAGTGCCCTCTTTGTGGACAGCTCTCCTGGACGCCTCCCAGCTAAAACCGGCACCACCATTATGAGCCCCAAGTCCCGTGGACCATGAAATCACCCTCCTTTTTGCTCAAAGGCCGCCGGTGAGCCCTTATGCCACCGTGAGGCCGAAGCTTCCCCTTTTGCCGCCTGTCCTCTCCGTTAATCCCCTTGCCTTCCAAGTCCCCAAAATGGGTTCCCCATGTCGAGATCTACTTAGTGGTACTCTCCCTGGCCGCCGGAGACTTCGTCGCCGCCGGAGAGCGGAGAGGCCCGCGTTTTTGCCTCTCTGCTGCACGTGCCCGGCGAGAGGAGGAAGACGACCGACGTGGACCCGTCCCACCATCCATCCCCTCCGTTACCTTTTAACCTTAGCCGTCGGATGGCTTCGTTTTCCCGCCGTCCGATCCCACTTACTCCCGTCGATCTGAGCCGCCCGCATCCGCCAAATTGTCGCCGTTCGCCCGAGCCACGCGTCCGCCATCCACTCTGGGTGAGCGCGCGCGTGGACCGCACTGGCCTTCGGCCGTGCGGGCAGCACTGTGGCTTTGGGCCGGCCCAGCACTGTTCATTCGATTTTCCAGAGATTTATCAATTTCCAAAAATCCAAAAAATTCTAGAAAATCACAGAAAATCCCAAAAATTCTCAAATTTCACCATCTTGCTCATTTTGATCTCCTGAACACATTTTTGGCCTCCAATCCACCAAATTCATCTCCAAAAAAATTCAAAAATTCAAAAACCCCTCTCATTTGAAATATTTATTGCTTTTTCTCTTTTTCATAGATTGATTTCCCCTCGCTTGATTAAGCTCAAGCTGGACTTATGTTGTTTTTGTGTGTTTGCGTTAGCTTCGGATTTTTCGGAAGCGACGATACAAGGACCGGATAAAGGAACCGCAATTTAGGAAGTCGTCGAGCTAGTCGAGGCCCGAGGCAAGTCACAAGACTTTGATCATGTTGAAATCCTATGCCATTTAAATTATGTACTTATGGTATTTGCATGTTTGCTAGTTGAGAAATGTTAGTTTACATAAAATAAAATGTTTAGAACGACCTGATATTTAGATAATTCCTACCACCGATAAATGCCATGTTAAACTTACAGCCATGCCTTTGTTAGCCCTAGAAATATCTAAATTATTATATAGACAATTGTAGGTTATATATATATCATGCAAATCTTTGCACTACTAAGGTTTTGGCCGTGGGCCGGTAGATTTAAAAACCCGGAGCTAGGGTAGGGTGGTATGGGACACCGTACCCTAGGACCAGTAGTCTTGGTGTACAGTTTAGGGTAAGAGTGTTGTGGGAAACCGCGAGACGGTCTTCGCCCACCGTTTTACCCCGAGGTGGAGGTTGCGGACCTCATGGAAAAATATAAGGACTAGACCCTTGCGCCGAGCAAATGACATAGCGATCGCTCAACCACTGGTGTTGACTTATCAACCCTAGTTTAGTCGCTGCTCAAGCCCGAGTAAACTAAAAATATAGGTTATTTTTTATTTAAAAAATAGATTATTTGAACACAGATAATATATAGAAATATAAAAAAGAAAAAATTAGAAAAAGATAAAAATAAAAAACTAAAAATTAGAAATCAAAAAATCAAAAAATGCTAACTTCATCTCGACCGTTCAATCTTGAAATCAAGGGACGTGAGGTTCGCCATCTGCCGGCTCACAACACCTTCCAGATCCGTGCCCAGGTCCCCAGTCCACCCCTGCCTTATCGGTAACTCGGTTCTTCCAGGGCAGCGAGTGGGGTTTCGGCAATGGAGGATTCGAGCAGCAGCTCGCCGTTGCCGCCCATCTTCCGGAACAGGTACTGGATCCTCCGCCACGGACGCAGCGTCCCCAACGAGCGCGGCCTTATCGTCTCCTCCCTGGTGCAAATCCGTCCATCCCAAATCGCTATCTTCCGTTAGTTTTTCCTGTTCCAAGAATTGCTAATCCGATTCGGAGGTTCGGCTGATGCGATCTTTCTTCGCAAATGTTCTGCACCCTGGTAGGAGAACGGCACGAAGCCGGAGTTCGGGCTGGCACCGCAGGGCGTCGAGCAGGCGCGCTCCGCCGGCGAATTGCTCCGGAAGGTATCGAAATCGAATTGGTGTTTGTTTTTCGTGTGTGCAATAGTGATTCGGGGAAGTGGTTTCGTGTGTGCAGGAGCTAGAGGAAATGGGTGTACCAGTGGACTCTGTCAAGATCTTTTATTCGCCGTTCTCACGGACGACGGAGACGGCAAGAGTGGTTGCCGGTGTTCTCGGTGTCCCATTCGAGGGTCCTAGCTGCAAAGTGAGTGGTTTAATCCTAGATGAAGCTTGTTAGATGTTAAGCAATATGACGGTAATGGATTGCATGGAAAGTTTCTAAATATGTCCCGGCCGGCTAATTGTATGCATAGGCATTTGAATATGTGCAAATCAAGTAATTTTAATTTTTTTTCATCTTGGAACTTTTTATATGGATGATTGGGGATATAGGATTTTGATTTGTTGGGCATCATATGAATCTTGAGTGGGAAGTTAGGTCTACAATTACTTATTCTCCAATGCGCCTGGAGAAAGAGTAATAATAGCACAGGTAATTTGTATATAAGAAAAGGAGACGATGATACTTCGCCACACATTGTGTAACAGTGTAAGACCAAAATATGTACACTCCCAAGTTCCTTCCTGTGGAAGAAAAAAAATATAAAATGAATTCTATTGTTTCCCGAAAGAGGTTGTAAAAAAACTATAAAATGAATTCTATTGTTTCCCGAAAGAGGTTGTAACGCTGCAGCCTCTTATTTCTGCAAAATTTAAATTGAACACATAAAAATTAATGTATAATTCTTTTTGTCTGTTTTTTCCATGCATGTTTTAGAAAAGTCAGTATGAGCACTATGTAATAGCCATTTTGTAGAACAAGATTACTGTCAGCAAGACCTGTAAAATAATCCGCTAGAAAGTACCTGCGGAATAAACTAAAGCATGAAAAGTGTTACATCTGAAAACATCTTAGTGTGTCTAGTTGATGATAACCCAACTCTTTGGCTCTTATCATTCATCGCAAATATCATCCTATTTGAAATGTTGTCTGCGTGGTCTAAATGAACTTATGTTTTCCAAACCATCCAAAGATAATACAGTGTATACTGGAATCCTTGAAAGTTTCTTCAGTATTATCGGAAATGGGGAGCAGTTTCTTCTTGAAACACCTTTTGAATTTCTGAGTGCTTTTGTATGCTAATAATTTTCCACTGGAAGGCTCTCAGATTAGATGTCTAGTGATTATGATCATCTTGTGGCCTCACGAGAATTTCATTTGCAGGCAGCTGTGGAACTTCGTGAGCGTTATTTTGGACCATCATACGAGTTGCTTTCACATGAGAAGGTGAGTTTATCAAACTGTGGATTCTTTTTCAATTAGGAGTTAAGAAGGATTCTTATTGTAGGGGCATCAATAAGATGTATTTTAACAAATAATATTTGGTTTCGTGTTTTCACAAATGTGGCAATCAACTCCAGCCAGACATCTAAACCGCTCCAATAATTTTTCCATCTATTTAACTTGGCTGCTACTTTGGGCGATATTTTTCCTGTGATTTGCTTGTATGCATCAGAAGTTGAAAGTTTATATTCTCTGCAGGCATGCTAGCTTCATATCATATGGAATAGTTCATCATGAATTATAGCTTCAATGTTTTGTGGTACTTCTGCCATTTTGATAGCACTCTGTTTTAAATTTTGTATGTGATCATCACATTGCTAGTTGCTGCAGAAACTAATATGAAAACACAATATCTTATATGTATATGATATATGGTTACAGTTGTTATTCCTGTAAATATTGTACGAATATTTGTTGGAAACTATTTAAAAGAGAATAGTTTCTTCTTAACTTTCTGAACACAAATGTTCCTTATACAAGGATAAAGGAATGATTAGCGAGGACATTGAGTATATGGCATAAGAGTATACGGCACTAGCATACATCTCCCAGTGGTGTTCAGTAATGAATTTAAGGGTTATGCAATGGAGTTCAATCACATTGAAGGCTAATAATCTTCTCATCTCTCAAATTCATTGAAGCTCCATGCTTGTTGTAAGCAAAGAAATAGTGTAGGATTTTTCATCTTGGCCAAGCTATTCTTTTCATTCTAGTTCTCTAATTTGTTGTCTATTACTGAGCCTTTGTTAGTATGCCATTCAAGAATAATTAGTAAAGAATTTATCGCCTCGAGCCTTTATCTAATATAAATTATTTATGAAGTGGGAGTGTCTGGTCATACACATGTTGATGAAGTAAATGTTAAGAGTGCAGGACAGGAGATAAGTAAATAACTATGTTGCTGATATGTTGCCAAACTGTATAATCTTGTAAAATTTCAATTAAGACATGAGGCACTATGACTGCAATTCTTTTTGCGATGATATACTGCATAAAAAATAAGGTGAAAGATAATGAAAAGAAGAAGCAAATGCAAACAACAGATCGAGCATTTGGACAAATTCTGTTATTCTGCTTTCAAGAGAAAAACCCTGCAATCAATAGCACGTAGTTAATTCTGTTGGTATTCTTTTTTTTAATGGAAACTTATGTTGGTGTTCTTATGATCTTATGTTTTATTTCTGTTACTGAAGCTGATATGACGTGGTAGTATGCAGAGGTATGGGCAGTAGATGAAATAGATCCCTCTATGGCTCCAGAAGGTTGTGAGAGTGTCGCAGATGTTGCTAGTAGACTTGCAGCAGTGCTGTCTTCCACAGACAAGGAGTATCATGGGTACTTCTACTTGCATATCATTAGAATTCGATGATATATTTGTTTTTCATGTTTTATTACATATCTTTTGTGTTACATTATCACCAGAATCTATATTGATAGACCCAGATATTTTGTTAAGGTATCATTTTGAAAAGATCAACTGCATATCTTACCATGATATTTTTAATTTTAACACTAGCAACCTGCAGTATAATACCGCTTTTGACTCTGCTAATCAGTGAAAAGGTGTTGACAAATGGCAAACCACTGGTAATGATTCTGAACCTAATGCACTCTTCTGCGCTCAGCTAACAACAAATGTATCAAAAGATTACCAGGAACTGACTGGAATTGATTAAATCTGGTTATTTAATTTTACTATGCAACCAGACGCTCTATTTTATTACATGTGAGTTGAGATTAGGCTACTTTGGGTTAAACCAGAAACTTTAGTGCATGACTGGGTAAGTCTTTTTTTTTTAAAACTGATTGCTTTAGTTTATTACATGTTGGATTAGTCAGTGCAGTTATAGTTAAAGTTGGAGTAATTGTACGAAAGATATTTAGGATATATTATGACTGTTTGTTACTCACTGCTGGTAATGAGTGATCAACTCTCGATGAAAATAGGAAAAATATAGGAACTGCCTGTGTCATGAACCTTTTCATGACATGTTATTTCTTTTAGAATAGGGAGAATAGACCATAAATGAGAGAGAAGACTTTAGATGAGAAAACGACAATTATTTCTTCTTACTTGATTTCAGAAGTTACAATTTGTGGTCTTTTATAGGGCTGACTTGACCTGTCCCCTAACAATCTAATCTAACTCAAAACTCGTAAGCATAACTCCCTAATCAAACTAAAATATCAAAACTCATGCTACATTAACCGTGTTGAGATACAGTAGTAAGTTGTTACTGTGCAGTTACTGCTGCCTGTGGAGCCCATGCTATGACAGCCTGTTTCTCCAAATCATTAAGGCCAAGTGGCTAGGATGATTGGGAATTGATTGATATTTGACTTCTCCTGCCTGGATAATGCTACTGGTCCTCTGGCAAGAATTGAAGCAGGGCCTATGGTTTGTCAGACAAGAACCTATGAACTAGAATGAATGCTAATCTTCATGATTTAATTACAGAGACAAATTCATATAATCATTTTACATAGTCTGCACAGCATAGATAAATACAGAAACTTGATGGACCACTAACAGAGGATAAGTTTGTAGAGGTGCCTTGACAAGCTATAAACTATAGGAGCCTAGGATGCTGAAGTTCTAATAGTTCATTTAGAAGCTTTGACGCAAGAGTCATAAATTTGCATACTTTTGGCCGAATAGCATTTTAGCAGACATGCAAAATATTGTTCTGTATCAAGATGCAGCTTAACATTTATTAATCGATGCTTCCTCTATCGTGCTGGAGTTGTCTTATATGTTTAATTCCATGCAGCTTTGCAATTCTTATTATCAGCCATGGGGATCCTCTGCAAATCCTTCAAGCAGTACTCAATGGAACCAAGGAAAACTCATCTTTCCTCGCTGAGGTAACTGACCTGAAAAAGAAAGGCCCGATAGTGCCATGTGTGTTGTCACAGCACCGTCAGTTTGCACTCCTCACAGGAGAGGTGCGCCGAGTTTTGTGACTTGCTGCAGCGTTGATTTTGTGCTGTTATTTAGTTGAGAATTTAGCAAACTCAGTCGGTGCAGTACTTACAATGGGGCAGTGATCCAGAAGCAGAAGGAATACATGTTTACATGTTTATTCTGCAAGATACAATTATTGAATATAAGTGACAATTATTCGTGATTTTTTATGACTTGAGGCCATTCAATGTCCTTGAAGAATGGCACATGTTGAAATTTCACTTAGGATGCTCGAGTTAGTTCCATCTTGGTGAATATTTTGCTTGAGCAGTCTTCTACTGACTGTTGCAAGTTATTCAGATTCAGTCGTTGCATTTTGTCATAACATTGTAGGATCGAAACCCTGCTGCCTTTATCTATTGTTATCCCCTTCGTTTGGGGGTGTTTGAACTAATACTAATAGAACTGCATTTTTATTTTCTATAGATATCAATTATTGGAATTAATGAGATACTATCTGTTTATCAATTATTCAACTTAACAAAATACGATTTGTAATTGTATCAAATGATTTAATTAATCATATCTACCTGCATATTGTAATTTGAAGCACAGATTGTATTGCATTAACTTTTCAAACTTCGTCGCAATATAAACAACTTGTGGAATTAAAGATACTTCGTTTCATCTTAGGGCTAGAAATTCCCTTAATAATCTTTTAAAGAAAATCCTAGGTATTCTGTGGAGAAAAATGATAGCAATCTGCACCGTTTATTTGGTTGGACATAATTATAATGGTATGTGTAGTAGGGGTGGCTCCCCACCTGAGCCCGTTCGGTTTGATAGAGAATTGTAAGGCCCAGTATGATACGTGTAATGACATATGTACCGTTATAGATGACATATGACTGTAAGGGCAAAATTGTAATTATCTTAAGGAGATATATATGCGCCCTGATCATGGAGAAGGGGCAAGCGTTGTTCATCCATCTCAACCACTCCACTACTTTCTTATTTTACTATTTGGTTATTAGCCACAACAGTTGGCACCATCCGTAGAGACGATGGAGAGTAAGCCGATTTTGAGAAGTGATGGCACCTAAGAAAGCTTCATCGATGGTGAGGAGGAAGCGGAGCATGATGGCAGCGTTCGCAAATGCAAGGGCCTTGGTCGGCGGGCCGCCCACATCAACATCGAGGACGGCGCTGAAAGCGACACTGGTGTGGCGAACGCCGACGTCGACATCCGTGGCACAGCGGCTGGCCCCGCCGATGGTGCGGCGGTCGGGTCAGCGGGAGCAGCGACACCGATGCTCGCGTCGACATGCCCAGTAACCCGGCATCCAGCGCGGGGACTTGTACTTCAAAAGGCATGAAACAAATTAATTTGATTTTTGCATTTGAAGCACAGCTGTATAGTGTTGTAATATTCCTCTTGTACAACAACTACCCTGACTCCTAGTGTTTTATGCCCTTTCTTACTTGAACAAGCAACCCATCTATAGAAGTAAGGAGAAGAGAGTTAGAGGAGGGGAGATGTATTTCCCAATAACTATAAGACGAACATTAAAGCACCGTACATTTGTGCTTCAAAAGGCATGAAGCAAATTAATTTGCTTCCTGCCATTTGAAGCACAGGCGTATACTACTGTAATATTCCTCTTGTACAACTACTATCTGATTCCTAATGTTTCATGCTATTTTTTACTTGAACCAGCAGCCCACCTATAGAAGTAAGGAGGGGAGAGTTAGAGGAGGAGGGGACATATATTTCTTAACAACTACAAGACGAATATTAAAGTATCGTACACTTGAGCTTGGAAAGGGCTGAAGCAAATTAATTTGCTTCAACCCTTTTGAAGCTCACATGTATAATACTATAATATTCCTCTTGTACAACTATTACTCTGACTCACAGTGTTTCATTTTTTTACTTGAACCACTAAACCATCGATAGAAGAAGAGAAGATTTAGAGGAGAGGAGACAAGAATGTAGTGGAAGCCAAACGAGAGCGCGGACCACTAGATATTCAGAAGGCCGACCGTGAGGATGACATAAAGGCAACATTTTCGGCAACGACAAAGGACCACCATCCACATCCACATGAGGACCACATCAAGACCACCCCAACAACTTTACTACTTCCACCCTGACACAAGTAGGCCTACCTTCCCTCCCACATCCATTTCCCCCATTCTTTTTTGGATTCCACATAAAAAAGACACTAACAAATATGGACGGATGTAACATACATGAGCTAAAAAGTGAGATTTGGGATCTATACCTTTAAAAGGAGAGGTGATGGGGAAGAGAGAACTCATGAACACACATTAACGGATATGAATGGATCTATCACACATGAGGTAAAAGTGCAATTTGGGATCCATACCTTTGGAAGGAGAGGTGATGGGGAGGAGAGAACTCATGAATACACATTAAAAGATATGGACAAATCTATACACATGAGGTAAAAAGTGGGATTTGGGATCCATACCTTCGGGAGGAGAGGCAACATCGGGACAAGAGGCGATAGGAAGGAGAGGTGGCGCCAGGAGAAGAGGCGACGAGGCCACCACACTAGGTGAGGAAGGAGAAGATAGACGTTGGGTTCTCCGGTGGTGGCAGTGGCGGTGGCGGATGGGGGACGAGGAGACGAAGGAGTGCGCAAGTGAGGAGTAAGAGAGCAAAACCTAGCAGGGCCTTACTTATAGAAAAACTATCGTAGACGGTTCTATTAAATAACCATCTATGATGTGCAGAATATCACAGACTATTCTATTATATAACCGTCTATGATATTACACATTATCACAAATGGTTTTATTATCGAACCGTCTGTAATGTTATACATTATCACAGACAGTTATATTATGGAACTGTCTATGATGTTGTACTCATCACAGACGGTTCCAATAGAACCATTTGTGATACATATATTACAGACAATATGTGTCGTTAAACCGCTTGTGATAGTTCCTTCTGTAAACAACATATCAAGTTATTCGGTTAGCCTCAAAAAATGTTAGCCATGCTTCTGAAAACAAGCAAGCAGATACAATTGTAGATGTAATTATTTCTACATTACTAAATATATTACAATGGAATAATTTCTTAATTACATTCTGAGTTTGTTAATTGCATTGGAATTATTTCCAAATAAGTGTTCGCCATATAGGATTATTCCACTTGGCTATTTTCCTTTTAAATAAGGCCATTCACAACGATCGACACGCATATAACTTGCTTCATCCCTTGGTTCTTCCTCAAGCCTGATGCCATTTTCAAATGGAGGCAACTCATTAAATTGATTGTACTCTTCCTCATCCATGACATTCTTAACTTCGACAATCCTTCTTTTTTCATGAACTATATAGCACTTCTTATTTGCCGGGTCGATTACATAAAAAACTTGAACAACTTTGTAACACCCCGACCCTCCACAAGGCCTAAGATGCTACCACCACACGCTTACCATTTCAAAGATGTGTTGCTAATTCAACTTTTAGCAGCACCTCTCCTTTTGTTTTTAATTACCCACAGGGAGAAAACAACAAATAAATGTAGAATAATCGCAAAACCAACTAACCTCATATTACATAAACCATAACATCAACAGACTTTGGGCTCCACAACCATGTGAGATCCACCATCATGGCTCGCTAGCAAACACACCATCACGGCTCGCTAGCAAACTAAACCAAAAGGCAAGCCACCAAAGCTTAACACTAGATTAAACATAGAAGCTCATTGTATGGCTAAACTGGTATTCCATATGTGCAGTGCCAAAAGGACTATTCCCATTCCATGCATGTCACCATCATTCACCTAAAAACAATGACAAAGTAAGGGTGACTCCGGAGACTCGCAAGTACACGATAAAACAATAATATCACTGTAGCAATTCAATCGACTTCACGAACTGTAAACTGTAAATCAACTCTATGTCTGTAAACTGTAATTTAAGTCTATAACTGTAAACTGTAAATCAATTCTATGTCTGTAAACTGTAATTCAACTCTGTAAATCAATTCTATGTCGAGAAGTTGTAATTCAACTCAGAATCGAAATCGTAAATCAATTTCAGAATCGTAAATTGTAAATCAATTATGTAACTGTAACACTTTCTCTGTCTCTTTCATGCAATATTGTGCAATGCATCTGTAATGCATCTGTAATGCATCTGTAACTGTAACTTATACCGATGTAGCGGAGTGTCCACCCGTCGATGGACCACTCATTCGCCTCGTCCTCTTTCATACGAGATCTCAACCTCCACTCCCGTGGAGTGTCTACCTCTGTAGGTCTTATTTATGGGCACTCCGGACTAGTCATATGACTTTCTCACCGACCTAGCTCTTATGCATTTTGCATGATGCAATATGCTTCAAATATGGATATCTAATCATAAACGGTACTCATCAAGGTATGATTAGTACAATTCATATACATTATCTCATAAATACTGTAAATCATGGCATGGAAACACGAATAACAAATATTCACCACAATTTACTGTTCTACCATGCACTTGCCTGTTAACCTGGCGGAACCACCACCTGAACAAGCATTAACTATTTCAATTCATTGCTAATGCAATACATTCATATACGAGCAAATGACATCGCTCTAACGTCCAATCCGACATAATCAAACATTGTCCCACCGAGCAACCTCTCATTGTCCTGGTGCTTAAGCAATCTGTAACTTAGCGATTTCATTATTTATACTCGCCGATTGAATTCTACATGCTTAATTTCATTTTAATCGATCACACTGTTTAACCTCAATTTATTCTCTCCTCCCTCTTCTGCCACGGATTGACCCGATCTACAATGGCGGCTTAATTCACCATTCAGTCATTCATATTAATAAACGATATTTAAATGGGTCGGATGCATCAATTCTAATTATTAGCAAAATAATTTATGCACGACTCGGTAAATAAACAGGGAGGAGGGTTTTCGAGGCGTTACCCTGGCCCCAAACGACTAGATCAGGGCACTATCTTCCTTCCTTGGCTGGATCTGAATGATCTGGCGACGGGTCAGATTTTCCTTCTTTTTTGTTCCTCTCTCTTTTTCCACTCTCTCTCTCTTTTTCTGGCTCGGCTCTCTCCTTCTCTTTCTTTTCTCCCTCTTCCTTTTTCCTCCGCCGGCGCTTCCTTCTTCCTTTCTTTTCTTCACGCCGACAACTCTTTTTTTCCTCCATCGGTAGGTGTCTCCCACGCCTCACCCCGCTCCCCATGCCTCCTTTTCTTCCTCTTTCTTCTCGCTCTACGGCGACTCCGCCTCCCTCCTCACGATTGGCTCTCTCTCCGGTCGCCTCCTCTTCTCCTCTAAGTCCGCCGGCTCCCTCCCCTCTCTTCCCAACCGCTCAGCTCCTCCCTCCTTTGCTTTCGGTTGGCCAGCCCTCCACCCCCATGGAGCGGCGGCAGCAGCAAGGGTGGGGAGGCAAGGCGCGAGCGAGGGGTAACAGCAAGGGAGGCGACGACGACGGCTGCTGGAGGATGCCAAGTGGCGGCCGACAGCAGCAGCAGTAAGGGAAATGGGGACGGTGACGACCGCGGCGCACACAAGAAGACATCGACTCCCAGGTGAGCATGGGGGAGGTGGCAGCAACTGAGTGAGCACGAGGATGAGAAGAGCAAAATGAGTTTTTGCTTCTCCCCCTGGCTCACTCACTTTTATAGGGTAACAAGTGGGCTGGGCTGGGCTAACCCGGCCCAGGTATTACATTCTTGCCCCCTTAATAGAATTCGACCTCGAATTATGAAACTCGGTAATATATATGAAAAACAAACAAACTGAATCGAACAGAAAACAATGTTTAACTAATACCCATAAAAAACAACTCTGGGTACTTCTCGCGCATAATGGTTGGCAAAAGGGTCAAAATTTACAATTGTGATATGGCAAGGATACGATGTTAATATGTACACATTTTATACAACAGATCAGGATAGAAAGAGCACAGTACAGAACTCAGGTGTCCGCATAGATGCATTTCATGCACACATCAGTACCGCTGGCCCAAGCTCATACTACGAGATTGTAGAGAAGACTTGGGAGTTTGACTACGTAATTTTCAAGATTCTTCTATTTCGGTGTCGTTGGGTCCAAATCCCATAGGGTGTAAAGGTTGACAAGTACGGTGTCGCTACTGTGGACCTCAAATGTGTATGATATAAAGATGAACCATTCGTATTCATGAGGTAAGTCATTCAAGTCTTTTATGTAATTGACCCAGCAAATAAAAAGCACCACGTAGTTCTTCATGAAAAAAGAAGGATTGTCGGAGTTGAGAATGTCGTGGATGAGGAAGAGTATAATCAATTTGACGAGTTGCCTCTATTCAGAAATGGCATCAAGCTCGAGAAAGAACAAGGTGATGAAGCAAGCTATATGCGTATCGATCATTGTGAAGGGCTTTATTTAAAAGGAAATTACCAAGTGTAATCAATGATCCCACACAGTGAGCACCTATTTGGAAATTATTGCAAGGCAATCATAATTAAGAAACTCGGATATAATTATGAAACTATTCCATTGTAATTGATTCAGTAACTAGGAAATAATTACATTTATTGTTATGCTTGCTTTTTTTCATATTGCATGTCTAGCACGCATTTCTTGAGGCTAGTTGAAAAACAGGGAACTATCACATGCGGTTTAGCGAAAAAACTGTCTATGATAATAATATGACAGACAGTTATATAATACAACCATCTGTGATATGTCACATATCACAGATGGTTCAACAATGGAACCGTTTGTGATAGTATTATCACAGATGGTTTCATGATAGAACCGTCTGTGATAGTTCCTCTATAAATATATCCTGCTATAGGTTTTACACTCACTCCTCACTCACGCACCCTGTCCCTGCCGCCCCCCTACTAGGTTTGCTCCCTCGCGATGCCGCCTCCCTCCCTCCCGCCGCCGCCTCCTCTCAACGCCGCCTCCCTCCCGACATTGGCCTTCTCTCCTCGACGCCGCCTCTCCTCTCGACGCCAGCCGCCTCTCCCTCCCGATGCCACCTCTCCCTCACAACACCGCCGCCTCTCTTTCCCGACGTTGGTTGCCTCTCCCTCCTGACGCCTCCTCTCCTCCCGACGACGCCTTTCCTCCTTAAGTATGAATCCCAAATCCCACTGTGGATTCAGATATTAGCTCGATGATGATACTGGTCTAATACTGAAATTGGATGTTCAAGCTTGAGCTCTAAATTGTCACTATTACTGTCATTTGTCAATCTTATGGTCTATCAGTTTGAATAGTATGCTAATTTGTTTTGTGATTTTAGTACTTCATGATATATGATTCACTTGTTAGCTAATTCGGTTTGCCATCAAACTTGTTGAATCTGTGATTGTATTGTTGGGAGTATATTAAGTTGACGTCATCGTCCTGCGATCACTAGCTTTGCCTTCCTCCGGCGAAAGTTTAATTGATGAATTTAAGCTTGGTAGATAAGTAATTTGTTATCTAAGAGCTCAAGGTTTGAATCTCATTTAGTATATCCAATTAGTGAAGAGTATAGACTATAATAACCTGATGGCCAAGATTAATTCTTGTGTAACTCTACATCTGAGAGCACTAAACTAAAATTTGAGTTTTATGCTAATTTTAGTTGATTCCCTGTTCTTAAGAATGCTCTTTATGCTCATTTCAAGAGTCATCATGCTTCTGTTTTATGCTTATGCTTTTAATGACATGGTACAATTATATATATGCTAATGACTTTAACTACTCCTAGCGACAATGTAAACTTGCCAAAATTCAAGGAAAACTCTCCTAATTTTTTATAGTAGATGTCATAAACAACATTGGAGAGTTCCACCCCGGCAATGGTGATTAGATGTTGAAACATTAGATACAATTGTAATCACTCAATTGTGCTTAATCAAACAATTCATTCAGTTTAATTCATTTATGAGATCTGTGTAACAATTGTCATGTGCTATATATGTTATCTGCTTGCGTTGTTTAATTCATTTATGAGATTTGTGTAATGATTGTCCTGTGTTATATATATGTGATCTTCTTGCTTGTTTTCGAGGGCATGGCTAGCATTTCCTAAGGCTACCCGAAAAGCAAAATAACGTAGTTTTGAAATAGCTATCATAGACAGTTTGGTATTCTAAACCGTCTGTGATATATAGATATTATAGATGGTTTTTAAAAACAATTGTATGTGATATGTATGATGTCGAGACAGTTAATAATAAAACTGTCAGGATATTCGCTATCACAAATGGTTGTTAAAAATAACCATCTGTGATATATATGATATCACAAACGGTTAATATCAAAAACCATCTATGATAGCAGAATATCACATATGGTTTTTCAAAAAACTGTCTATGTTTTAACTTATCAAAACCGTCTGTGATAACACCATCTGTAGTGGTGCCACTCCCGTGAGTCATATCTTTCTATCATTAATGCTCAACATGAATGCAATAATTATTATTTTTCCTCATTAAGAATTGATATGATCATCATCACTCCATCATCATCATCATCATCATCAATTTATCATAAATATGTGAGCAATATAAAGCAAGCATAATCATATGAATATTCGTGGCAAGTATTTATTTAAAAAATAACTATTTCAAACACTCGAATACCATTCTACTATGCATTTGTCTTTCTTGTTGCGATAACCAAAATGATTTGAAGGTGACAACACATCCGACACAACTCCACCTAAAGTAAATATTCAACCTCAACACCAACCACGCAATACAAGATAACACTTAATCATCAACACTCCTACACACTTCCTAAATCCACTATCTTCCCTCTTTACTGAATAATCCCCCTTGCTGTCCCAATACTAAAAATATCATAACTCTTAGCTCTTACTTAATAAAATAGCAAACAATACCAGTTATAGAATATATACAAAATTCCCTATATTTTCGTAGTTGGCCAAATTTTCTAATTAAATAATTTATATCCCCGTTTTTAACCTAAAAGACAAATATATCATTTTCTGGACAGCAGAATTAATAACTATATATCTTTTAATCTACACATGCAAACCTACTAGACCATGATATTTTTAAAATCTAAAGGAATTATCTATCACTTTCTAGTTATTTCTAAAATTTAATTATGGTACTAAATTAGTCAAATTAATATTTTTCCTCGACTTTGTCCAACAACAACTTAGTACTAAACAACAACCCAATCTACTTATCTAAAAATTGTGTTCTTGGAATTTTTGAAAACCTTAAGAAATTAGCTACAATTTTTATGTTGACTAAATTCCTAGATTAGTTTATTTACTATTTTTAATCTAAATGTTAACACATACTACCAATGCACGATAAATTTACTGGATAGCAGAATTATAAAATTCATGTCTCATAATCTACTCATTCGAATGATATAAATAAAAATTATACATAAAGCTTTCAAGATTCTCTACAACTCTCTAGAAGATAAAATTTATAAATTATGCTTCTATATTACCCGTAAAAATAGTGCAATAGTACTACAAATCAAACCGATGTATTACCCGATCCCTTGACCGGAAATTGCTAATTTTCTATCTCTAAACAGAGTTCTAATCGCTAAATAAAATAAGCACAACAGACAAAAAAAATTAGATCGTTACTAGAAGAAGTGCGACAAAAAATTGTGATCCCTTCTTCACAACTTCCTTCCCCTTTCCCTCCTAAGGTCATCCCTGTTAATTTTAATTAACGGAAAAATGTCCCACGTAATTTATTGGTTTAATTCTAATTATAAAAGATCTAGTGTGATCGTTGCTAGATTTAAAGTATTAGAATTATTGGGTTTTAAATCCCTCATGTCTCCCTTACTAATTATGTTGTATGTGTATTAAAATGGAGTAGTATTAAAAGCATACAGTTACTCACTCATATTTGCTATTAAAGGCATACGGGATAATAGCATGCAGTTGCATGCAGTTTGTATGGCGCATGCAGTTTGCATGGCACATGCAATTAGCTTAATGGCATTTGTTAATGTCAGCTTTTGCGGCTGTTGGATGCGGTCTAGTTGCATGTACTGATGCATACATTCAGAAGGCAGCAGCAAACATTGGTTGCATGCGTGGTGGTTGAAATGATCCGGCTGTTCACGCAGTGCATTAGAAAGAAAAAAAAAACAGTTGCGCAGTGAAAAGCTATTGCATGCGTCAGACACAAAAAAAGGAGCGGCTGCATGCACGTCTGTTCTCTCGGACGCGCTGTTGCGTAGCACCTGTTCACTCGTTATAAAAGGGCTGTTCGGCTGTCCATTTGATGTGTGCTTCAACTGAGATTATCAGAGAAAAGTCTGAACAATCAAATGGTATGCATGTGTGCACATACACTTGAGTGCTAGTTCTTTGATCATCAAAAGAACTCTGTAAAGCAAAAGTAGAGACAAGAGAAAAAACTTACTACAAGAAAGACAAGTTTGTTGCAATATGGATCAAGGTGGGTTTATATTTGATTAAGGTTGAACAAAATAGTGTTATAAATTAAAGTTTCCGCTTATAATCCCGGCTGCTCTTCCCTTTTTCTCCCGTTTTCCCTCTTTAATTTTCTCTTCGTTTTCTCTCGAATTTTGGACACATCTAACACTGTTGCACGTAAAAATTCCAATTTTAGCTCCCTCAACGAAAAAATTCCAAATCTGACCCCTTGCCCGACCGCGGGGCTGCACCGTCGCGACACCTAGCTGGTCGTGCGGTCCGGTACCGCACGACCGCACTGTAGCTCGGGTTGTGCGGTCGGGGAGCTAGTCATGCGGTCGGCGGACTCGGTCATGCGGTCGGCAAGAAATCACGCGCTGGGGAGTAGCAGCATAGTGCAGTCGTGTGGTCTGGTACCGTACGACCCAGCTACAGTGCGGTCGTGCGGTACCGGACCGCACGACCGGCCAGGTGTCGTGATGGTGTAATCCCGCGGTCGAACAGGGGGTCAGATCTGGAATTTTTACGCTGAGGGGGCCAAAATTGAAATCTTTATATGCAATAATGTTAAGATGTGTCCAAATCTCTTTTCTCTCGGCCGTGCACTGTAGCCAAATTAACTGGTCGCTGTTGCATGCAACCAAGCAGTGCCCAGCAGTGACTTTCTAGTCAGCAGCAGCATGCACACACAACACAATGCACCACCAAACTCAACAGTACTTCTGCCACCGAACTCAACAGTACCTCTCGATGGCAGCACAGCGTCTTCGGTTATCCACCAGCCACGCGGCAAACCATCGGAGATTCAGCAGCAACAAACACAGGCGACATGCATTAACTCGGCAGCAGCAGCGCTGATCGGCATGCAAGCAGTGGCAGCGTGGGGGAGTTCGGCTGCCGCGTGGCTTGCATGCAGGCGCTGCAGCAGCACAGGCGTGCAGCGGATGGCGCGTGGAGGCAGGCTTCTTGGCGCACGGGCGATGGCGAGCGCGTGGCGCACGCAAGCGACGGAGTAGACAGTCGCGCACAGGCGACGCAAAGGAGATAGCGGCGACAGAAAACTTTACGACGGCGCATATAAAAAAGTTATAAGTATTATCTAGATATTTTTTCTAGCAATTATTTAGATTTAAGATTATTGGATTAGAAATCTAACGACCTTTTTTTGAGAAGAGGGAGATTTTTTTTGGAAGGGGTGGAAAGAGAATTTATGGTCGTTGGATCTCTAATTTAATGGTCATAAATCTATATAATAGTTAGGAAGAAAATATCTGGGTGATGTTTATCAACACTCTAAAAAAGTCACTAGGGTCTAGGTTTCTCCTCTCCATCTTTTTAATACGTAAAAAAGTTAGACCCAATCTTCAACTTTCCCACGTAATTTTCGAATCCAAAAATCGGACTCCCTTTAAAATCCTCAAGAGAGTAGCTCTAGAAAATTTAGACCTTACCCTAGTCAGGCTGACTATGACGTGATTGTATACATCAATATTATCTAAACTCTTAGTAATATCGGTCCCACATGTTTTACCTACGGTCACTTGCCTATAGCAAGATTTGGCCTTTTTGCGGTCTAATAAAACTCTAATATATAATATTATTGAATGATATATTTTACGTTATATATAAATGATTTCAGTAATATATCTATGAACACTATCTACGATATAGAGAATAATGTACTGGTTTCATAGATAATTCTAAATTAGCTAAATCTGGGTCCGACACCGACATCCTGGCTAACACCATACAGGACCCGGACTTTTGATGCCTGGCGTGATTTTATTTTTATCAGATCTTGTATTCCCCCTCTGCAATGTTCTAGGGGCTTTCGGTCCCCCAGCTACTTTTGTAAGAACGCTCTGAAGTTGCAATTGAAAACCAGGTGGCGAACAAAACCTTCTCTCCAAAAATATACCGGGTGTCATGTTAGTTGGACTACCCAACAAGTTACAAATTAAACATGTATCACCGTTGTGTCAGTTTCGGTTCCAACTTGCAACTTGCAAGCATATCAAATTCATGGAGGTTTTCATTGATAAAGTATCTTGCATTTAAAAAAAAAGGATCAGAATATAGGAGCTTCACAAAACGCCCGTAAGCAATTTGCAGAATACATGATCGAATGATCGATACATGTTCTGTGTTGGCCCCTCATAAAATACCCTCACGAGCTTCGTTCATCTCTCTATTGTTTAGTTTGTCCAGATCTGCTATCAGCTGGAATCGATCCGCAGTGACACGGTGTCGAGGAGGGTGCAGGGTTTTAAATTTCGCCGATCGAATTCGGTGTTTACAATGGGTCCCGAGAAATATGTATAACAATTAAACCGTGAAAAGAGCTAAATTAGATGCAATAAATTAAAAGAATTTTACATTACATTTTACTGATAATAAAAGAGTGATAGTAGAAATTAAATCTGATCATTAATTTGTGAAGGTTTAGTAGAACTTTTTATAAGATGTGGCTAAGACGACACACATGTCCATATTATAAGGAATTCACGTTTCAGGGGAGCCATGTTGATCAAGAACTTAAAAGCGTGTACGTTTCTTTAGTTCTTTCTTGTGTGGGTTTTAATCTAAGCTAAATCAATTGTTTACTAAAATAAATACTACTACAAAAAATCTAATACTAGACGTCAAATCACAGACGGTTTGACAAAACCGTCGTGACCAACACTAACACGACGGTTTTAATTTGGACACCGTCGTGTTGATGGCGCCGAGAAAACGAGTATCACGACGGTTCTTATCGATGAACCGTCGTGATATTAGTAGATATCACGAGCGATTTTAATTAAAACCGTCGTGATAATTGAATTATCACAGACGGTTTTTTATTAAAAATCGTCTGTGATAGGCTAATTATCACAGACGGTTTTTAATTAAAAATCGTCTGTGATATGTTTCCCGCCTTGCAATTCTCTAAAATTTCATAATTTCCCGTCTGAGTCCGAGTAGGATTCAGTTTTGAGACACCTTCAGTAAAACGGGCATAACTTTTGCATACGGTGTCCGTTTTCGATGTTCTTGTACTCGTTGGAAAGCTAACGACGAGCCTGATCCAAAAATAATGACCGGATTGTGCCAGTCTCCCTCCAAGACCCCCAAAATCGATCATCTTTGGACCTAAACCTGTGTCGCAAGTTTTTTGTGTCTGTTTTTACCCTTTTTCTTGGTCTTCCTTTCGGAATTTGGATTTTGTTTCAACTGCAAAGTTGTAGATCTTGTCGAAACCTTTCAAATGAGTATATATAAGCCATATAAAACTTTGCTATTTTATTATTTCAGACTAGTTGTTTATATTGCATTGGTATATAAAATTTTGTGCTCTAATTCTATGACGGTTCTAGCTATAGAACCGTCTGTGATAATCTGACCGCTGGGCCCATCGATTCTCCTTAACCCAATTCTAGCCAATAGAAATCCAGCAATCCTCACCCCACGGATCGTAGCTCCGCCTCTTCGTCCCCTATAAATAATTTCAGATTGACCCCACTGTTCTCCTCCATGCTGTGTTCTCCTCCTCTGTGATATTCTCTTCCTCTTTGTTGTTCTCCTCCTCTTTGCTTTCTCCTACTCGTGATATTCTCTTCCTCTTTGTTGTTCTCCTCCTCTTTGTTGTTCTCCTCCTCCTCCTCTTCCTCCTCCTCCTCCTCCTTGACTCATACCATAATAGCCCCACGAAATGATGATGCACAAGGCGGTGCTCAATCAACACCGACGATGGTGAGCATCAAAGACATCCATTCGTCTTGTACCGCATCGGGCTAGAAGGCCTAGGCATAGATGATCTTTGTTTTTCTCTGTTCTTGTTGTGTTAGCTAGATGGGTAACCTATTTGTTGTTTTGGGATATTGTAATAGTAGGTTCTAATCTTAATAAAAATAAAATGTGTACTGTGTTTCATACTATATTTGCTTGTTTTCATTTCAATTAATTGATTTGCGAAATGGATGTTTTATGTTTGTGAAATGAATTGAGATGTGAATTGGATGTATACATGTGCATGTTGATCTGCTTGTTTCAGATAGCATGGCTAGCATTTCCTAAGGCCAGTCAATAAACAAAAATAGATTTAGGGGTAGAAAAGAATAGCACAGACGGTTTTTAGTTAAAACTATCTGTGATTATCACCTATCACAGACGGTTTTTACTTATAAACCGTCTGTGATTATCAGCTATCACAGACGGTTTTTAGTGAAAAACCGTCTGTGATATTTACACCACAGACGGTTCGAAACCGTCTGTGATAACCTTCGATTATCACTGACCCATAAATTCAGACGGTTCAGAAAACCGTCTGTAATGATGTTTTTGAACCGTCTGTAATAAGATTTTCTGTAGTAGTGGAAGCTAAATCAATAACATCATAGACTAAGTTAAAATGTAAGGCAATAACATCATATCCTTGTTTGACATGACAGCTCAAGTCAGCTCTTGACTAATTAGCTAGAGCCTAGAAGTTTTGACTTTGGATGAATAACAAAATAACATGCGTAATGAGTCTTAATAAAATAATTAGAATGATTGCTAATCACCAAATGTGGTGAAGCTTTTTATAAACTTATCCAGAGCCGCGTAGAATTTCAAAAAACCGCATCGTGCAAGCCGTGCTCCATAAACAATGCATACTTGTGAGCTCTCTGGCGCCCTATAAATACCACCTCGATTACCAGACTCCCCACAACTCACACGTTCTAACTCCTCTTAGATACTAGCAGTCGGCATGGACAAGAAGAGGATGGCCATCGTCGGCGCCGGCGTGAGCGGCCTGGCGGCGTGCAAGCACCTACTGGAGCGCGGCTGCCAGCCGGTCGTCTTCGAGGCGGACACCGTCCTCGGCGGCGTGTGGGCGCGCGCGCCGGGGTGCACCGCGCTGCAGACGCCGCGGCCGATGTACCAGTACTCCGACTTCCCCTGGCCGGAGACCGTCACGGAGTTGTTCCCTAACCACCGCCGGGTGACGGAGTACTCGACGCGTACGCGCGCCATTTCGGCGTGCTCGACTGCGTTAGGTTCGGCCACCGGGTGGTCGGGATGGAGTACATTGGCGTCGGCGAGGAGGCGATGGCGGCGTGGGAGGAGTGGGCCGGGAGTGGCAAAGCTTTCGGCTCCGGCGAAGGCGAGTGGCACCTCACGGTAGCCGACGCCGAGGGCAACGTTGAGGTGAGGATTTGGCTAGTTCGGTACGTGCTTGTCGGATAGAAAAGATACCAACGAGCAGTTAATTAATTTTCACGCAGTCGACTAATCAGAATTAATGGATAATTATATGTTCTTAATAATTACGATGTATTTATATCCATGTTTTACAAACTTATGAAAACTAAGTTATTTATCAAGATTATGAGACACTATCGTTGCATAAAACAAAATTAATTGAATTTTATATATATATATATATATATATATATATATATATATATATATATATATATATATATATATATATATATATATATATATATAACCTTCATTTATGCAACATAACGTCTATACTATCACAACAATATTAAAAAATACTAACTTGTACTGTCTTCTTTTTTTTACACGCCGTTTAGATATCGACAGGGTCTCCAATATATCCGTTTGATCTTTTTTTTTTCAATTAAATGTTAGTAAAAAAATTAAGAATGTAATGAGATGAAAGAATTTTTTAGATAAATCTAGTAATATTATTTTCACATGATATATCAAAATATTTTTGTGTATATTAGTGATCAAAATTTGAAAAAATTGATTACACATTCCAAAATGATATCTAAAAAAGAACAGAGAGTACTCAAGAGATGAAATAAACTATAATTAACATTGAATGGGTAACATCTATTTGATCGTGGAAAGAACAACTAGTAGAATTTAACGATAGATTAATCTTTCAAGACTGCAAAATGTACTTCTAATATATATACACACATTATAAATTATATGGTGGTTTATCCACCGAGGACAATTAAATAGCCTTATGTAGCGCAAACTTCCAAGGTAGGCGTCTATGTATGCATCCAATTGAAATAAACTATAACGTGAAGGACACGTCTTCTCGTTGCTATCTTTCCATAGATACTGTGAGGTCCATTACGCACAGAACACTGCATTTATATTGCTGGTGATCGATCAGTTCCCTATATAGGATTACGTGCAAATTGACACATACACTTTGCTGCTCACGAAGCTCACTTTCTTTTACAAAAAACTATACAATATTGTAAATTCTATCTTGCGAGTATTTTTCGCTAGCTAGCTAGACACACCAATGGAGTACTAGTTTTGAAATACTGCACCGACAAATACAATATTGAGAAGAAACTTTCTTCCTTCTCCAGATACACAAGGCAGATTTTGTGGTTCTTTGCATTGGGAGGTTCAGTGGCGTGCCCAACGTACCCACATTCCCTCCAGGCGAAGGTCCAGAAGCATTTGAGGGGCAGGTGATCCACTCCATGGAGTACTCGAAAATGGGCAGCGAGAAAGCTAAGGAGATGATCAAGGGCAAGCGTGTGACTGTCGTTGGCTATCTGAAATCAGCACTAGACGTTGCTGCTGAATGTGCAGAAGTAAATGGTAAAATATACAGGCCATTTCATTTCCTTCAATTAAAATTTTATTTCATTTTTCTGTTGTGAAAAGGCAAATTAAGATGTCGCATGTTCGACCGTGTACACTAATATAGTTACCATTTTGGTCTCATTCGAAGACTTCATTGTCTGCATTTCTACAATCGTCTACATGAAAACTTGGAGAATATTCCCTTTTTTTACTAATTCTTGTAGGTACTGGGCATCCATGTACAATGGTAGTCCGAACAAAGCATTGGATCATACCGGACTACTTTGCTTGGGGTGTCCACATATCAAAACTGTATCTAAATCGCTTCTCTGAACTCCTTATTCACAAGCCTGGTGAAGGCTTCCTCCTCAGCCTCTTGGTCACCATCTTGACTCCACTGGTAATGCAACAAAACATGTTACTTTTATTAGAATTAATTTATACACTTTTTGTTGCAAACTAAATCCATGCTTGTTCACTTGTTTTTATACGAGCAGAGGTGGCTATTTTCAAAGTTTGCTGAGAGCTACTATTCCATTCCAATGAAGAAGCATGATATGGTGCCTGACCATAGCCTGTTTGAGGCATTAGTGGCATGCTTGATTGCAATTACACCGAAGGATCACTACAAGAGACTGGAAGAAGGCAGCATTGTTCTGAAGAAATCAAAGATATTTAGCTTTTGCAAGGAAGGTGTACTTGTCGAAGGTGAATCTTCACCGATAAGGAGTGATATAGTGATCTTCGGAACTGGATTCAAGGGGGATCAGAAGATCAAAGACATGTTCACATCAAAGTACTTTCAGGGTATTGCAGTTGGGTCAACATCCACAACTGTACCTCTCTATAGGTCAGTTCTTTAGACATGATTTCTATATATTGTGAATTTTCGATCTCGAACAGTTTGTTAATATCTTCGATATATTTTCAGGGAGTGCTTACATCCTAAGATTCCACAGCTCGTGATCATCGGTTATTCAGAGAGCTTGGCAAATCTCTACACATCAGAACTTCGGGCCAAGTGGTTGGCGCATTTCATGGATGGTGGCTTCAGATTACCAAGTGTTACAGCAATGCAGAAGGATGTCCTTGAATGGGAGAAGTTCATGAAGCGCTATTCTCGTGGCTACTTCCGTAGGTCCAGCATTGGTATCCTTCATATCTGGTATAATGATCAACTATGCCGGGACATGGGATGCAACCCGAGAAGGAAAAAGGGTTTTTTCGCGGATTTATTCGAGGTTTATGGTCCTGGTGATTATGTTAATCTTCACCCCAAGAAAGAGTAGATCTTGGGCTTGAATTCTTGTGGAAGTTACCTACCCCTCAGCCTGTTCAGATTCTTACATGGTTTCTTGTCACACTACTGGTTTGCATGTTACGCGTTCAGCAAAACGTGTTGTACTTGTCACTTGTGAGGTACAGTTGTGCGATGCTCATCTTAACGCATGTCTTATTCATGTAAAGCGTACAATTCGAAATAAATTTAGTTTTAGTTATATCAGCCGCTTAATTTTAACAGATAGGTTGTCCTCAGTTAAACTCTGTTTGAGAAGTGTAAATTGAGAGCCCAATAGATTATATGTGACATGGCATGATAAATATTATGAAACTGTCAGTAGCGGTTGAAATAGAAATTGAAAATGAGATGCGCACAAAAGGTTGTGTTGAGCCTGGGGCTGCCAAAACAGCCTTAGGTTGAGCCAAAATCGAGGCCATAAACAAGTTGAGCTTCAACATGATCAAGCTCGCCCGAGATTAGCCTAATCAGGCTCAAACAGATGGTTTATTATTGAGATAGAAAGCTAAAGACTACGAGATTCAATTCACGTTTCACTAATTTTTTTTGTCTCAAACTTGTAATTTTACACGAAGCCCCTTTTTGTTTCTGCCTCCATAACCAAGCTGGAGGAGCTCAGTCTCGAACCCTGACATTTTCTAGAGCTCGAAGCTGACATTTTCAGTGTTGCAGAAGCCGGCACCCAAGAGGCAGCGGCACAGTGGGCATGCACGGACGAAGCCTAGAACTCGGAAGCATCAACGGTGAGTACATGGGCCGGAATTAGGCTGCTGAGGACTGACGGTTGATTCCCCGGCCAGGAAGCTCACACTAGTGTGACACTATTGGCGGCTCATGGACTGGTACAGGTGAGTGAGCAAGTGTGAGGACTGTGGCGGGCTGGCGCCGCGTGTTAGCTCAGCATGGGCACGTTCACTTTTGTACTGCCGTGGCCGTAGCGCTTCACGACCACGTTCAATCTTCTCTTTCGTGGTCGTAGTACTTTACGACCATGTTATCCGACCGTGTGGCCGTGATCGCAATACTTTACGAACGATTACGTCTGCGATTCTTCACTTGCCGTTGTCGTAAGTCGTTTACGATCACGTCTTACGAGCACATAGCTAAGTCGATACTCGATAGTTTCTCGAGCCAAATCGCTCTGTCTTTTCTTCTCTTTATTTTTCTTTCTTTTTTCTCACCGCTTTCTCGGTTAAATTGCTATGCCTTTATACCCTGCTCTTACAAGTTCCACGACTATGACTATGACTCCAACTCAAGTTCGACTATGACTCGGTTACGACTACGACTCGTACCCGAGTTCGACTACGACACGAACTCGTATTCAATCATGACAGAGACTGGTACACGACTTCTAAACAAGATTACTTCCACATTCTCTCCCTAATCTTGTTGAGTGACTTCAATCATTCTAATCTTTTCCTCATCTCCAAGAATCTTATCCCACCAAGCGGCTTAGTCAAGATGTCGGCTTTACATTCATCTAAATTGGTGTACTCGATAGCGATTCTCCCTTCTCCAACACAGTCTCTGATAAAATGATATCTTGTATCTATATGTTTGCTTCTATCATGAAGAACCGGATTTTTGCTCAATGATATCGTTGATTTGTTGTCTACCTTGAGTTCAACCTTCATAGCTTCCTTTTCCGACAATTCTCCTACCAGTCGAGCAAGCCAGACTCCCTGGCATGATACTGCGCTTGCTGCTATATACTATGCTTTGCAGGATGACAACGCCACCACTCTTTGCTTCTGAGATTGCCAACTAACCGGACTCTCTCCCAGCACATACATAACTCCGGTCATGCTTTTCCGATCATCAATGTCTCCTGCCATATCACTGTGACTATAGCCCATCAGCTGCAATATCTTTCCACCTCTCTTGTACTGAACGCCAAAGAACAGAGTGCCCTTTATATATCTCAGAATGTGTTTAACGGTCATCAAATGTTCATGAGTTGGCTTCTCCATGAACCGACTCACATACTTGACTGCGAATGCAATGTCTGAACGGGTGTGAACCAGATACCTTAAGCTCCCGATAATACTCCTTTACTGCATGGCGTCGACTGGAGAGCTGGAACTTGTCTTGCTTAGCTTCAGGCGATTCTCCATTGGAACTGGACACGGGTTGCACTCTCCCATGCCGCACTTCTCCAATATCTTCAGAGCATATGCAGATTGACACAGTGAGATGCCTCCTTGCCTCTGTTTCACTTCAATACCGAGGTAGTAGCTCAGGAGCCCCAAATCAATCATTTTGAAAAACTTCATCATCTCTTCTTTAAACTTCATAATATCCCTCGGATTTGTTCCGGTAATTATCAAGTCGTCCACATAAACACCCACAATCAACCTCACATTCTCATCACCTCTTGTATACACAGCATGATCGGTTTTAGTCCATTGGAATCCAAGTGATGTGAGATTTTTGTCAAGCTTCATATCCAAGCTTGTGGCGCTTGTTTGAGTACATACAATGCTTTATTCAATTTCAACACTTTCTCAGCTTGAGCTTTGACCTGAAAACCTGGTGGTTGAGTTACATATACCTCCTCTTCGATGTCTCCATTCAGGAACGTTGTTTTCACATCCATGTGGTGAATCTCCCACCCACCATGAGCTGCCAAGGCGATGAGAACATGGATTATCTCCATACAAGCTACCGGCACAAACACTTCTTCATAGTCCACACCATGTTTTTGGACATAGCCTTTAGCCACAAGACGTGCTTTATGCTTCACAACCTCTCATTGAGAGTTGTTTTTTACTTTGTAAACCCACTTCAAACCAATAGCCCGATGACCTTTAGGTAAGTCAGTGAGTTTCCATGTGTTATTGTCTTCAATTGACTTCATTTCTTCTTGCATGGCTTCTCTCTAATACTCATTAGTCTTGGCTTCTTCATAATTATCGGGTTTTTCGGCTGTGGTATAAAGCAACGTCTCATCAGCATGCATAGGTTCTGTTTGTGCATATATTTCACTAATACTTCTCATCTTTGGTGTTCTCTCAACTAAACCTTTCTCTAGAATTTTGGTTTCAGGTGACGCCTCTTGAGTTTCTGTAGTCGCTCTAGCACCTGATGGGCTTAAGCTTTGAGGTGTACTCATGTAACACCCCAGCCTAACATAGGCCTGAAATGCTACTAACTATCCACAATATATCAACAACTAATATAAATCACCTAAAAATTTCGGCATAACCTCCTTTGTTTATTAACGAAATAACAGTTCCGACAAGCATGAATAGCACAAGTTCTAAACAATGAACGGAAAGATAATATCAAATGGTACTAAGTCTTTATTATATTTAATCTGATGAAATATAAACTGAACCAATTAAGCTAACAAGCCAACAAGATTAACATGACTGTCTTTATTTCTTATTGAAGGAATAGTGCGTGCAACGAACTAATCCCTTTTGATCCCATGTATGCCATTCTCACATTGGTACCTAAAACAAATAAACAAACAGCAAGAGTGAGTCCAACGACTCAGCAAGTATATCAACATCCTAAACAATGAACATTATCTGACAAGTTAAACAATTAACATAGAACATCATGCTATGCAATATGATCAAAAGCTCCTCTTTCTCATCTCTTTCACATTTTACCAATAATGCGGAGTGTGCATCCGTCAATGCACACCCATGCCTGTACCCTCTGGTACAAGGACCAATTGCCCACACTCCGCAAGTGTGGGGACCTCGATGCTTGATCACCACATGACCAAGACTTCAACAATTCTCAATATGATGCATATATGTGAATGTATCAACAAGATAACATGCATTCACCATACTATGCATCAACAAATCTCATAAATGCCATAATGTAAACAGATCATAAATAGCATTCTCAATTCATCACTTACTCAAACTCACAATTTAAACAATCATGATTCATCCATCATCCAAACAATTCAAGAAATCCATAAACATACAGATTTTCACATCATAAATATACTTGCCTCAACCGCGAGAAAATGAAGAACGCGTAGAAGGCACAACCCCCGGAATCCGCTCTCCTCCTGAATATTTAATTAATAATTACTAACATAACAGTAACGGGTTTCTAGATACAAAATATCAGCAACCCCAATTTCCCCAACAATTTATCTCAATTAAAATCCCCAACTCCCCTCGGCCAAATCTGCCCAACCACAGACAGCCGACTTCAAAATTCCATAACTTCCAGTATGTAAATCCAATTAAGCGTTCTCAGACTTTCTGGAAAGATAATTAAATTATCTAAATAAACTTAGTTGGGAAGCCTCTCTGATTCTGCCATTTTCTACCCGATCCAATCCCTTTTCTAAAACATCAATAGCCACGACGACCTCTCTGGACAGCGCACTAAAACAGCCATAACTTTCGGCCAGATCATCGGAATCCGGACTTCTTAACCTTTATGGAAAGCTAAGAAAATTATCTAAAACTTTCTTAACATGAAGAATTTCTGATTCGCCCGATTTCCCGTCGCCCAAAGCGATCTACCGAAAACTGTCCAGAACTTCCCCAATCTGCCGAATAGCCACACTAGAAAAATCATAACTTTCGCTACACAAATCGGAATAATGCGTTCTAGCACTCCCTGGAAAGATAATTAAGTCCTCTACAATTTTGTAGAAGAGGTCCAGACCTGAATCCTGACGGATCTAACCCAAAACCGCCGATTAACCCAAACTGTCACAGCGGTCCAGAAAACCGACGAAATCTAACTCGATTATAAACTCATCTAGAGACTAGCAGGGATTACCCTTGACGACACGATGACTAATACGACGACGAGCACGATGACGAACACGACGAAGATGAAGAACACGCCCGTGATCTCCTCCGCAAAATCCTCCTCTCCTTCCTTTGGATCCACGCGGTGCTAGGACGGCGACGACGTCGGTACACCGAACCGCCGATTAACCCAAACTGTCACAGCGGTCCAGAAAACCGACGAAATCTAACTCGATTAAAAACTCATCTAGAGACTAGCAGGGATTACCCTTGACGACACGATGACGAACACGACGACGAGCACGATGACGAACACGACGAAGACGAAGAACACGCCCGTGATCTCCTCCGCAAAATCCTCCTCTCCTTCCTTTGGATCCACGCGGTGCTAGGACGGCGACGACGTCGGTACACCGGGAACAAGGAAACGACGCCGAGGCAGCAGGGCGATGCCGTTCTCCGCGACGTCGCGGCGCAAGAAGACGGCGACACCACGGCAGGCGGCAACCGCACACGGCACACGCGGCAGGGCGGCAAGCAAGAAGGCGGCGGCGGCTGCGCAGCAGCGGCGGCGGTTGTGGCGCTGGGGCGCGGCAGGGCGCGGCACAGGGGCTGGGGCGCAACAGGGTTGGGGCGGCTGGCTGGGTGGAGGCGAGGGGTGGGAGGCGCAGGGTGGGGAGGCTAGGTTTAAAGGGTGGCCTCCTTCCCCTTGGGCCAAAAGAATCCCACAGGCCAAAGCCCGTGCCCAGTTGCCTTAACTTTTCGAAAACCCCCTAAACAAATTATTTTAATCTTTCTCTCTACGCCCCTCTATTATATAAATAAATAAACAATAAAAATCGTTCCGGGGTATTACAACTCAGACCTGCATCTTCCCAGCCTGTGCTATCTTCCTCTTGTGCACCTGCTGTTATGACCCCAAAGGTGACCCAATTCTGCATATTTCTTTCCATGTCTTGATGTTCTTCCCACTCCCAATGTTTGTCTTTTGAAACACAACATCTTCGAATGGTTGAGGAGATACATCGAATGCCTTACGCCTCTCGCCCAAAGTCTCCCGGGCCAAAATTTGCTCTTCAATAGACTTCGTGCTGTAGCCATCACTGTTCTATTTCTTCTCTCCATGACTCCATTTTGTTGAGGTGAGTACGGAGCTGTAAAGTACCTTGCTATGCCTTTCTCTTCACAGACCGAGTTAAATTCTTTTGATAGAAATTCTCCCCCTCGATCTGATCTAACTGCCTTGATCTTATATTTGACTTCATTGTCTGCTATTGCTACGAACTTCTGAAAATTGTTCTTTGCCTTATCCTTGCCTTTTGGCATATACACCCACATGGCTCTGGTATAGTCATCGACTACTAGCATGAAATATTGATTTTCGGCATCTGTTTGTGGTGTGATTGGTCCACATAGATCAACATGCATTAGCTCCAATGGCTAAGATGCTCTAAACTGGGCCTGGGATGAAAAAGAACTCCGAGCTTGTTTTGCCACCAAATAGCCTTCGTAGACCTGCTTTGGGTGATTGATTTTTGGTAGGCCAACGACAATCTCATTTTCTGCCATAAGTTTGAGGCTTTGGAAGTTCATGTGACCAAATCTTGCATGCCACAACCATGCTGAATCATCAGCTGAAATCTTCAAGCATTTTTGTTTGCCAGTTTCAATTTGAATCTTGTACAAACGATTTACTAACCTTTGCACTTTCATTAACAACTGCTCACTGCTGTCAAACACCTTTAAGTAATTGCTTCTCAATTTAATTCGGCACCCTTCTTCAGTTAGCCGTTCTAAACTCATGATATTGCTACGAAGACTCGGTATATAATACACATCTGACTGCAATTTTTGTCCTCCATCCTTCACTCCATGAGAATTGTGCCTTTTCCTTTGATTTTGATAGTTGAGCCATCTCCAAATTGCACCACACCGAGTACTTTTTCATCTAGCTCATGAAACATAGAGTATGTACCTGTCATGTGATTGCTTGCCCCATTGTCTAGATACCATACTATCGGCTTGTCTTGCGTCTTCTCTCCCTTCTCTATCAGTCTTGGAACCACCTTCTCTTCATTCAACATTACCATTGTTGGCACAGCTTCAGTACAGAGGGACATAAGCAAAGTCGGCTCTCCCTCTTCATGGGTGTGAGTGAGGTTTGCCTCCTCAACTCTTTTCTTGCTCCTGCAGTTTGCTGCATAGTGTCCAAACTTTTTGCAATTGTGGCACTGAATATGACTTCGACATTCGGCAGCGTAATGGCTAAATTTTTCGCACTCAAAACATTGGACGTGTGACTTGTCTTGCAGCTTGTCACCGCCACCTCAACCAGGTCTTTCTCCACGTCCTCCTCTTCCACCTTTTTCAGACTGGAAGCCTCGGCCTCTCTAGCCATACACGCGTCCACGACCAGAGAGTAAGCCTCGACCAGAGGATGATCCATGACCATAAGATGAGCCACGGCCACCCCTTGATGACGAGTCTACATAATTTGGCTTGCCTCGGTTCCTAGTGTCCCTCTTTGCGAGCAACACTTGTTCGTTGTGTGTTTGGTACCCCTTCAAGACCTGCTCATGTGCCTTGAGCGACCCAGTTACTTCTTCTATCTTCATCTTCGTAAGATCTTGTGAATACATGAGTGTAGTCATTATCAAAAGGAACCTCTCTGGCGGGACTCTCAAGTATTTCTTCACAGTCACCTCGTCTTTTAGTTTGTCACCAAGAGATTTGATCTCATTGACGACTTCATTGAATTTCCCAGAGAACTCTTCCACCGTTTGGTTCTCTCCCATCTTCATTGCCTCGAATTCGCTCAGTAGAGTTTGGAGTCGAACTTCCTTTACTCTGTCTACGCCTTCATGCATTGTTTGAAGTGCATCCCAAGCCTCTCATGCCATCTCTTTGCCGATCAATTGCCACATCATTGAATTAGGAACAGCTTGGTATATTACCGCCAACACCGTCTGATCCAATCAATCGTCAATCTCCTTGTCTTTCCTCTTCGGATCAACTACGCCCCGGACTCCCTGAGCATGCATATTAGCCTTCATCTTCATGGCCTATACTGAATAGTTATCCGGGGTGAGAATAGGATACTACAGCGACACAATGCTTTCCTTGGACTTCGAAGCCTCTTCCATGGCTCTGAACCAATTGTTGCAATCTTTACGACTACTCCAAGACCTTTACGACCGCTCTGTGACCGCTACGACCACCTCCTGTGTCGTTATGACCACTCTGCCAGTCTTACGACCATATTGACAGTCGTTATGACCACATTGTAGTCCCTTTGATCACTCCTTGCTTCTTCGACTACGTAGTCATAAACTTCAGCCGAAGTTATGACCACGTTCACCACCACTGCGCTGGCCTTCCTTTGACCACGATCACCATAGTCGTAGCTTCCTTCAACCACACAGTGATTCTGCCAATCACTATTCACTATGGTCATAACACATTTACGACCACATTCACTTCTTCACAACGTGGTCGTAACACCCTACGACCACATTCACTTTTGTACTGCCGTGGTTGTAGCACCTCACGACCACGTTCAACCATTCTATGTCGTGATCGTAGTACTTTACGACCACGTCTTCCGGCTGTGTGGCCGTGATAGTAATGCTTTACGATCACGTTTGCGATCCTTCACTTGCCGTTGTCGTAAGTCGTTTACGACCACGTCTTACGAGCACACAACGAAGTCGATACTCGATAGTTTCCCAGAGCCAAATCACTATGTCTTTTCTTCTCTTTATTTTTCTTTCTTTTTTTTCTCACCGCTTTTCTCGGTTACATTGCTACGCCTTTTATACCTTGCTCTTACAAGTTCCACGACTATGACTATGACTCCAACTCGGGTTCGACTATGACTCGGTGACGACTACGACTCGTACCCGAGTTCGACTATGACACGAACTCGTATTCGATCATGACAGAGACTTGTACACGACTTCTAAATAAGATTACTTCCAACAAGTTGGGCAGTGTGTCATCACCTTCATCTGATTGATACACATGATGCGTGTTTTTTTACTACAGCTGATGGCTTATGGTTGTTGCCAACGACTTTTAGTCTCAGCGCGAGTCTTTTCGGCTGCGGCTAATGATTTGTGGCTACTGCTGATAACTTTTGGTCCTAGTGTGAGCGTTTGTGTGAACGAAGCAAATGCTGATAAACCGAAAACTGCTTTAAAAAGACTATCTCGATAAGCTGCTTCGAAAAGGCGGAGAAGAAACCGTTCTATTTATTTGTTTGAAAAAAGTCATAAGCTAAAAGGAATAGAACCATAGTTCAGTTCCCACTAATCATATGTTGATGGGTTGTTTGCAAGAATTTTCCGGTATGGTTACCAACTTTTGATCCGTGACATATCATTTAAGCCTTACGATTGCTTGCCATGACATGTCTATTTAAGCGTTACGAGTGCTACACTAGTCAATTATTCTCACTATCTAATAAATGAGAGCAAAACAAAAAAAAAGAGAAAAAAATCCTCTTCCGAAGGCTGTTGAAGCCATTTTCCTCTGCTTGCCTTTTTGGTTGGTTTAGCTATTTCCCCAGTCTAGGCGAGGATCAGCAATTTTGACTAGTACTTTGAACATTTGTTCAACTTGCATTTGTTGACTCGATTGTTGCTAATCCTTGCTACCATATTGAAGCCTCCCGCACTCCACATGCTGCAAACCGAACAGGTATCGACGTATCGGCAATCGCTATACATATCACCCTAGTCAAGTTACCACGAACCAGTCACCGGTTATACCTCCTGCTTTGCTTGGTAAGAATCTTGGTAATTTTGAGAGTGTGAGACTTCTATAGCCTGCAGCACCTAGTAGTTGATAGGGAGCTAACAAATTTTCTTATGAGTTTCTTGTGTTCTACTAACAATGGCAGGTTCACAAAACTCGAAACATGGTGGCAAGAATAATAACCAATCTTCTGAACTTAAGAGTGTCGAACATCTCACTCCTCGCATAAGGATGCTTGTGCAACACTTCAACCGTGAGGTCAACAAGAGAACAGAGGAGATCTATAATATGTTGGATCGGATCATTGACACCCTCACCACTATCACCAACAGAGTTGAGAATCTTGAACAACGTCCACCACCAGCTGCTCGACGTGCTCTATTTCCCCACTCTTGACGGATGAGGATGATGATGTCAAGAGAACAATGGTGATGCCGACATGAAGTTGAGGGCCCGATGACCTCGATCGTCGTTGACTCAGGCAAAATCGACGAGGTATAGATAGGTTACAAAGGGAGGTATGTAATGATGATACATTCACTAAAGTCAAGTTACAATTCCCTCATTTGCTGGTAGATATGCTGTTGAAACTTATCTTGATTGGGAATTACAATTAGATCAAAAATTTGCATGCCATGATTTTCCTGATAATAAAAGAGTTAGGGCTGCTACTAGTGAATTCACTGATTTTAATTAATTTGGTGAAGGGAACAATGTACACTACCGCATGCATCTAGAAATTGGGATACATTGAAAAGAATCATGAGAGCTAGATTTATACCTTCATATTTTTCACGTGACATGTTAAATAAATTGCAATACTTAAAACAAGGCAATAGGTCAGTAGAGGAATACTATAAAGAATTGCAAATTAGTTTATTGCGTTGTGGTTTGAAAAAAACTAAAGAAGCTAAAATGGCTAGAATTTTGGAAGGGCTTAACCGAAAAGTTCAGGACATACTTGACTATAAAGAATACAATTCTATCACTAGTTTGTTTTATCTTACTTGCAAAGCTGAAAGAGAAATACATGGGCGACACATGAGAATAAGGAATCATTTTGTGGGCTCTCATTGTGAGAGACGATGGTGAGTATACTTTAGCTAGTAAAATTGATGAAGAATATACACTTGTTGTAAATGACCATGCATGTGATGAGATTGACACTAGTGATGAACAAGAAGAACACTTGAGTGCTGAAGCTTCAAACAAGTACATGAACCTTATAGTGAAGCGCGTGCTTAGTGCACAAATGGAGAGTGCTGATCAGGACCAACGACATAATTTTTTTAAACTATGTTCGTCATCAAGGAACATTCATGTCATCATCGATGGAGGATGTTACAACAACTTGGCTAGCTTGAAAATGGTCAAGAAGTTTGGCTTGACCACAAATCCTCACCCACGTCCTTACTACATACAATGGTTCAACTCATATAATAAGTTGAAGGTAATCAAAACTGTGAGAGTACAGTTTTTGCTTGGTTCATATCATGGTTACGTTGATTTCGATGTCATGCCTATACAACCATGCTCCTTACTTTTAGGTAGACCATGACAATTTAATAAAGATTCTACTCATTATGGTAGAATTAATCAATATACTCTCATGCCTAAGGGCAAGAAAATTATTTTACACCCAATGTCTTCTAAAGCTATTATTAAAGAAGAAATTGAATGATCTGAACGTGAGTAAAAGGAGTGTGCTAAAAGTGAGAATCAGACCATAGCTAAATAATGCTTTCCACCTAAAAAGAAAGAAGCAAAAGAATCAAATGCTAGAAAGAATAAAATTTAATTGAAAGGTGATGTTCTATTAGCTACCAAATCTGATTTCAATGACTTGGATATGAAAAATTATGTTTGCTATGCCTTGCTTTGCAAATATGCTTTATTTTCACTTGAGGATTTGCTAGTATCTTTGCCTCCTGTTGTCACTGACCTTTTGCAGGAGTTTAATGATGTGTTTACATCTGAAATACCCCCAGGGCTGCCACTTGTTAGATGAATTGAGCATCAAATTAAATTAATCCTGAGAGCTTCTTTGCCAAACCATGCACTATATAGGACTAATCTGGAGGAGACTAAGAAAATTCAATAACAAATGCAAAACTTGCTTAACAAAGGGTACGTACGTGAAAGTCTTAATCTTTGTGTTGTTCCTATGATTTTAGTTTCTAAGAAAGATAGATCTTGGTGTATGTGTGTTGATTGTAGAGTGATTAATAATATCACTATTAGATATTGTCAGTCTATACCTAGGCTAGATGATATACTTGATGAATTGAGTGACTTTACTATTTTCTCTAAAGTTAACTTGCGTAGTGGCTACCACCAAATTAGAATGAAACTTGGAGATGAATCGAAGACTGCGTTTAAAACTAAGTTCGAGTTACATGAGTGGCTAGTGATACTTTTTAGTTTAATTAATGTAACTAGCACTTTTATGAGATTAATGAACAAAGTTTTACGTACTTTCATTGGTAAATTTATAGTAGTTTACTTTGATGATATATTAATTTACAACAAGTCACTTGATGAACATCTTGGACACTTACGTGCTATTTTTATTGCTTTGAAAGATGCACATTTATTTGGTAACCTCGAAAGGTTCATCTTTTGTACCGATCGAGTTTGTTTTCTTGGCTATATTGTTACTTCACAGGGAATTGAGATAGATGAAGCCAAGATTGAAATAATAATGAGTTGCCTGACACCACAAACAGTTACATAAGTGTGGAGCTTTCACTAATTTGCTAGATTCTATCGCCGCTTTGTCAAAGAAAGATGTTCTTTTCAAATGTGGACAAGCGCAAGAAGAAGATTTCAACATTCTCAAAGAAAAGCTCACAAATGCACCATTGCTCCAAATTCCTGACTTTGGTAAGACTTTTGAGTTTGAGTGTGATGCTAGTGAAATTGGAATTGGTGGTGTGTTGATATAAGAAGGTAAACAGGTTGCTTATTTCAGTGAGAAATTGAGTGGGCCTAGTTTGAACTATTCAACTTATGATAAAGAATTATGCGCTCTTGTTCGAACTTTAGAAACACAGCAACATTACTTATGGCTCAAAGAATTTGTTATATATCTGACATGAATGTTTGAAGCATATCAGAAGTCAATCTAAACTGAACTGTAGACATGCACGTTGGGTTGAATTTATTGAATCTTTTCCTTGTATCATTAAACTCGAGAAAGGGAAAGAAAATATGATTGTTAATGCTTCGTCTAGATGGTATACTTTGTTGTTTCAACTTGATTGTGGAATTTTGGTCTTAGAGACAATTAAAGATTTATATGCTTCTGATGATGAGTTAAAAGATGCCCTATCCAATTGTAAATATGGTAAATGTTGGAACAAATTTGTTTTTAATGATGGTTTCTTATTTAGAGCTGACAAGCTATATATTTTAGGTAACTCTGTTCGTCTTTTATTGTTACAATAGGCACATGGAGGATGATTAATGGGACACTTTGGCGTCAAAAAGGTAGAGGACATCCTTGTTGAACACTTCTATTGGCCAAGAATGAGGTGCGATGTCGAGCGCTATATTTCACAGTGCATTACATGTTAAAAAGCTAAGTCACGACTGAATCCATATAGCTTATACATGCCTCTTCCTATTCGTAGTGTTTCTTGGGAGAATATTTTCATGGATTTTATTTTAGGATTGCCTAGGACAAACATGTGGAGGGATAGTATTTTTGTTGTAGTGGATAGGTTTTCTAAGTGTAGGACCGAAATGGCGACAGAGGGGGGGTGAATGTCGCTCTCTTTTAAAATCGCCCGAGAATTCGTGACATCTTTTTTCAAAAGATGCAAGACAAAGCACCTCACGAAAATTAAAATTAATCCTGCTGAAACTTGGAACGCATGCGACATCGAAAAATTCAGCATAAATCGGAGAGTAGTCAGTAAAAATTTCAGCTGAAAATATTGCCATTTGATCTGCATGCAAAATCGTCAAAGATCAGGAAATAAAAAAAGAAAGAAGCACAAAGTACTGAACATTGCTAGCGGCGGAAGACTCAAAGCAGACTAAGGAGCGGCAAGAAATTAAAAAGAGATCACAACAAGGAATGAAAGAAGGAAAGAAAGATAAAGTGAAAAGAAAGTAAAAACTGAAAGGGAAAAGATCAGATGGTCTGCAATTTCAGGTTTTGCTTTCGGTTGGCACAGAGTTAACCCAAGCAGACAAAACAAGAAAAGGAGAAACAGATTGCAAGCACTGAGAGCCAAGAACTTAACACAGCCTTAAGACTGAAAAGGTGTGTCCCAGCCAAAAGGAGCAACTACTGCCGACACAAGAGTTCTTGCTCAACTGAAACAGAGAAATGAAAAATAGGCCAACTGCTGATAATCAAATACGGCAAACACTGATCGACTGAAGAAAAGAAATGGACTGCACAGGCCGGAATGACTGAAAACCGAACCATGCATGCAGAGAGTAGGAACCAGGATTTAGCCGACCAAACAACTTGATGTCTGCAGCAAGTCGCACGCCAAAATAGCGCCAAGAAATGAGCAGAAATGCTGCAGTGAATACCATCGGCAATAACTCACTCACAGAGTGAACTGAGAGAGGAAAAATGATTCGGCCAAGAAGGAGAAAATTGAAGAAATAGACAACACCAACAAAGAAAGAACTTGAGAACTAGCAGTAAAGTGAGACTGGCTGAAATCAAAGATCCTTGTGAGCTACTGCCATTTTCTTTAGCCAAAATCAAAAGAAAAGAAAAGATGAACTCAGACAAAACATCACAGGATTAAAACAAAGAGAGAACATTCGGAACAGTAACCACCAGAGCTTGGTTTCTATGAAGAATTTGACCGAAAGCTTCACAACCTGCAGACTTTTTAACACTTGAAAAACCGAACTGAAGAAAATCAGCCGAGCAGCATAAGACTAACCGAACACAATATCTGCAGCAGGAACTTAGACTGAATCGAACAGGCCAGACACAAAGAAAAATGCTGCAGCAAACAACACTACCGAAAGACTGAAACAAAGAAATTCAGAATGGGGCAGACTGCAAAGAGATGTATGATTGTATTAACACAAGGTTTTACACAATCTATCCTCTCCTTCTCAATCCTCAAAAACACCAAGAGCCTCAATGCTTCTTGGGAGGAACACACACCAAGTGATGAATGAGCACTAAAACACTTGTGAACCTCAAAGGGGTATGCAGCCCCCAACACCTATTTATAGCCCTTGGCTAACGGGTCTCCAACCCGTTACGGCTAAACCCTAACGGAGCTGTCTCCGCTTGTGCAGCCTTGCGAAATTCCCTTTCGCCCCTCCTGCACCTTCCGGGAAGCTTCCGCGCTCCTTGTCTCGCACGCCTCGCAACCACCTCGAGTCCACGTCATCTTCGACACATCATGACCGTTCTGACCTCAGCGCCACCTGCGCCTAGTCCGGTCCACCGTGTCTCGCCACGACTCCGCCTCGATGTCCTGCAGACACACAGACAAGAAAGCACGTCACATAGCACCGCTCGATACAAGAACGCGTAAATAATATAAACAAGATCAAACATGTCGCAATATCAGTATATACATCCTAACCCATACGACTAAGCTTGATCAAAGTCCGACCGAGCCCGTTGCACCAAGCAACGTCTGGGTCCGAACAAACCGACTCAAACTCGACTTTAGAGAGCAGATGTCAATTACTCATCACTCACAATGTGATGACCTCCACATGGTCTCTCAATCTCCCCCTTGATGAGTATATTGACAAACACCGAAAAAGCACAAAGTTGAGTTTGAAGAGTCTAACATGGTCCATAAAAGCAAGAGTGAAGCTAATGACCATGTCGACAGAAGGAGCAAAAGAAAGAACAATTTTTCCTCAACGCTCCTGAAGTGGCTTTTTCTACCACTATTCTCCCCCTTTTGACGATAAACCCATCAAGATGGAAGGAAGGAGAAAAAAAAAGTCATGAAAATGGATGAAAGGCTGATTTGATCATTTTTAAGTATGTAGAGCCATGAGAATTATCCAAAATGACCATCATGCATTATATCAAGCCATAACATACAAATATGCTACAAAGATCATGACTATGTAAAGAGAAGCTAAGCAACATAAGGTATAATATGAATTTTAATTGAAGTGCTTAGCAAGTCAAGTCAAACAAGATTTTAGTCTAGCTAATGATATCCACAAATGATGCAACCCATGTCAATAAGCTAAATGGAATCAAGAAGCTAGTGTTGAGCAAACTAGAGTGCTATTTGTTCAAGAATGATACATTTGTTTAAGTACTTTGACATTTTTGCAATTGAGCACAAATGACATTTTTCTTTAGAGATCACATGGTTATTTTCAACCATCTTTTTATTCAGCCATGTGCTAGACCTCAAGCCTTATGCGATCATTCCAAGCGAGAAGCTTAAGGAAATGATCTTGGTCATCCAAAACTCCCCTGAGTTCATGCCTTGTGCAATGGCAAGCAGTCTCATGAGAAGGAATTGGTGAGATCAGTTTTTTCGCACAAAAGAGATCTTTTTGCTTTTAATAGATTGTACTAACTTATGTGTCATCAAGAAACTGTATAGCTCAATCTATTGCTCAACTAAGATTCAAGACTCAACTCAGCCTATTTGACATGGCAAAAACCATAAAAAGATAACACAAAGCTGACTAGTCTCAAATATGAACATGGCATGAATTAGGTCAAAATTTAGCATTTTAATTAACTGTAGGGCCGAAATGGCGACAGAGGGGGGTGAATGTTGCTCTCTTTTTCAAATCGCCCCCGAAAATTTGACGCTGTTTTTCAAAACGATGCAAATCAAAGCACCCCACAGAAAATTAAAATTAATCTTGCTGAAATTTGGAACGCATGCGACACTGAAAAATTCAGCATAAATCAGAGAGTAGTCAGTAAAAATTTCAGCCGAAAATATTGCCGTTTGATCTGCATGCAAAATCACCAAAGATCAAGAAAAGAAATAAAAGAAAAGCACTGAAACCCTTTGATGAAAACAAACCACTCAGTAGACTACAAACATTCACGCCATCTCTACTGCAAAAGCTACAAGCAAGAAAGCAAGGCAAAAATAGAGAAGAAGAGAACAATTTGCTCAGAACAGAAGTAGCAATCGGCACCCAAACGAAAAAAGAAAAACATCCGAGCAGAGAGACAGGTGGATGGCCTAAATCCTGACTGAAGTCTGAAAACTGAGAAAGCAAACTGGAAAGCACAGCTGACTGTGAGACAAAACAACAGGCCTTTGCCAACCACTTACTGAAGCAAAGAAGAAGAAAAGATAAAGAAAAAAAAAGATAGCAGCAGGCAAAAGAAAGCAGCAGGAAAGTTTGATTCTCTACTCAGAAATGAAAGAACCAGAGCTGAACTTTGATGCTCGGCAAAAACAGGAATACTGCATCAGTCAAGAACAGGGAGAACATCATTCGATAGCAGGAAAAATGAAGACAACAAAGAGTGCACACTGGAGTACTGAAATTTGAAACTGCTCCCGAAAACCAAGTCTGCAGCGTACACGAAAACAAATAGAGGATGATTCAACTGCAGAAAGAGAGCAGATAGACCTAGAAACCGAGAACTGAACTGAACAAAAGAACCGTAACAGAAAATGAGATCAATCTCTGAAGTGCTCGAGATCTCAAATCTTTTGGTTCTTGAATCTTTTCATCAAGAGTATTTTGGTCATAACCGAGTTATGTCCTTAGAACAAGAACATACACAACCAACACAAAATTTCATTCCAAATCAAACAAGATACAAAGGAGTCATGAACATTAGAACAAGAAGGATTACAAGACTCTCAATCCATTCTCTCCCTCTCAATCCTCAAAAGCACCAAGAGCCTCACAAGCTTCTTGGGAGGAACACAACACACAAGGAATGAACTCTTAAAACCCTAACTCTCACTATTGTGTCCTAAGGGTATGCAGCCCCAACCTCTATTTATAGCCCTTGGCTAACGGGTCTCCAACCCGTTCGCCGGCTAAACCCTAACGGAGCCGTCTCCCGCTTGTGCAGCCTTGCGAAATTCCGTTTCGCCTCCCCGCACCTTCCGGAAGCTTCGCGCTCCTTGCCTCGCACGCCCGCAACACGTCGAGTCCACGTCGTCTTCGACACCTCATGACCGTTCTGACCTCAGCGCCATCTGCGCCTAGTCCAGTCCACGTGTCTCGCCACGACTCCGCCTCGCTATCCTGCGGACACACAGACAAGAAAACACGTCACATAGCACCGCTCGATACAAGAACGCGCAAATAGCATTAGCAAGATCAAACCTGTCGCAACAATGGAATATACATCCTAACCCATACGACTAAGTTTGATCAAAGTCCGACCGAGCCCGTTGCACCATGCAACGTCTGGGTCCGGACAAACCGACTCAAACTCGACTTTTGGAAACAGATGTCAATTACTCATCACTCACAATGGGATGACCTCCACATGGTCTCTCAATCTCTCCCTTGATGAGTATATTGACAAACACCGAAAAAGCACAAAGTTGAGTTTGAAGAGTCTAACATGGTCCATAAGTAAAGAGTGAAGCTAATGACCATGTCGACAGAAGGAGCAAAAGAAAGAACAATTTTTCCTCAAAGCTCCCAAAGTGGCTTTTTCTACCACTATTCTCCCCCTTTTGGCAATAAACCCATCAAGAATGCAAGAAGGAGAAAAAGTCATGAAAATGGATGAAATGGCTGAAGTTTGTTTATTCTAAGCATTTAGAGCCATGAGAATTATCCAAAATGACCAACATATATTACATCAAGCCATATCATACAAATATGCTACAAAGATCATTACTAAGTATGTAAAGAGAAGCTAAGCAACATAAGGCATATTCTGAATTTTAGTTGAAGTGCTTAGCAAGTCAAGTCAATCATGATTTTAGTCTAGCTAATGATATCCACAAATGATGCAAGCCATGTCAATGAGCTAAATGGAATCAAGAAGCTAGTGTTGAGCTAACTAGAGTGCTATTTGTTCAAGAATGATACAACTGTTGAAGTACTTTGAATTTTTTTTTTAAATTGAGCACTTTTGACATTTTTCTTTTGAGATCTCATGATTGTTTTCAATCATATTTTTGTCATGTGCTAGACCTCAAGCCTTATGCGATCATTCCAAGCGAGAAGCTTAAGGAAATGATCTTGGTCATCCAAATCTCCCCTGAGTTCATGCCTTGTGCAATGGCAAGCCGTCTCATGAGAAGGAATTGGTGAGATCAGTTTTTTCGCACAGAAGAGATCCTTTTTTTTGATAGATTGTACTAACTTATGTGTCATCAAGAAACTATATAGCTCAATCTATTGCTCAACTAAGATTCAAGACTCAACTCAGCCTATTTGACATGGCAAGAACCATAAAAGATAACACAAAGTCGACTAGTCTCAAATATGAACATGACAGAATTAGGTCAAATTTAGCATTTTAATTAACCTATCGGGCAAAGACTTGACTACACATATAAAGTCATGATCAAATTAGCAATGGAGCATAAACCATGGCAAGATGTAATATAATGAAAACATGTCATGAAAGGATAATAATCAAGGCTCCATTAAGTTATGTTACAAATCAAATGAAGAACATCCAGCTCCCCCTTAACTTGAGATACAACTTTTAGTTCAAGTTGAGTTATGTCAACATCAAAATCTAGAAGATCCCAAATGAACTCCCCCTGAACCAAAGCAATAAAAATGAGAAGCTGGCAAATAAAACAGGCAGTCCTTAAAGCATAGATAAGATATAGAGGATACTATGGCTCAGACTAACTCTTATCTACCCCATATGACTCGGGACAACATTGTCGAGAAAACACACACTAGAGAGCAAACACGCACTGCCTACCCGAGGGTGGCCCAACCCTCGCTAGAACCTAGAAGAAGTGAGTGAGCTCAACCTAGTGAGATAAGAAACAGCTATCCTGAAAGCACAAGATAAGAGCAAGAAGTCTAAGCACTCAGCAAGAGACACACTCTAACCTATGCTAGAAGGACTAAACCCAATGCACCCGAAAATGCGATGCAACAGTAAGGATATAGAAGCATAATTAATATGATAAAGCAGTAAAGCCCAAAGCTCCCCCTCACAATAGTCCGTAAGGACAAACCACCCCAAGCTCTCCCCGCAGAGCTAAAAACCTCGTGCTATCCAAAGGCTTGGTGAAGATATCAGCCAACTGGTGGTCACTCTCCACAAACTGGAGCACGATGTCACCCTTCTCTACATGGTCTCAAAGAAAATGATATCTGATATCGATGTGCTTGGTCCGAGAGTGCTTGCTGGGTTCTTAGCAATGCTAATCGCAGGCGTGTTATCGCAAAAGAGCGGAACACGATCGATAGCTAACCCAAAGTCCCGCAGAGTCGAGACCATCCAGCACTTGGCTACAAGAATCGGCTGCGACAACGTACTCGGCCTCTGCGGTGGGTGTGCAACACCGGATCGCTTCCTCAAGACCAAGAACGAGAGAAGTGCCAATGAATTGGCGGTGCGAAGTGCTCTTCCTATCTATCCTACAGCCGGCAAAGTCTGCATCCGAATAGGCTCTAAGGGATAGACAGGATGAGGAAGAGTACCAGATACCATAGTCAATGGTAGCTCGAAGGTACCGAAAGATGCGCTTCACTTTGGCGGTGAGATACGCGAGGAGAAGCTCAAACCGGGCACAAAGACACTGAGAAAAGTGTATGTCCGGTCTCGAGGCGTTGAGGTACAAGAGAGCCAATCATACTTGAACTCTTTTGATCAATCGCTCGCCGTCCTCATCTCGGGTCAAGTGTGGCCGTAGAAGCCATCGGAGTCGACACCGGCTTTCCATCACTCATGTCGAAACGTCTCAGGAGATCACGGGTGTACTTGCCTTGATGCAGAAATGTACCCTCCCGAGTCTGTTTGATTTGGAAGCCAAGAAAGAAAGTCAACTCACCCATCATGCTCATCTCAAACTCGGTGCTCATGACATCCGAGAACTGTGAAACTAGAGCATGAGAAGAGCCGCCAAAGATAATGTCATCGACATAAATTTGGGTGACGAAGGTCATTTAAGCCGGCGAATGAACAAGGTCTTGTCAACTTTACCCATCTCAAAATCATGTCTCAATAGATAGGACTTAAGCCTCTCATACCAAGCTCTAGGGGCTTGCTTAAGTCCATACAATGCTTTGGAAAGCTTGAAGACATGACTAGGGTATTTGGGGTTCTCGAAACCTGGAGGCTGTCTGACATAGACTTCTTCCTCAATGAAGCCATTGAGAAAGGCACTCTTGACGTCCATCTGGTAAAGCTTGAAACCCTTAGAAGCTGCAAAGGCAAGCAGAATTCTAATGGCCTCAAGACGAGCTACAGGGGCAAAGGTCTCTTCGAAATCCAGACCCTCAACCTGGGAGTACCCCTGTGCAACCAGCCTAGCCTTGTTTCGAATGACTACCCCATCCTCACTTTGCTTGTTCTTGAACACCCATTTGGTTCCAATGATATTGTGATCTCGAGGAGCTCAACAAGCGTCCAAACCTTGTTTCTTCGAAACTCTCCACTCCTCATGCATGGCATTGATCCAAGACTCGTCAGATAAAGCATGAGAAACATCTTTGGGCTCAAAGGAGGCAATAAAAGCAGAATGAAGACAGAATTGAGATAAGCCAGATTTTGAGCGGGTAACACGCTCGAAGAGGTCTCCAATAATCTGCTCAGAAGGATGAGATTTTTGGATATGTCTAGGAGGTCCAGGATGAGATGAAGAAGCGGCCTCTACCTCGTGAGTCGACGGTAGGAACAGAGCCACTAGCTCCGAGAAGAAGGTAAGGGGCGATCACCTCGAGGTGCGGTGGAAGAAGGCACCTCAAGGGTGGAAGAGGTCTTGGATCGGGTAGACAACCCTCATCTCCATCATCCTCATCATCCACGAAGATGGTCTCGGACTGCTCTAGTGAACCTGAGATATCGGGCCTAGTCCCCGGACTGGCCTCATCGAAAGTCACCTCACAGGTTTCTACCAATTTGCTAGACTCAGCCTGCACCCTATAGGCCCGCCAAGAGGTCGAGTAGCCAGAAAGAGTCCATCACAAGATCGTGACTCGAACTTATCTAGGTTCCGGACTTTAGAATAAAACACTTGCAACCAAACACACGAAAATGAGAAACACCGGCCGCCGCCTCGTATCTCAACTCATAAGAAGTGCGGTGCAAGTGTGCCAAGAAAACTCGATTAGAAACATGGCACGCGGTGGCTATAGCCTCAGCCCAAAACTTCCGCGGTGTAGAGTACTCATCAAGCATCGTCCTGGCCATCTCGACCAAGGTACGGTTCTTCCTCTCCACAACGCCATTCTGCTGAGGGACGTATGGAGAAGAGAACTGGTGCTCTACACCGGTCTCATCACAGAACCTCTCAAAGTAGGAGTTCTTGAACTCCGTGCCATTGTCACTGCGGATCGCTCGTAAGGCACCTGGAAGCTCAACAGAAAGCCTACCGAAAAGACCTCGAAATGTGTAAACGTCTCATCCTTCGAGGCCAAGAAAATACCCAAGAATACCTCGAGAAGTCATCGACTATGACAAGAACATACCACTTCCTCCGCCGATCGCACTCGATTTGGTCCAACCGTATCCATGTGGAGCACTGTCCCGGTGCATCGGTCATAGTAACTGTGACCGGAGGATGAGAAGCGGCAACCATCTTGCCATGCCGGCATGGAGCGCAAACAAGATCTTTGACCATCTTGAGTTTCGGCAGACCACGAATGAGATCGTGGCCGCTAACTCGAGTCAAATGGTCAAATCCAATATGACCAAGTCTCCTATGCCAGAAGGAAAGGTCGCGGGACTCAGAAGCAAGCAAACACCGGAGAGGATCACCAGAAGACTCAATAAAATCAGCACGAAAGATCCCCCATAACGAGAAATCCGCAAACCGACTCACCAAGAATCAACAATTTGCGGGCGTTTTCTTAAAACTTACCTCAAACCGTCATCGGTAAGTCGAGAAACCAAAGGATTGTAATGCAGCTTACTCACCAAGGCAACATCTTTTAAAACAAATGAGTCATTAACGCGCACAGTACCTTTGGCAATGACGCGTCCAGACGAAGAGTCTCCAAAGGTGATAGTCTCATCACCTGAAGCTCGGGCTAGGGAAGAAAACCAACGTGAATCTCCGGTCATGTGTCGTGAACACCCGGAGTCTACGAGCCAAACCTTTCCCTTCCCTGCCCGGGGAACCTGAGTCAACAAGAGAGCAAAGTCTCAGTACTGGGATAAATCAAGATAGATTTTGGAACCCAATACTGAGTCACACGTCGAGCAGAAGAAGTAGTCACACACGACTGACCTCTAACTACCCTACGCTCTCCGTCGCTCAAAGAAGCAGAAGGTCTATGAGCAGACCTGAAGCTGTTGCTGGGTCCGACTGCTACGGGAGAGCGAGTCGGAGCACCGGCAGCACGCTGATCACGCCGCGGGTAGCTATCTCGATGGAAACGAGATCTACCCTCAGGACGGCGGAAGTCATGACCAGAGGGAGCATGAGAACGAAAAACAGAAAACTCGGAAGAACCAAGTCCTCGATGCTGCCCAAAGCTACCAACAGTAGCAAGCCTAGACCTCGTGTTGGTCTTAGGTGCACTCAAGGTCTGGGGCTGACCCTGAATACGCCTAAGAGCTGCAACACGGTCTCTACGCGCGATCTTGGCGCGCTTGAAGCAATGGTCAAATAAATGTCCATCCTTCTGACAGAAGGTGCAATGATACTTCGCCTTCTGAGGGGCTGAAGTAGCATGAGATGGCTTCGCCTTCTGAGAGGCCGAAGCTGCAGGTGAAATCACCTTGCTGTCAGAAATCCCTTGGACAAAGCCCGCTGATTTAAATTGAACTTTCTTGTTCTTGGGCTTGACCTCAATCACACCTGAGGCTACGGGTCTGAGCACTACAGGTGGATGCTTCCTCACATCCTCACGGAAATTATATCCTAGACCCTGTTTGAACTTGCAAATCTTTGATTGGTCTAGAATAAGATTGAGATCCTTCTTGCCTCCTACAAATTTCTCGAGAGTGTTCATAAGGTACTGACACTCCCGAAAGAGAGAGGTGCAAGAAGAGCAAGGAGGAGGAGAAATAGCAGAAGGTAAGGGAGCAGGAGAACAGCCAACAGCAGAGGGAAGACTGGCTTGTGCACGCACAGCCGACGAGAAGGACGATCCCCATCGCTAGCAGGTTGGTTCGCATCGCTAGGCGTCTCTACCTTACCCGGGGGCTTCTCCCCCTTCTCCACAACCACATTACAAGCACAAGGTGGCTTCTCTAGTAGGTCCTTAGTTAGCTTCACATTTCTCATCCAATGCAATCAAGTTAGATTTTAGTTTGTTACAACTAATGCATGGTGAGCTAACAGGTCCTTAGAAGCAAACCGAGCCAACTTCTTATCATGATCAATCATTTCTTGAAACCTGTTTGGCAATGATTCAAGCTCAAGATCGCTTTAGGACAATTCACACATGAAGCAATAGGCTCAAGTAAAAAGCTTGTAACTCAGCAATTTTATGATCTGCCCGTTTTAGATTCATCTTTAAGTTATTACAACTTTCACAAGTCTCGGCAGATCGAGAAGCATAGTGTAAAGACCTCTAAAAGCATTATCCTTATCCTCACATGAGGTGCAAGAAATAGTCTCAATAGTAGTAGAGGAAACAGGAACCACCCTACTCATCTCAATCTCAGCAAGAAGACTAATATTCTCCACCTTAAGCAAATCAAGCTCAGAGGTCACACTATCATGAGAAGTCCTTAACTTCTCCATATCTCCCAGCAAAGCAGTGCATGTATCACAATCGTCACGGAGGGAGCAGATATAAGTAAAGAAAGCTCCGTGACAAACGATCTACTTCCTTCTCCAACTCGCTACATCTAGCTCTAGATCTAGCATGAAAACCTCCTAGCTTAAGAAAAGCGCATTCGAGTTGGTCATAGGAGGGACATACCGTCGGAGTCGGAATAGAGATCGCTGTCGCTGATCTCGCCCTCGAGGGCCATGAAGCACATGCCGGAGAAGTCGTCGCCGCTCTTGGGTTCTTGATCACCCGTCCCGTCGTCGTCGCTCCATCCCTCCACCTCGTCGAGGTCGAGGTCGTCGAAGGCGGCGAGGACGCGGTGGAAGAGCTTCTTGGCCTTCCCAAAGTCGCGGAACGGCTTCTTGCCTTGCGTCGGAGTTGGGGCCTTCTTGTTGCGGTTCTTGTCGGAGTAGTCGTTCTTGCCGGAACCGCCGTAGTCGACTTTGCCTTTCCCCAACTTGGGACAGTTTGCTCGAATGTGGTTGGGGCCACCACACTCAAAGCAAATCACTGGTCCTCTTTTCTTTCCGTCCCTCCTCCTCTTGTAAGCATGGGAGAACTTACGAGCAAGAAGGGCCAGTTGTTCATCCTCTAACTGCTCTAACTGATCATCAGTTACATCACAGAGAGCAGATAGGGAGAACCCACCAAGAGAGTCAGCAGAAGAACCAGAAGCAGCAGTGGGATCAGTGACTAAAGCCATCGACTGAGACTTCGACCGACGAGAGACTATGTCAATCTCGTGAGTCTTGAGGCGAGTAAAGCGCATCAAGAGTCGTGGTCGAGAGGTCCGTGGTGTCCTTGATGGTGGTCACCTTCATTTCCCAAACCCTAAGATCGAGTGCGGAAAGAATCTGTCGAGCGTTATCCGAGTCGGAGTATGTGAGACCGACGGCTCGGAGGTTGCTCAGAATCTTATGAAAGCGAGAAAAGCACTCGTCTAGGGACTCACCACAAGCATCTCAAATTTGTTGTAGTCGCTTGAATCGGTCTTGTCGCACTGTCTTTATTTGGGTGGTGCCCTCATGGTAAGCATTGAGGGTCACCCAAATATCGAAGGCCGACGCCGGTGAGAGATGCGTTCAAACCGCTTCTACTCAAACCCTGAACAATGATGTTCCTCGCTCTTGCGTTAGCCTCAACATCAGCCATATTCCCGGCATTGATGTTCTCATCGGCGGGAACAACGAACTGGACCTTGACCTTTCGCCAAATGGCGTAGCCCTGAGCCTGGATGTAGGTCTCCATCCGGCTCTTCCAGAATGGAAAATCCATCCCATCAAAGATCGGGGGCTTGGTCGAGTACTTGTCTGTCGCCATGGCTCTTGAGACCGGTTAAAGATCTATCAAGAAGAGCTAACCGGCTCTGATACCAATTGTAGGACCGAAATGGCGACAGAGGGGGTGAATGTCGCTCTCTTTTTCAAATCGCCCCCGAAAATTCGACGCTGTTTTTCAAAACGATGCAAATCAAAGCACCCCACAGAAAATTAAAATTAATCTTGCTGAAATTTGGAACGCATGCGACACTGAAAAATTCAGCATAAATCAGAGAGTAGTCAGTAAAAATTTCAGCCGAAAATATTGCCGTTTGATCTGCATGCAAAATCACTAAAGATCAAGAAAAGAAATAAAAGAAAAGCACTGAAACCCTTTGATGAAAACAAACCACTCAGTAGACTACAAACATTCACGCCATCTCTACTGCAAAAGCTACAAGCAAGAAAGCAAGGCAAAAATAGAGAAGAAGAGAGCAATTTGCTCAGAACAGAAGTAGCAATCGGCACCCAAACGAAAAAAGAAAAACATCCGAGCAGAGAGACAGGTGGATGGCCTAAATCCTGACTGAAGTCTGAAAACTGAGAAAGCAAACTGGAAAGCACAGCTGACTGTGAGACAAAACAACAGGCCTTTGCCAACCACTTACTGAAGCAAAGAAGAAGAAAAGATAAAGAAAAAAAAGATAGCAGCAGGCAAAAGAAAGCAGCAGGAAAGTTTGATTCTCTACTCAGAAATGAAAGAACCAGAGCTGAACTTTGATGCTCGGCAAAAACAGGAATACTGCATCAGTCAAGAACAGGGAGAACATCATTCGATAGCAGGAAAAATGAAGACCACAAAGAGTGCACACTGGAGTACTGAAATTTGAAACTGCTCCCGAAAACCAAGTCTGCAGCGTACACGAAAAACAAATAGAGGATGATTCAACTGCAGAAAGAGAGCAGATAGACCTAGAAACCGAGAACTGAACTGAACAAAAAGAACCGTAACAGAAAAATGAGATCAATCTCTGAAGTGCTCGAGATCTCAAATCTTTTGGTTCTTGAATCTTTTCATCAAGAGTATTTTGGTCATAACCGAGTTATGACCTTAGAACAAGAACATACACAGCCAACACAAAATTTCATTCCAAATCAAACAAGATACAAAGGAGTCCCGATACGCATGAACATTAGAACAAGAAGGATTACAAGACTCTCAATCCATTCTCTCCCTCTCAATCCTCAAAAGCACCAAGAGCCTCACAAGCTTCTTGGGAGGAACACAACACACAAGGAATGAACTCTTAAAACCCTAACTCTCACTATTGTGTCCTAAGGGGTATGCAGCCCCCAACCTCTATTTATAGCCCTTGGCTAACGGGTCTCCAACCCGTTACGCCGGCTAAACCCTAACGGAGCCGTCTCCCGCTTGTGCAGCCTTGCGAAATTCCGTTTCGCCCCTCCCCGCACCTTCCGGAAGCTTCGCGCTCCTTGCCTCGCACGCTCCGCAACACGTCGAGTCCACGCCGTCTTCGACACCTCATGACCGTTCGACCTCAGCGCCATCGCGCCTAGTCCAGTCCACGTGTCTCGCCACGACTCCGCCTCGCTGTCCTGCGGACACACACACAAGAAAACACGTCACATAGCACCGCTCGATACAAGAACGCGCAAATAGCATTAGCAAGATCAAACCTGTCGCAACAATGGAATATACATCCTAACCCATACGACTAAGTTTGATCAAAGTCCGACCGAGCCCGTTGCACCATGCAACGTCTGGGTCCGGACAAACCGACTCAAACTCGACTTTTGGAAACAGATGTCAATTACTCATCACTCACAATGGGATGACCTCCACATGGTCTCTCATTAACCTATCATGGCAAAGACTTGACTACACATATAAAGTCATGATAAAATTAGCAATGGAGCATAAATCATGGCAAGATGTAATATAATGAAAACATGTCATGAAAGGATAATAATCAAGGCTCCATTAAGTTATGTTACAAATACCAATGAAGAACATCCAGCTCCCCCTTAACTTGAGATACAACTTTTAGTTCAAGTTGAGTTATGTCATCATTAAAATCTAGAAGTTCCCAATGAACTCCCCCTGAACCAAAGCAATAAAAAACGAGAAGCTGGCAAATACATCAAGAAAACAGACAGACCTTAAAACATAGATAAGATATAGAGAAATCTATGTGTAATACCCCGAAAACGATTCGAGAGATAGTCTATTAATTGGAGGAGGGACCTTTAGAAAAGAATTAAATAATAGTTTTAGTGGGGGATTTCTGAAAATTTCTGCAACTGGGCTGGGCTTTGGCCTGTGGAATTCGCCACGAGGGGAGGGCTCCACCCTCCCCCAACCCTAGCTGCTCCCACCCTCCCTTGCGCCTCCCTTGCCTTGGGGCAGCCGCCACCCTCCCTCATTGCGCCTCCCTCCAGCAGCGCCTCCCTCCCCTCTCCTCCATTGTTGGTGAAGAAGATTCCCGGTGCTACCGATTGAGCGGAGAAAGGAGATCAAGCGCAGCACGACGATTGATCCGGAGGAAGGGAAGAATAGAAGGAAAAGAGGAAAAGAGAAGAGGTGAAATTTGGGAGGAGATCTTCGTGTTCTTCATCCATTCGTCAAGGGGTAATCCTTGTTTCCCATTAGAATAATATTCTTTGATCTTGATAGCAATTTTCGTCAGTCTGGACTGCTAGGACAGAATGTGGTAGACGGCGGTTTTGGGTTAGATCCGTGGAGATTCAGGTCTGGACCCCTCCTAGAGAATTGTAGAGGACGAAATTATCTTTCCATGAAGTCCTAGAACAGGTGATTCCGAGTTGCGTAGCAAAAGTTATGATTTTTCTAAGTTGACTGTTTTGCATCTCGGAGGGTTTCCCGACGGGTTTCGGTAGATCGATTTTAGAAATTTGTAAACGGGCTAATCAGAGGATCTTCGTATTAGGAAAGTTGTAGATAATTTTCTTAGCTTTCCAGAAAGGTCAAGAAGTCCAAATTCCGATTTTTGTGGTGGAAGTTACGGCGTTTTTAGTGCGCTGTCCCGAGATAAATACAGATTGAGGAAAACTGGTTGGATCGGGTAGAAGATGGCCGAATCTGGAAGGCTCCCCAAATAGGTTTAGTTAGATAATTTAATTATCTTTCCATAGAATCTGAGAACGCCTCATTTGAACCTTTTTATCAAACGTTATGAAGTTTTCAAGGTGACTGTCTGTAGAAGTCAGGGGTTGGCCGAGGGAAGATTTGAGTTTGGGTCAAGTTAAATATGTTGGGTTAGTTTAAGGGTGTTGTTATTTTTATCTAAAGACCCACTACTGTTGTCTTAGCAAATATTATAATTATTATTCAGGAGGAGGACGGATTCCCGGGGTTGCACCTTCTACTCATCCTCCGTTTTCGCGTGGTTAAGGCAAGTATAATGATGGTTTATGATTGAAGTCTTGGTCACGAGATGACCAAGCGCCGAGGTCCCCGTCATGTTGATGTCATGACGGGCTAAAGGTCCCCATACTTGTGGAGTATGGGCACTGGTCCCCTGTACCGGATGGTGCGAGGCATGGGTGTGCATTGACGGATGCACACCGCATTACCGTAAAATGCGAAGAGAAGAGATAAAGAGATTTTTGATCATATTATGTAGCATGTTTTGATTGATGGATAAATTTGTGAGATGATGTTCATGATTGTTCTTGTTACTGCTTATTATATTTGCTGAGTCTTTGTACTCACTCTTGCTGTCGTTGTTGTTTGTTGATTGTTTTAGGTACTTTCATGAGGACAGCATGCATGGGAATAAAGGAGGATTAGCGTTGTTGCACTTTCACGAATTATCCACCATAGAAGAAATAGAGAACTTTCGACATTAATTATTCTTTTGCTAGCGTGGTAATTGTTTTATGACCGCTAGGTCTAAAATGTAATAAAGGTTTAGAACTTTTATATTGCTTCCGCTTTGGTTAAGCTTGATAGTAGTTTTATTTATTACTAATTACAATGCTTATGATTATTTATACCTCTTGATTATAATTGTTAGCACTCAGTTTTAGTCAATAAACAAAGGAGACTCAGCCGAAATTTTGTAGTAAGCAACTAGTTAGATTTGTTTTATGGTTAGTTTAGTAGCATTTCGTGCCAATGTTTGGTGGGGTGTTACTGATTGGTATCGAGCGGTCAGAGGTCCGTGGTTGATGAAATATTAAACTTGACACACTAAGCAATCGTAGGTGGGAATGGGGTTTGCATTGCATCTACGTTTGCCGATTATCATAAGTTGAATACGCACTAATGTTTGACTTTGTACATATTATGAGATGATCTTTGGGTGCTTATGATTTGACTATATGACTGTTATGTGTGTGGATAGTTGTTGAGAGACGAGATCGCGTGCGGCCGTAGGTATGGCCAAGTTATAGCACTCTCTGTGGTATTCAATTGGTGAGGGATCTTTCCTTGGGTAAGCTAATTTCAAAGGTTAGAAGTAAGTTCTTTAGAAAAGTTTCTCTATTCCTTGAGTTGAATTTAGTCAATTCTCATCTTGTTGTGGAGGTTGAACTTATCTTGGGGTCGTGATTCATTTCAGCTGAGGGTTTTCATTTGGTCTCTACATGTTCATTGCAGCAATTATTGTATTTCAAACTATTGAGACACTTTTGCCATTTGGGAACATTGTTGATTTGCAAAGTTGGTCCTTCGTGGGAGTTTTATCTTGTGGTAAAATATGTCTCATTTGTTCGCTTGGTATTCTTATTAATGAAAGTTTTATGTTGTAAACTTGTTAACATAGGAAAGCTTTGGATCAATGAATCTCTTTGGATTATTTCGTGTGTTGAAGTTTAATTCCTTCCTTTCGAAAAGAGAGTGTTAAAACCCTTCGTAGCGCTTTTGCTATGCTTAAGTGGAAGGTGGTAATCATATAAACTAATTCATAAGGTATGAATTGTCAAGTTGAGAAGTTAGCGTGGTGCATAATTAATTCTAACTAGCATCCTTGGAAATGTAGTTGATTAATTTTGATATTGCCTTGTAATAGGTTATTAAGGAACTGTGGTTAAGAAATGGCCTATACATGATTGGAACCCATGTAGTTATTGAGGAGGGTGCAAAAGAATTACAATGATTATTGTAATTGATTAAATTTCTATCATGTTGGATGAATTGAATTATGTTTGTCTTTAGTGATTGATCTAACTGTTTGGAATTATTAAGAATAAGGTGTTGGAATATTGTCTTGGTAATATTAACCTTTAATCTGTCATTTATTTAGATACTGTATGAGCTTGTACAATTGCTAGATTCATCTATCCCTCACCATGCTAAATTATTGAAACATGTATAAAGAAAAAGATGAAGATTGATGTATTGACTTGTAGAATTTTGCCTTACAAAGCTGGTATTATTGAAGTTTAAAGCTATTTCGTTCTATTTTCCGAACGTAAGGTGGGATATTAAATCTATGCTCATGATTGTTTTGTGGTTATAAAACGGAGTTAGATCATGAATGTTGTTATGATAAAATAATTCTCAGCTATTGCTAGTAATGACGAGAGTACATTCAATTTGAGCTAAATTAGAGTTGAGCATCAAAAGAATTGAATATATGAAACTTAATGAGAGATTTATACTAGCATGTTTTGCAAGAATGCCATGTTCTAGTATCATCTTGTTAAAGAGCTTTGTTCTAATATGGTGGCTCTCGCACTAGGCTTTTCCTAGATCAAGTAGTTGCAATCTTGTTTAGATAATAGAAACATGATGAAATGAATTAATATGTTCCTTTTGAAAAAGTTATAAATGGATATGAGAATATGATAATTCTTGTTAGGAGTGTACTACTCTGATGTTAGCCTGATTGTCAGTACGTGGTTTGATGAAAATGCTGAATGTTCTACAAATAAAAGAATTTAATGACTTCCATGATAGTATCTAAATCAAGAGCTTTGGAATTTGCGTATGCGACCTTTTAGACCTCATGACTTAGGTGGTAGCTGAAATTATTTTGAGTAAACTAACGCGTGGAGAAGTTTTATCAGTTCTTAAAAGATTTATGAGTTGTGGTCTTCAAATCTCTTTCGTTGGAATTGACAAGGTAATATCGTAATCGAAGACGGTTGTTCTCTTTGTTAAAAGAAAGATTGCGGAAAAAAAAATTATTTGAGGTTGGAGTCAAGTTGTGTAACTGTTAGAGGTGTGTTTGACTTCCTATTTTCACCGCATAAGAGTTTCTTGAGTTTAAAATGGCAATGTCGTGTTTTATCGGTTGATATTTGATATTTCCCTCCTTGAGGGGCGTGTGCCATCAACTGTGATCTTGTATTGTGTTTTCAAGATTTTCGCCATTACCCTTGGTCGGTGGTTATTGCGAACGATAATGCCTTCCTATGTGCTGAAATTTACTCTTTTATGTCTCTTCTAAGAACGGGGTAACCGATTTGGGTTGCAAGCCCTTTTAGAATTTGTATGGCAACTGGTAGGTGTGGTTATGTGCTTGATTTGGGTGAGATTATGGGTATCAAGTTGTTTGACAATCTTGGAGTGATAAATTGATTCGTCGAATAATTCTCGGTGAGAACTTGATTTAAAGAAGATGTTGTCCTTGGGGCTAACTAGTTATATTATTACAACTAGAAGAACCTATAGTAAATTGTGGTTCAAGAGTGTTACGTTCATTTTGCTGGAACGTTGGAATTATTGAAAGTATGAGAATCTTGATCAATTTTATTGGAGCATCATGATTGGGTACTTTGCAAGGATTAGCAGGATGATTATGATGATGTAGTTAATGAGTTTATAATTGTGAAGAAGTCGGACTGTTATGGGAATTTTTGGGATAGTAGAAATTGTTGAAATTATTGCCATGTATGACTTGGGTTCAGTGAGTAACCCTCCAAGAGTTAGAATTGTTCTACAGATAATCAGGTTGAGAATATGTTTTTATATAGTTGTTAATGATTGAGCATGGTTGATTGTGAAAATTTTAGTCACCAAAATTCGAGAGTCTTTGTATCAGTTATATCGAAGTACAAGTATAGGAACCCTAGGGTGGGAAATTTTGGTTTTTTGTGATCTATGCTAGGACCTTGGAGGCTAATGATGTGGTGTGAGAATAGTGGAATGGGTGGATTCTAAATAGTGTGATGAACCATGATAATATCTTTCGGTATAGTAAATGAGTGGGTGGGCTGAGAATTCCATGATTGTTTATCCTTAAAGAATTGTGGTGAAGAGATTGTGGGTGAAACCAATGATGAGGTGTATTGGAAATTATTCTTTAAAATAACCGTGGGTAGAGGAGTTGACTAGAGTATGTTATTGTAAGAACAATAGAGTCCCTCTACAAAAGAGAGGTGGATGCACTCGTTGCGAACTTAAAGGAAGTGATCTGGTGTGGTATGGGATGATTTGGAATCTCGTGATTCAAAAGGAAGTTTATTCCTAAAATATGTATATGTATATATATTTTTTCTTGGGTAGCAAAGTGCTCTTTTGATTCTTGGTTGAGCTATGTGATGAAAGCAAGATTCTCTTGTGGTTTGAAGTTGACCTTAAGTTGGCTTGTGTGGTTTTTTTCTTGGTTCGGAAAAAAACATATATATAAGGGACGGTTGGACATTTGAGTGATTCCCTTTTGACGTATGTGTTGCTTATTTGCTAACTACCTACTTGAATGTGGAGAGGTTTTCGTATTGAATCCTCATTTTTTTATTCTTTTGATTTGACCCTTTTGGAGGGGAGTTGGTGATGTGTGGTTGCAATGGGAATTCTTTACTTTCAGTTGAACTTTGTTTTGTGAAAGAGTTGGCATACCACTCGGACTTTCTAGAACCTAGGCGCGAGGTGCAAGCACTGAGAAATAAAACTTTAAAAGTACGTCAAGATGCTTTGGTCACAGCAGATGAGGAGAGAGGCAACTTGGGAATTGGAGTCTCGCATGTGAGATTGACTCAACAAGTGTGCGTTAATATGATCAAGTTTACTTGTGATAAACCCTTAGTGTAAGCACGGAAGAATTGGGGTCAATTGCTTTAAGTGGGTAGAATGTAATACCAAAACGATTCGAGAGATAGTCTATTAATTGGAGGAGGGACCTTTAGAAAAGAATTAAATAATAGTTTTAGTGGGGGGGGATTTCTGAAAATTTCTGGCAACCTGGGCCTGGGCTTTGGCCCAGGTGGAATTCGGCCACGAGGGGGAGGGCTCCCACCCCTCCCCCCAACCCTAGCTGCTCCCACCCTCCCTTGCGCCTCCCTTGCCTTGGGCAGCCGCCACCCTCCCTCATTGCGCCCTCCCTCCAGCAGCCTCCTCCCTCTCCTCCATTGTTGGTGAAGAAGATTCCGGTGCTACCGATTGAGCGGAGAAAGGAGATCAAGCGCAGCACGACGATTGATCCGGAGGAAGGAAGAATAGAAGGAAAAGAGGAAAAGAGAAGAGGTGAAATTTGGGAGGAGATCTTCGTGTTCTTCATCCATTCGTCAAGGGGTAATCCTTGTTTCCCATTAGAATAATATTCTTTGATCTTGATAGCAATTTTTGTCAGTCTGGACTGCTAGGACAGAATATGGTAGACGGCGGTTTTGGGTTAGATCCGTGGAGATTCAGGTCTGGACCCCTCCTAGATAATTGTAGAGGACGAAATTATCTTTCCATGAAGTCCTAGAACACGTGATTCCGAGTTGCGTAGCAAAAGTTATGATTTTTCTAAGTTGACTGTTTTGCATCTCGGAGGGTTTCCCGACGGGTTTCGGTAGATCGATTTTAGAAATTTGTAAACGGGCTAATCAGAGGATCTTCGTATTAGGAAAGTTGTAGATAATTTTCTTAGCTTTCCAGAAAGGTCAAGAAGTCCAAATTCCGATTTTGTGGTGGAAGTTACGGCGTTTTAGTGCGCTGTCCCGAGATAAATACAGATTGAGGAAAACTGGTTGGATCGGGTAGAAGATGGCCGAATCTGGAAGGCTCCCCAAATAGGTTTAGTTAGATAATTTAATTATATTTCCATAGAATCTGAGAACGCCTCATTTGAAACTTTTTATCAAAAGTTATGAAGTTTTCAACGTGACTGTCTGTAGAAGTCAGGGGTTGGCCGAGGGAAGATTTGAGTTTGGGTCAAGTTAAATATGTTGGGTTAGTTTAAGGGTGTTGTTATTTTTATCTAAAGACCCACTACTGTTGTCTTAGCAAATATTATAATTATTATTCAGGAGGAGGACGGATTCGGGTTGCACCTTCTACTCATCCTCCGTTTTCGCGTGGTTAAGGCAAGTATAATGATGGTTTATGATTGAAGTCTTGGTCACGAGATGACCAAGCGCCGAGGTCCCCGCCATGTTGATGTCATGACGGGCTAAAGGTCCCCATACTTGTGGAGTATGGGCACTGGTCCCCTGCACGGATGGTACAGGCATGGGTGTGCATTGACGGATGCACACTCCGCATTACCGGTAAAATGCGAAAGAGAAGAGATAAAGAGATTTTTGATCATATTGCGTAGCATGTTTTGATTGATGGATAAATTTGTGAGATGATGTTCATGATTGTTCTTGTTACTGCTTATTATATTTGCTGAGTCTTTGTACTCACTCTTGCTGTCGTTGTTGTTTGTTGATTGTTTTAGGTACTTTCATGAGGACATCATGCATGGGAATAAAGGAGGATTAGCGTTGTTGCACTTTCACGAATTATCCACCATAGAAGAAATAGAGAACTTTCGACATTAATTATTCTTTTGCTAGAGTGGTAATTGTTTTATGACTGCTAGGTCTAAAATGTAATAAAGGTTTAGAACTTTTTATATTGCTTCCGCGCTTTGGTTAAGCTTGATAGTAGTTTTATTTATTACTAATTACAATGCTTATGATTATTTATACCTCTTGATTATAATTGTTAGCACTCAGTTTTAGTCAATAAACAAAGGAGACTCAAGAAATTTTGTAGTAAGCAACTAGTTAGATTTGTTTTATGGTTAGTTTAGTAGCATTTCGTGCCAATGTTTGGTGGGTGTTACACTATGGCTCAAACTGACTCTCATCTACCCCATATGACTCCAGAACAACAACTGTCGAGAAAAACACAAAGTAGAGAGCAAACACGTACCCTGTCTACCCGAGGGTGACCCAACCCTCGCTAGAACCTACAAGAAGTGAGTGAGCTCAACCTAGTGAGATGTATGAAACAAAGAAATTCAGAATGGGGCAGACTGCAAAGAGATGTATGATTGTATTAACACAAGGTTTTACACAATCCATCCTCTCCTTCTCAATCCTCAAAAACACCAAGAGCCTCACATGCTTCTTGGGAGGAACACACACCAAGTGATGAATGAGCACTAAAACACTTAGAACCTCAAAGGGTATGCAGCCCCAACACCTATTTATAGCCCTTGGCTAACGGGTCTCCAACCCGTTCACGGCTAAACCCTAACGGAGCCGCCTCCGCTTGTGCAGCCTTGCGAAATTCCTGTTTCGCCCCTCCGCATCTTCCGGAAGCTTCCGCTCCTTGTCTCGACGCCCGCAACCACCTCGAGTCCACGCCATCTTCGACACATCATGACCGTTCTGACCTCAGCGCCACCTGCGCCTAGTCCGGTCCACCGTGTCTCGCCACGACTCCGCCTCGATGTCCTGCAGACACACAGACAAGAAAGCACGTCACATAGCACCGCTCGATACAAGAACGCGTAAATAGCATAAACAAGATCAAACATGTCGCAATATCAGAATATACATCCTAACCCATACGACTAAGCTTGATCAAAGTCCGACCGAGCCCGTTGCACCAAGCAACGTCTGGGTCCGAACAAACCGACTCAAACTCGACTTTAGAGAACAGATGTCAATTACTCATCACTCACAATGGGATGACCTCCACATGGTCTCTCACTAAGATTGCACATTTTATTGTTTTGTCATAAGAGCGATGATGCTATACATGTTGCTGATTTATTTTTCAGGGAGATTGTTCGATTACATGGTGTGCCAAAGACAATCATTTTAGATCGTGACGCGAAATTTTTGAGTCACTTTTGGGAGACACTTTGGGAAAACCTTGGGACAAAGCTGCTGTTTTCATCTACTTGTCATCTCCAAACTGATGGACAAATTGATGTCGTCAATCATACGTTGTCAACAATGTTGAGGGATGTTTTGAAGAAGAATTGAAGATATGGAAAGAATGTATACCTCACATGAAGTTTTCCTACAATCGCTCTCTGCATTCAACCACAAAGATAAACCCTTTTAAGGTAGTATATGGCTATAACTCTAGCGCTCCAATTGATTAGTTACCTCTACCATCTTCGGAGAGGGTAAATTTAGATGCTACGAAACGTGCTGAATTTATTCTGAAGTTGCATAAAACCATAAAAGAAAACATAGAGCGTATGAATAAGAAATATAGGGTTATTGGTGGTAAAGGTAGAAATGAAATAACTTTTGAACTTGGTGATCTTGTTTGATTGCATTTGATAAAAGATATATTTCCAGAGTTGAGAAAGTCTAAGTTGATACCTAGAGCGGATAGTCCTTTTGAGATTATTGAAAAAATTAACGATAATACATACAAGCTTGAGTTGCCTACAGAGTTTAGGGTTAGTCCCATGTTTAACATTGCAGATTTGAAGCTATACTTGGGAGAAGAAGATGAGCTTAAGTCGAGCACAACTCCAATTCAAGAGGGAGAGGATGATGATGACATCACTTCCTTAGATACATACAATACTCATCAACATGATGATAGGTAAGGAACTATGATGAGGGCATACGCACAATAGTTGAATTATCAGGTGAGCTTATTCCTAGGGTTGTATAATTCAGCTTCTGACAATAGGTTGCTACCTAATGCATATGATGTGATTATTCTTAGGAACATGGGCAAGGACCAAGGAGAGGAACATGGAGTCACGGACATGCTTGGAATGAATATTGGAGGTCACCACGTCACTTTGAGGCCAGGACAACTAAGAATGACAGTTGAACATGTTCTAAAATCTAGTTCGGCCTCCAAAGACAACGCTGACTTCAAACGAGTATAGAATATACATACAGTGTCCAATGAGGTGATCTTGGACTTGTTAGAAAGCTTATGATGTTCTCTTTCCAATGGTTCTAGTCCCACCTTAAAAAATCCACCTGAGCATATCATAATCTACAAAAACAAATCTCAATTAGTTCCAACCTATGCCCTGGCCTTGTATTAGTTTGAATCCAACTGGAGAGTTGTAGTGGGTTGTTCCCCCACTCTCATGGGTGTGTCCCCCATGTCCTTAGCACAACAAAACTGCTAGGGACACCACTTTTAGTGTTCAGGCTTGTTTAGATTGATTTTCATTCAGAAAATATCAGTTGTGTACTTGTGTCAACTAGACCAACTACAACGACTTCAGGCCTCTCCATTATTCAATGAAACTTCATATTTCATTCACAAATTGAGATCAAACTTATTTCTTTCTTGCTTTATTCTTGACTGCTTGTATGAAAGATCATCCGTGTTAGACACGGTTGGCAACACAAGGGTGTGGTGTAGCGATTGTAGGACGGACTTGGTCATTTCGATCAAGTAGCCTCGTCGTCAATGTCATATAAAATAATAATAGTTATCATTCTTATCCAAAGATCGGGCCAAATATCCTTATCACAACCCCCTCACCATCACGCTGCTTGTGTGCTTGCTCGCCTCTGCCTGACGCTGCAAGAACACCATGTCTGCGCCCGCCCATGCCAGTTGCCAACTTGACGTAGTGCCCCAGCACCACCGTGCTTCGCTCGCCACGCTGTTGCCTCCCACAACTTCCCCATGCATTCCTCAAACTATTTTGGTCGCCCATGTTGGCAGAACTGCCATTTACCGTCGCCGCCGGTCACCCGAGCCGTCTGCACTTCCTTTGTTTTTTCTCCTGTAGCTTCCCTTTGTTTCTCTCTCTGTGAGAATGACAACCATGGTCGACATGTCAATCCTAATTCATTCATTTTAAAACATGATAGAATATTCTCGGAATATTCCTTCCTTCTCAATTCAAGATTTCCTTCGACAAATCTTCCGATGGCTGTTTTCATTGTAAGAACTCTGAATCAAGAGATTCAAATTTCTAAATTCATAATATTGTTATGATATTATTTGAATTTATTTATCTACTTATTGTGTACTCATTTTGTGTGTGTAGTCTAATGCACTTGAAGTATACCTCGACAAGAAGGAATAAGCTCCCAGCTAACGTCAATGAAGGCAAGTCTTCCTTGACCATGTTGATCCTAATGTTTCAAAATTTTATTTTTACATATTTTAAAAACCATTATGCATTGATATTTTTATTCAATATTAATTCAAGCATTAGGAATTAGTTAAATCCTACTTGAAATGATATTTATTGATATTTGAAATCTATGTACCTTTGTCACCCAAGTATAGGTTATCATTGATAATGAGTATATTATTGTGGTTAGTTTACAATGGTATAATTGCTTAGACATCCGATTTTGATCGATATCATCCTATGGGTTGGTATAATATTACCAAATCTTTATTCAATTCTTTTTACCAAATATTTGGCAATAGGTATTGTAGGGACCTCGGGTGTCGAATACCCAAAATCCTCGCTGTGTACCATACTAATCCCTTGGTTAGTGGCTAGTACACATGATCATAACATTGAAATCATATTCATACACATGACATACATTTACTTTACAACAAAAGGGTCAAATACATAAACGATACATAATAAGCTTGCAACAATAGGGCTGATCGTCCAGATAAATATAAGTGTCAAGGAGATCGCAGCAAAAGACAAGTAAATGAACCAAAGCACCCAGCGGTATGCCACCATACCCCACATGCAATCGACAAGGATTAGGCCCTAGAATGACCTGTCACTATATTCTCTAGTACTGGGAGCAAAATATGCATCATTGGGCACTGCTTTTTCCTCATTCTCTGAACAACAATTTAAGGAAGGTTAATTACATTGTGTACGCACCAAAACTTGTAATGTATCGTAACATATATATAAATGCAAGTCTAACAATGGATAAGGCTCTACGCCACACGTTATTTTCAGCATGAACCAAGTTTGCATTTGCAATATTGATAAGTAGGAATTTGCAACAAAAATTTAAAGAGCACTTGATATGTAATGAAATAACAATTATATAACTTTAATAAGAGTAAATCATAGCCCTTCTTGGCTATGAACAGTGATCAAATCTCAACCATAGATATGGCATATACATCACATCATACCATCCCATCATTTTCGATGAAATTGTTTTATCAAAAATAAAAACTAGACTTATTGTGACTGTATGCTCATGACCACGAGCATGACTATTTATAAGTACAACAATTTCAGACAAACATACCATATGCATAGTATTCATTACAAACAACATACATCAATTGAAATAATAAGAACAACATGATCAAAGGGTGTGCTTGCCTTACTCCGGTTACTCACAGAGTTACTTGGGACTGCTCTCATAGTTTTCCAGCGTGATGATATTTAATCGATAAAACCAAATGAGCACAATTAAGAGTCAAATAAATTTAAATAGAGACCAAATTCAAATATTTTTATATATTCAAACAAATCATGATTTTAGAAAAAATTAAAGACAAAATCACATAATTGGAGTTCATATGCAAAAGTTATGGCCATTTGAATTTTGTTCGGTTTACAAAATCTTGAAAGAGAAAAAGATGAAGTTAAAAGCATATTTTCTACTAGAGTACACTTTCCTGCTGAGAATGTGAATTTCCTCTAATCTAAAGATGGCTTTTATCATTTTATCTATTTTTCTAAATTTTCTTACAAGTGGGCCATGCATGTCAGTCTCTTAAGTTTTAAATCCGCTTTATTTGATAAAACACCGAGTGGGTCCCATCTATCTATGACACATATTGAATTTTTAGTTTAATTAAAATTTCTTATCAAATTTTGGCTGGACTCACCTGTCATAGACTTATTTCATTTACATGTTTTAAAAGAAAAACTGATATGTGGGCCCCACTTGATAGTGACTTGGTGCAAGCTGCACAGGCTAATAAGTGGCCTCCACTTGTCAGGGAGAGGAAATAGAGGAGGTCGATGGTGTTGATGGCCGAACCAATTGCCGAGCTCATTGGTGGTAAGAAGTGATGGTACATGTTTGGGAAGGGGTAAAATAGAACAGTGGGCTCATAGCGAAGCTAATAGTGGTGGAGACGGTGCTCAAGATGGTCTGACGCGGTGGTGTGATGGCGCGAAGTGGCGAGGCTACTCAGGTGCATGGCAGCAACCATGAGAAAGGTTGGTTCTTGCCCAGGGATTGAGTGCGCCAGGATCTAGGGGCTAAGATAGTGTTAATAGGTGTGGCTCAGAGACCAGTGGTCGCTGAAGCTTCGTTGGAGACATGCAGCCATGCCAGATCCATGGGGCTACAAGTCTTGGCTATGGGCTAACAGCTCCTGTAACAGCCCAAATATGCCTATTACTTGAAAATGTGTAAGATTTAAAAACTTTTGGTTTGCATCTTGTGTACAATAACATTTTCTTGGATTTTAATTGTTTGATTGAGGTTCCTACGAAATGGAAATTCATAACAATCAAAATTGAGTAGAAAAGAGGCAAGTAACTGGATTTTAAATTGAACAAAAATAGAAATCTAAAAGATGATCCAGATTATGAGGCAGGAGGATCTGTAATAAAAATACTATTTAATAGAAGACCAGGTGTAAAATGGGAAATATGAAAGCAAGCTACAACTTGTTAAATCAAAACAATAAGTTTGGTTCCAAAGTAAAGTAATGGAGTTTAAATCAAGGAAATGAAAGTTTAAACTTCAATTATCAAAATCTAGAGTATGATCAAGCAACAATATATAAAAATAAAACATGAGTTAAGATTTTAATATGAAATCATGAATGGAATTCAATAAAACAAAATTCCAATAAAAAGACAATTGTAAAATCAAAATTGATGGCATGAAGAATGGAAAACCCAAATTAGAATCATTTACAAGTGCTAAATAAAATAAAGATTTGAAGGAAAGACCAAATTCAAAAGCGATAAACTCCAAAAATGAAATTGCCAGTTGAGAGCCTTAAGTGAGTAATTGGATTGGACTAGGAAATAAGATGAACCAAATTTGTGTGTGAGTTCAACCCTAAAATCATGTTAACATGCCTTGGGCAAAATATTTAAATTGAGCTGCTAATCTAAAATTTTATGAAAAATGAAAAGAAAACAGGAAAATGAGTTGGGCCTAGCCTCCCTAGGCCCTAGCCCACTTGGCCCAAGGCTTGGCCTAGCACAGCCCTGGCTAGACTAGCCGTGCCTCGGGCGTGCCCGCGCCATGCGTGCACTAGCACCACGCCATGTAGCCATGCCGTGCGTTGTGCTTCACAGCGATCACATGACCTTGCTTGCATCACGCCTTGCATGCGCACCCTTTTTCTCCCCCCTAGACCCTTTCCCTCCCCCTCCTCTCGGCCGATGAGCCAACACCACGCCACGCCATGCCACGATGCATGTCGTCGCTCACTCCACCCCGCATCGTGCAAATGCCATACCTACACACCCTCACCTCCCTACGCCACACCATGGTCTTCGCCATCATCTCACGCCCAGGCCACGTCGTGCATCGACATTCCCATTAATTCCATGCCAACTCCCTTCCACTGCCATGCCATTCCCACGATGCCAACCCTTTGAGCCCACTATAAAAGCTCGAGCATGCTACTAACTTCTTCGCCACACCCCACTGATACTCTCCCTCCACAGAATCGACTTCTCCAAGCCTATAGCTCGTCGGAGAAGCTTTCTCCTCCAACTCAAGTGACAATAGCATCTGGCTGACAGGAGGCTCCCCAGTTTGATTCCTCTCATCAAGAGCCTCACCAGGGTCCCCTCTGCCTATCCATGCCCTTAGTTCCAATTGCCGATCACCGTGGTTGGCTGGTGTCGTGATATGTCTAGCGTCGCTATGGGTTCACATTGACAAACATCCTCGGACTTCCCTGGGCTTGGCTGGCCTCCCAAGTAGTGAACCCCTAGCCCATAGATGCTCCCAGTGTGAGGATTCAAGCTGAGAAGCCATTGTTTGTCGTAGAGCCTCATGCCTGTTTCGCCACCACCGTAGCTCATAGCCGACCACCACGCTGGCCAAATTGAGCTATGAGTGTTGGTCTGGAGGTGCGTGTGGTGGCTAGGACCCTATTTCGACCATGCTTGGGCTCCACCTATCAGAGAGAGAAATTCTCCCTCCTCTTTTAGTTTCTAGAATTAATGCAAATCCAAACTTTGAAGGAGCGTAACTTATTCGTTTTAACTCCTAATTTGATGAAACAAATTTCTAAATTCATCTAAATTAAAGATCTATCCAATAAACTAAATCATGAATTTTGGAATTATTTGAATTTTTATTTGAATTTAGATCTATTTATCTGATTTTTATCCGAATTTTCGTGCAACGTTTACGTAGCGTATGAGGCCCAAGAAGAAGAAGAAGTCGGAGCAAACCAATACCTACAAGGCCAATTAGCTTGTAAATAAGGCGAGTCAATACTTTGATCATGTTGAACCTACATTTTATGCAAACCAATTGTTTTAAATTATCAAATTGCATGTTGTTATTCCTTATGCAAATCTATGTTGTTTTAAGGTTCTAATTACATACTCATTATTTAATTAGTATTACATCCCTTGTAACAGTTGACAATGAACCTTGTCACCCTAGGGAAATTATAATGGTAACTTTCTCAAAATAAGTCTATATTTATACGCCATGCTTAGTACTGCTTAGACACTCGGGGGCTGTAATACTCTGAACGTCATTTCGGCATCGGCTTTAAATTAATCGCGGAGTCACTGGCTTTTTGGTAAATCGCGGGAAGGAAAAAATAAAAATTGTGGAATAGCGTAAAATGAATAAAATAAATAAATAAATAAATAAATAAAACATGTAAATGGGCTGCCTGGAGAGTGGGCCGACCACCTTGGGCCTTAGGCACAAGGGTGGTGCACCCACCCCCTCCCACAAAACCCTAGCCGCCTCCCCTCTCCCCTAGCCGCACCCCTTTCCCCCGGCCGCACCCTCCCCTCCCAGGTTTCGCCTCCAACACTCCTCCACAGCTGTTGTCCATTGGTGCAAAAGAGAAAGAGAAGGAAGAAGAAGAAAGGGAAGAGAAGGAAGAAGAAGAGAAGGAGGAGAAGAAGAGGAGGAAAGAAGAGGGGTGATCCCAAGGGATCCCCTAGGTAACTCTGCTTCATCTCAAATCCCTTTGATATTGCTGTAATTAGGGTTCTTAGCCTAAGAATTGGTGGGGGATTAGTAATTAGATTCCCCAATTAGGAATTTCCTGATGTCCGTCTGTAGATCAATCCGCGCATCACGTCTGTTTGTGCAGTTTAGACCTACGAAACGATTTTTCCTACGGGTCTTCCCAAAAGGAAAATTGTAGACGATGTCGAGACCCATCTACTGTATTTGTTTCAGAACATTTTGCAGAGGTATTTGGGCGTAGCAGGGTCGGGAACCTCGCTGTCCGTCAGGGGTGCACATTGGGACAGATTGCTGTTCAAGTGTGATTTAGGGGTAGTAGATGATTTTATGTTTTGGTCGCAATTTAGAAAAATGTAGGAAATTCAGTAATATAACTTCTGTATAAAAATCATAATTTTTAGAGCCTTATACTATGGTTGGGACGCGTTCGAATCTGGCTGCCCAGATTGCCAGAACAGAGAACGTCCTCTGTTTTGCGCATTAAGTTACACCTTGCTAGGATCAAAATAAAAATATGTGATCTACATGAAAGATGAAGGTATTTAAGTGAGGAATCCAGAAATATATCATTTACTGTAAAAGTCTTAATATTGTTAAAGATACAAAATATTAAGCAGCGCTGCTGTAGTGGGTAGATTGAAGAATCGTTAAGCGGAGAGGAGTATGTGTGGGTTCGGAGTTCTAGCGACATCTTTACTTCGTAAGACGTATTTTCATTGCTGTTGTATTATGCTGAGAGGTACTTTTGGACAGGTGGTTTTGCTCCTGAACGCACGTGATTGCTTCACTTCGTCGGTAGAGTCAAGTAAACGTAGCGGATGTGCTACCGTTTAACTCGTTATTCTTACTACTTGCAATTTACATGATTCTCGTAATTTGATATGTTATGCCATGGTTGCATATTTTCTAAATGAGGTTATGGTAGCAATTATTGATCAATTGTTATGTTTTGGATAAATTGCTCGTAGTCATGTGATAATTTGTTTAATGTGCTAAATGCGAATATGAAAATAAATACGTGGTGGATATGTGGTTGTGGATATGTTGTGGAGCATGTGGATTCTTCGTTGAGGTCGGAGTTCCTGTGGTTTATGATTATCATATCATTCATAACATGTCATGACATTTGCATTGTGGATGTCGCCGCTTATAGCCGCGACCGTACCGGTACAACATCGTACATTACCGTAGTACGATGCACACTCTTATCCTATTGGAAAAGGGTGCAGTGGAGCATAGCATGATAGCATTCATATGCATTTAATTGTAGATGGAATAATTGCATTCATATGCCAACTGATTATAAGATTTATGAGGTATGACTCGTGGAAGTCTGTGGTGGTTAAATGATTATGGACATGAATTGTGGTTGTGGTTGTATGGAAACATAAATGATGATGTATAATTGTTTGTAGTTTGAATAGCCTGTTAAACAGTTTGCTTGCTGAGATTTTTATCTCACCCTTGTTTTTCCCCCTACAGGTGATCATTGAGCATGCATGGGAAGGGTAGAGTGGCACCACATTGATGCACTTGGATCATAGATTTATGCTGTAATAAAGACGACGGGGTTCTAGTCTTTTGCCTAGCTATCTCGTCAATGTTTACTTCAACTTATTAGTGTTAAATTTGTGAACTATTCTTTTGATTATTATGTTGGAGGTTGATTTTAATTATTAAATTATTATCATTATCCCGTTTCCCTTAGATGATTATGCTTCCGCTTATCCTATCTTGTTTAAAAAATGTTTTCAGTTTATTTTATCTTGTAAATTGGCTAGTTGTGGAGTGGTTTTAGTGGCATCCCAGGGTAATGTGGGTCCTGGGCTGTTACAGGGGCATTAATTTGCCCTAGTATTATTTCAACATGAAATGTTGATTTGGGTAGTTAACGGTGGAAAATGGCTAGTATGTTGAAACTAGTTATTTTGTGTTTCCCAAAAACCCAAACTTGCTTAAATATCTATGTGGATGGTATAGGGAGGCTGGTACAATGGATGCATGAGAGTGTTAGATTATTTTAAGAACTGTCCAGATAACTCTAAGGACTGAATCTTGTCATGGCCTTCCACTGTAATACAGTACAACTGTAAGTCTGTAAATTACAACTTGGCCTAGTAAATTTATTGGACCTTAGAGTCACCTCGCTGGTGGGGGAGTGAAGTAGTGCAAGTGGTATAGATGCGTTCTGGCTTGAATGGGACACCAGGTGAAGGGTGAAGTTGCCAGCTGCACTAGCCATTATGGAAAGTTGTAGTCCAGCCGCGCTAGTCATTGTGACTAACATCTCGCACAACTTTTGGGACCTACTACGTGTGGGAGAACCCCATATGGGTGAGTTGACAAAGGGGCGAGGTAAATTGAAAGGTTGCTGTGATGATCTTCTCATCTGCATGACCAAGGAATCATATGGAGCAACGAGCATATTGTCCCTTGTGGATAAAGTGTACAGCCTCTGCAGAGTGTAAACTATTCGAACAGCTGTGCCCATGGTTAAGAGTGGGCATGTTAACTTAACATGGATATAGTTCTATTTAAAAAGCTTTGTGAGTGGGTTTGGAAAAGTTTAGGGCAGTAAAAGCCTTGATTTGTGTTGCCCTAGGACGTCGATCACAATGATAGAATTAAGTGGATGTAATGCTGAAAAAACTAGCATGACATGCAGTGACCATTTAACGGTGGATGGAATCTATACTACTATCACTATTGCATTCTTTCACACACTTTAGAAAAACATGTTTTAGTTAAAACTGCTAAGTCTCAGGGATTCCTAGTTACTGTAAATTTTTAAGGCATTTGGCAAATAAAAATAACCTGAGCTATCTATTGGTAATCCATGCATTTATATATAATTGCATACTATGTGTTGGCTCGCGGAGCATGGCGGTTTGTGCTTACACTTACTCAAACAAATCAGAAATAGGTGATCAAGACCCTTATGCCTACGACAATGCACCTGGTCCAGATGGAGGAGCTAAGGAATGGAATTAGGATGACCCACTATACACGCTTGTCCCAGATGAGCAGACTTGATGGAAATTGTGTACACATATATTATCTAAACCTAGACAATATTTGTCGTTCACTTTTAACCTTGGTCGCTTACCTATGGAGATTTATGGTCCTACTTTTGCTTACTACTTTTATTTCCGCTTTAGTGTATTGTAAACATTTGGTCTAATTGGTGTTTATGTAAACTATCATCCGACGTGGTGTATTTTAACTTTGTTGTGAATTATTACTGTATGGTATGGTTCAAGTGATGTATGAAATGATTCAACAATATATCTATTAGCACTATCTACTGATCTAGAGAATAGTGCGGTGGACTTACAGAGGATTCTAGATTGTAAAATCTGGGTCTAATAGCTCCCAATCTAAAAGGCATTCTAGCACAAGGAGCCCACCAAGAGCTCACAAGAGGGCTTGGAAGCGATGGAGAAGGGTTAAGGTGGCTGGCCGATAGTGAATAGGGATGATGGTGATGGATTCCATGTCGACGGCTCTTTGTGATGGAAGGAGATCAATAGCATGGGCAGTTCATCTTCCTTAGTAGTTTGTTGATGGTTGGAGAGTGAGGAATTGGCCAGAGACTCACCAGAGGGAGAGAGAGTGGCTATGTGACATCCCAAAATTTGTTTCAAGTTAATTAGAATTTATTGGATTTTCTTGGAATTTATTTTCTCTCTATTTATTTTAGTTTAGAGTAAGATTTATGGCAAATTGTCTTTCATTGTGGTAAAATTAGGTTGATTTCATTTTTGTTTGGTTACTGGTAATTTCTAGAATTTTAAGAATTTTCTAGGATTTGTTTGAAATTTTCTGCTATTTTTTATGCTTTTATTGTTTTTGGGGTTTCTAGAAAATCAAAAAGAAATTTTGAAATTTAAATCTCCCTCCATCTCTCCTGGGCCGACATGTGGCTGGCCCAGATCTTTCTCTGCCTCGTGTTGGCCCATCCGTACCGTTCTGTCGCTCTCTCTCTTTCTCTTCTCTCTGTTGCCGCCCGGCCCCACCCGTCTACTTCCTCCTGCCACCGCCCCCTTTTCTCTCACGCCGCCTCCTTGGCCATTGGTCAATCGCCCTACGTGCTGCCTTTTCCACCCCACTCGGCTGCTGCCTCACTCCCCTTTCCCCTCCCGCAAGCCCCGCGCCCACCTTCCCCTCTTCTTGGTTCCCACCCCCAATTTTCTTCTCCACAACCGCCACCTACCCCACCTCTTCTGGCAAGGAATCTCCCCATTGCGCCCTCCTCTCCCTATAAACCCCCATCTTGACAGGCCCATTGGTAGCTACGATAGTCTAGGTGAGTGACGAGCGCATGCGAACAAGCCACGGTGAGCCACGATGGCAAGGGAGCTGGGAGCGAGGTGGAAGAAGGCTTCTAACTAATGAGTCCCATGTGTTTGAGAGACGGAGAGAAACAAGGGGTTCAACTCAGTGTGGACTGGGGCTTCGCGCAAGAGAAACAGGCCGAGCCATTTCAGCCCAAAAGAAATGAGAAGAAAATTATTTGATTTTTGAATTTCTATTTAACTTTGAGAATTTGGGGGATTTTTAAGTATAGTAAATGAGTGCCAAAAAATAGTAATATTTTCATGGAACCTCCTCACACAGTGTAGATTCTTGTGAATTTTTAGGATTTTATCTATTTTAGATTTCACTCAAGAATTCTTTTAAGGACCCCATTTTATTCAAAATTCACTATTTGAATTTGGGAAGTTTCAGAAACATGCTCAAAATATTTCAACATTTATTTCTAGTACAATGAACTTATATTTGCATTTCTGGGATGTTACATTAGTGATGTTTCGAGGAATGGTTTTTACTGTAAATTTTCCTATGTCACTTTCTAGATCATCTTTTCAGATTTTGATTTTGATTCAATTTGGGTTTCATCAATTGTATATTCTTTTCCCAAGTTAGAGTTCACAAAATATCTTCCAGAGAAACATCAGTCAAAAGCCAGGAAAACTAAATGTCAACAAAATACAAGAATTTTTTTAAAATTTTTACATATTTTCAAACATCTTGAATTTTAAGATGTTACAAGATCCGGCCGGATCCGAAACACCGATGTTCATATCTAGCTAGATCAAAGTTGTTCTTCACCTATCATCACCCCGACGTCGCCGTCCTTGGTGCCATGTCCTCCTCAACAATGCACCTCCTCACTGGCTAGCCATCCAGCACAGCAGCCACATCCACTTGATGACTTGGACGTGGTGGTGCGGTGTGGTGGTGTGGCGTCAGAGAGGGGCAACCATCGCAGCGTCAGATAGGGACCACCAGAATCTTCTCGACCTCATCGTCGCCTTCTTTAGGCCATCACACCATCGGCTCTGCCTGCTTCTCTACTCCAGATCTGTGCATCGCAACGCCAAGAGCACGGTCGGAGGCTATTCTCCCATTACTGAGGCACCACATCATCTTCCTTGACTTGATCCATCGCACATGGCCCTCAGGAGGAGAAGGGGGAGTTGGCATTGCAACTCATCGTCATCTGGCCGGCCTCTATGCCATTACAGCTCATCATCGTTGGGCCATCCCGTGAACCCTTGCTAGCCTATTTTCCTCACATGGAGGTGCTTATGTTTTTCTGGAAAATTGGAAGAGGGGGCAATTTGGGTAGAGGGATGCTTTGAGATGTGTGCTTACACGTAGGAATGGGCCCTAGGAGGAGGGGTTCAAGGCCCTACCCTAGATAATTTTCTTCTGCGAGAAATCTAGATGTGATATGCCAAAGATGGTGTGCACAAGAAGATCCAACCACACGTTCTGGCGGGGCCTGAAACCCTACATACCCTAAGCGTAAATATACGGATAGCATGGAATTAATTTTTTGTAATCATAATAAAAATCTAACTAGACTTCAGTGAAGTATAATTTTTCTTTTTTGACGTGTGCGTGCTCATTTGGCACAAAAAGTATATTGCTTCACTGGTGTGTTTTTATTAGACTTCCTCCAAAATTAAATAAAGATAAGACGGAAGCTTGATTTATCCCTTTTGGCCCTTCAGTTGATTAATCTAGGAAATAAAAGGAATAAGTTCATATAACATCTAAAACTTTGCTTGAAAGTCCATCCAGCACTCTGAACTATGAAACCATTTGACCTCTGAACTTTGCAATCCGATTCAAATAACACCTTAGCCCGATTTCACATGGTGGTTTTGCCACATAGGATGACACATTGGCCAAATTAGATCAATGACATGTGGGGCCCACAAGGACCTCTCCCCCTCCGAGCTCCCTGTTGTGCTTCTATGGCTACCGCGCCCTCTATAGTTCCCTCCATCTCTATTTTGATTTGGGATAGAATGTCCTATGGGCTCCACCTATTATTCACTTAAGCTTGATCAATATGCCATCATACGTGGTAAAACCGCTCATTCATCGTGCCACGCAGGACCTACCACTATCCGAAACTGGTCAGGGTGTTATTTAAACTGGTTGTAAAGTTCAGGGGTTAAATATCCAATTCCATAGTTTGGGGTACTGGATGAACGTTTGAGCAAAGTTGAGGGTGTTATTTGGACTTTTTCGGAAATAAAATCATATACGTCTTATCCTTGAATTAGAGTCAATCCTGACTATTGTAGCAAATGAACTACAGTCAGTCCTGACCATTAGTTCTGACTAATCATGGAAAAAACTTATGCTTTTCTGAACAGTTGAGTAGTCACTAGAGCCATTTGTCCAACATTGCATTTATGGCATTCCCACTATATTTTATGCTAGCTTGTACTAAGGAGAAGAGAGAATAGTTTAATGAGTTTTTAAAATAAAATAAGTTGTATCTTGATGTTGGGTTTTCATAATCATCTCTCGGATGGTTTCTTTGAAAAAATCATCCAAATTCTGGAGCCTTGGAACAGCCTGGAGATCGATGCGGATGGGATTGGATGAAACGTGAGTTAACTTTTTCCCATCCTGATTCATTTGGCGTGGAGATGGATGTTCTATTTTCACTTCACTGTGTGTTGTCTGAGTCAATGAAGAGAGAGGAAGGGTGAAAGGGGAAAGGTAAATTACACATCAGATAAATCGGCGGCATCTGTCGGAGCTTCACCGTCATTCATCCGGATTCGCACCGGAGACAAGCTCATGATGTTGTTGCTTGCATCGGATCTAAGTTCCCCTTCTCCTTTTATTTTGGATTTGTTATCTCTGAGTGTGTGTGTGAGAGAGAGAGAGAGAGTTTGGAGATTATTTTGTGGTCAGACGTTGTCGCGGCATTTGAGCCGGAATAGCGTAAGAGTAGAGGTTAGAGTTGTTCTTTTGTTAACTTACAATGGTTAGAGGTTAGCAGGGTGTAAATCCTGCCCTTTTCAAAGTCATAAAGTTGATAAGTTCAACCAAAATTTTCTATCGAATCATGTGTTTGTATCCAAGAAACACGTGTAACAATTTTACATTTTTAGCATCCCTATTTTCTGTGCACTCTCTATTTCTTCACAACTACATAGCAGTTCTGAGGATACACTAGTCCAATCTAAGTGTTCTCTGTAGCACGACTGCAGGGTAGTTTCAAGTTCCTCCTAGTGTACCACTGCAGAGTAGTTTTTAGGTTCCACCTAGTTTAAAGTGTTAAGGATATTTAGGTCTTTGTTTATTGTCTAGGGTTTATGTCTATTATACTATATAAACCCCTATAGGCTATTGCAATAGATTTGAGCTTCAAGCTTTCTTACATGGTATCAGAGCATAGGTTTTGAACCTAGCCTTCACTCCGGCCGCCGCCGGTCACCGTCGGCTACCACCGCTGCCACCGCCCCTAGGAGTGTGCTTCACTCCCAGGGGCGGCCACACCTTCTGACTGCCAGTCCATGCCCACTTCCGCACTGCTGGGACGCTGTGCCACTGGTACGTGCTCGTGTTGGCAATCCGCGCCACTGTGGCATCGGCCGCTGTCGCCCAGCTGCCACCGCCGTTGGCGTCCACCGTTCTGGCCGCCTCCTTCGGCCACACCAGATCCCACCGTCACTGTGCTGCCCGAGCCCGAATATGGCCTTCTCCGACTGCCGCCGCCTCGGATCTGGCCGCCCCAACGTCACCTCAGCTGACCCAGATCCCGCCACTCCGATGCCTCCGAGCTGCCACGCCCACACACACGTGCCGAGCCACTGCCGGATCCATCGGATCGGGGCTTCCTACTGCCGGATCCGGCCATCGCCTCACCGCGATCTGGCCACCTCCGTGCCAAATCCGACGTCTCCTGGGCCTGAGGCTGCCTCCTCGTCTCCGCCGCCTGAGGCCGCCTCCAGGCCTCCCACCTCCTCCCAGGTGCAGCCTCTACTGCCACCGTTCGGCTTCCGCCTCCACTCCTGTGACCGTCGTTGGATCCCACTGCTGCCGCTCGCATGGCCACCCGCACCGGCTCTGGCCTCCTTGCCGATGTCACGTCTCCTGTGCACCCCTGCTTCACACCGCTGTCGGGCTCCCCTTCGGCCACGCTTGCCACCGTCAGATCCTTCCATTGGTCCTCTACTTCGCGCAACGTGCTGATGCAGATGATGCTGTCGTTGCTCCAATCGCCGGGTCCGAGGCGAGGCCTCGGCCTGTGTGTCTGTGGCAGTTAAGAGAGGGAGAGGAAGTGAGGGGGTGAAGAGAGGGAGAGGAAGTGAGGGGGTGAAGAGAGAGGGAGGGGAGAGGAGGGAAATTTGAAGGGATAGTACTTTTGCTACTACTAGTATCTGTTTTGGAGTTTTTTTCGTTTTGCGTCTTTCGTTGCGTCGATCCAAGTCCGTTGCCATCTCTCTATCAGTTCGTCAATGTCGTACGAGTCCACAAATTCCTTGTCAGTCAGCCGACTGCTTTGCTAGCCACGATCCATTCTCTCAGATGAGTGTGGTTATCTCCTTCCTTTTGTATAGTCGTAGCCGTCGCTCTTCTCTTTGAGCCGTTGCAGATCGTATAAGTCTTTATGATATCGCCACTTCTCTTTGAGCCGCCGCCTCGAGCTTCTAAGACTGCCACGCTTCTTCTGCATCGCGCCTCCGTTGTGCTTCTTGTGCACTGCGCCACCACTGTCTCGGGTTTCGATCTGTACCGCTATGCTTCTATCTCCCTCTTCAGCTTGATTTGACAGCTCTCTCTACTTGTGTCACTTTTCACATCCTCTTGGTCATGTTACCGCGGTCGACTATGCTCCCGCTTTCCTCTACCTTCCCAGCCCTTGTATTTTGTGCTTTCTGGGTTGTTGCACGATTCCAGATGGTTGGTACTCGACATAATTTTTCAAAAGCCACACGCTATGACAACATCTTCAAAATGTAGACTTTGGATTTCCCTATTTTACCTTTTCAAATGTAACTCTATTGTATGCGCCTTACATTTGAGAGGGGGTGTTAAGAGTATTTAGGTCTTTTCCTAGTTTTTGGGGTTTATGTCCATTGTACTATATAAGCCCCCTGGGCTATTGCAATAGATTTGAGCTTCAAGCTTTCTTACACAAAGATTTTCCTACTTAGAATAATAATTTTGTAGGATTCACTAATCCTAAAGTTTTCTCATCTTACAATAATAGTTTTTGTCTAGTCAACTAATAAAAATTGTTTTGTTAGATGAGAGTTATAGTTTTGTGTGTTCACAAATACTAATTTTTTGTCATCTACTATCACTAGTTTTGTCTGGAAAATTCTTAAATGTTCCTTCAATATCCAATTGGACCAATTGCATTGCCCTTCTGTAAGGGCCCACTGTGTTGTTCCATAGGAAGTATAATCCTAATTTTTTTTCGTTGCTCCGGTTTCTAGTTTTGTAATAGCCCTTCAATACACCTTACTATTTTTTTGTTTGAACCATAGTTTTGAGTGGTTCTCTTCTAGTTTGGTCAACTCTGAAATTTTATGTAAATAGGGTTTAGTAAGTTCTTCTGGTTATGTTTGGTCAAAAAGTAGTATCGTGTTTCGTTTTCTTAGATGCATATCAACAAGAAATTTCTTAGAAGTACATGGTTCGAAAATGGAGTTTTGTTTCCCTAGCTTTCAGAGCTACGAATTTTGTATGGCAGCCTAACGGTCAAAGGATGTGTTACTAATTATAATAGTTTTCTCCGTTGTAAGCATGAGAATATATGTTTTCAATTCTTTGTCCATTTAAGTCGTAAGCCTCTCGTTTTTTAACCAGTCGTATGCTAGGGAAGATGGTTTCTCAAAGCACTTAGTTTTTGAAACGAGCAGGATACTAATTCTGTTTTTTTTTTTTTACTATAAGCAAATCTTGACTATTTCTGAAATCAGCTGCATGTTAAAGTAGAATACAAGATACAACCAGAATTTTCAGAAGAAATTTATGTCCATTGTGTCCACTAGCATTACTTTTTTTGCACTAGTCCAAACCTATAACTTGTATGTGTGTTGCGTGCTCTGATCATGCCCACGTACAGAGGAGCGTAATTTGCAAATATACACGACCTAAGAGGAACATGTAAGCATCTCTAGGCTAGTAGTTGCTTCGAAGTGAATGTGATATGTCTAGCCAACCAGCATGGCTTGTAGATGCCAATCATACCATATTGTTGAAGACAATAGATTATCTTATGCATAGATTGATCTATTTTGGTGCTGTACTTTTTGCCTTTCTTATAGCAGATTGAAGTTTTCGGCAACCATTTGATTTATATTCATTGATAGGTAAATTCATTTTGGTTGATCAGATTTTTCTTGGGTCCACAGATTCATGGGTTTTACTCTTGAATAGAAGTGGGTGAGAAAATGGAAGCAGTTCTTCCATATATTTTCGCAGGTCATTTTTTTTAGTGCTCCATAGATCGGTTTTGACGCTTCTCTACTCTAAGCATCGTTCTGTTTTCATCTTTGTTTGACATGTGGGCCCTGTAGGTTCAGGTTGGGTGCACGTAGGAACTGCATGAAGCCTAGAGGTGGGAATTGGGCCGTGCCGTGCCGGCACGGCCCAGGCCCACCATGGTTCAGGCCGCTTCGTGCCGTGCCGGCTCGGCCCAGTCATCTCGTCGTGCCGTCCCGTCTCGCTTTCGGTCAGGTCCAAGCACGGTCCAAAGCCCGCCGTGCCGGCGTTCGTGTCGTGCCAGCCCAATCTCAGCCCAAAGTAACTATACACGACGAAAGCAAAGGCGACAATAGTAGCGGTGGCCGCCATCTTCCTTTCTCTTGTACCCGCCTTATTAAAACCTACTTAAAATTCGATACTATTGTCTCATGTCATTCCACCTTCAAGTTGGTCATCTAGTCCAATGGTATGCATATCTTGGTGCAAATTGGATTGTGGCGACGTGGACATCTAGCTCATCGCCGACAATCTAGCATAGGGCTGCCCGACTAGTCAAATAGAAAAGCTCAAGGAGAGTCATGAGTGCGCTTACTATAGTTAAGAAATCAATTTTAAATAGTTTCTGGAACATTTAGTAACTACTTGGAATATACACACCAATAACAATCTATCTCTGTTTACATAATGGTTAATTGTAACATACGTGGGGTGGTTATCTCATCAAATGCTCGAATTAAAAAGGCAATGGTGAAGGAGCTATGTTAGAATTAGAAGTGCATGTAGTAGTAATTTGCTTACATAAAATAAAATCACAATGGGTGAGCTATGTTGTACAAAGAAGCAAGAAAGCCATGAGGATGTGACATAGGGTTGGTGGTGGTGACCTAAGGAAGAATAACAAAGACACCTCATATCACAAGTGCAAAATGAACTCGGCATAAATCACAAGATATCTCAAGAATTTTTTCATTCATTATATTAAGATCCAACAATCATCATCTTTCTCCTCATCTCATATATATATATATATATATATATATATATATATATATATCACACATTCAATCTTCAAATTAGAATTTACGAGGGCTAGAACAGAAGAAATCAAAATAGATAAAACCTATTCATAGATTTTAGAAAACTCAAGGACTAAATCGCAAAAATACACTAACCCTAAAATCCTTCACGCCCAACTCATTCCTCATTTCCTCCCGATCTCTCACGCCTCGCCGCCTCCTCGGTCCCTTCTCCTCCTCGCCTCGACGGCCCCTCCTCGCCGCCCTCCTCCTCCCCCGCCTCCTCCTCCCGGATCTCCCACCGCCTCCTCGCCTGACGGCCCCCCGCCGCTCCTCCTCCCCGCCTCCTCCTCCTGGATCTCCCACCTCCGCCGGCCGCCCCTCCCGCCACCCTCTCCTCCTCGGCGCCTCTCCCCACCGCCTCCCTCTCCCCACCGCCACCCTCTCCCGCCATCCCTCCTCCCTACCGCCTCCTCCTCCTCGCCTCCCGCCCCTCCTCGCCCCGCCCTTCCCCGCCACCCTCTCCTCCTCAGTGCCCCTCTCCCCCGCCTCCCTCCCCACCGCCACCCTCTCCCGGCCATCCCTCCTCCCTACCGCTTCCTCCTCTCCCGCCTCCCCTACCGCCTTCCTCCCTCACCATCCCTCCTCCCGGCCTCCTCCTCCCCCCTCCCTCCTCCCCGCCGCCTCCTCCTCCGAGCGACGGCGACGGCGACTGACTACTCCGACAATGACCCCACTAGCGGCGGATGCCCGGCAATGACGGGGCACCGCCGATGAGTTCGTCATCGATGGCTCGCTTGAGCCGCCGTCGCCGGGCATCTTCGGCCGAGACGCTGCGGCCACACCGCCTCCTCCTCCTGTGGCCATCGTCCACCGTCCGACCGTCCAAGCTCCGGTGACCCAGACACCTCCTACCCCTCTATTACCTCTCCGCCTGTGATGTGTGATGGGTTGTGGGAAACTGGGATGACCGTGAGAGATGTCGATGGGAGGGAGACTGGGAGGCGAGGTAGAGCCAGAGGCCGAGGCGCCCGGCCGCTACGCGCCGGCTTGCCCGTCAGGTCGCCCATGCCGCCGTGTCGCTGTGCTCCCGTCGCTGCGCAGCCCAAGCACAAAGACGATTCACCGTGCCATGCCGTGCCACCCATCGGGCTGGTTTTCCGAGCCCAGCCCAGCCAAGTTCGCCGCAGCGGCACGGCCCGCCACATGTCGGGTCGGGCGTGCTTGGGCCGTGCCAGTGGCCGTGCTTTATGGCCCAAAAAGCACGGCCCAACTCCCAGCTCTAGCGAAGCCTATGTTTTGTCCGGCCCTTTTGTGATTTCGTTGTTAGGTTATTGAATTTGAATCCATTTAACTTAGCAGGCACATTTCATCAACAGGAGGCAAAACGTACCAGTCCGAGACCTGACTGGCCGGCACAGTCTAAACACGGTACGGACACACCAACGATCTATTCTGGCACGACACAAACCGTGGGCTATACCGGGCCTAGTAATCCGACCCATCGGATGGCACGGCCGCCTCGGCTCCCGCCATGGGCCAGATAAGAGAGGAGGCGAGCCCTGCTATGGACGGGCTGGAGGAGCCGCGCATGTGGCTGACCGGCGTAGGAGGTGGAGGCCAGTGGTGGCTGGGGCCAAAGCCGGGCTGCAGCAAGCTGGCCGACGCTAGGAGGAGCTGTGGCCGGACTGGAGAGCTTGGAGAAAGAGAGGAAACCAGAGCAAGAAGAAATGGGGAAGGCTAAGAAGAGGGACTAGAGAAAAAAGCATGGAAGCGCAGCAGATTTATTCGGCCGCAGCAAGGAAAATGGGGGAGGAAGCAATGAAGAAAGAGGTGGAGAGAGAGAGAAATAAAGATAGAGGAAGTCAGGCCCCATTCGGCTGAAGTGATAAGGAGAGTGAGGAAAGAAATGGAGGAGAGAGAAGAGATGAGGAAAAGAGGAAGACAGTAGGTGGCCCGAAGTCTACGGATGAACAGGAGAAAGAAAATGGATGCAGAGAGAAAGAGAAGAAAAAGAATGAACGCACGATAAAATTTTTAAATAAATTATTTTAAGCATGTTAAATTGCAAAACACTACTAATCAGTATTTTTGATTATTTAAAAGTGAATTTTCTACTGCTAGTAGATTAAGATTTCACCCGTACCGACTAAATTGATGTATTACAATTTAAATCATTATAATACAAATTTAAATACTTAATTAATTTGTTAGTCATATGTAAATGGTAGAAATCCATTAAAATTATTTAGGATTTTAGAATAAATTAATTGACATCCAGAGATTTAGAATCTGTACGGAATTAAATAAAATTACACGTAGCAATTAAAACATAACAATTAAAATAGCAACTGAGCCGTAAAAGTCTGCTAGTGGTAGAAATAAAATTCAGGGATCACACACGGACACTTTAGTGTAATCTATTCAATTATTTATCACATGTTATTTTCATCGACACCAATATATTGAATCGTAGTGCTATATAAATCATGAATTCATATATGTCTCTTGGACTGAAGGCTACGAGAACCAGTGGAGGTTCTTTTCCACTTATACGAGTGTTCAGTAGATTTCTAAATTAATAATATGAAATTCATTCAAAATCTACCAAACCTCTATTTTCTATAAGTAATGAAAAGAGAAAGAAAGAGAATGAGAAAAAAATAAGAATGATAATAGATGTTCCAAGAAATGTTAGATTATGAGCATCCAATGTATTTTACTATTAACGCTTACTGAGTACTTTGTATTCACCCTTACTATTATCTTCTCTTATATAGAAATAACTCAGTTCGGAGATTTACTACGACATGACGAAGTTCACATAAATGACTACCACTGCACCGGATGGAATGCTAGGAACTCGAGGACAATAGAGTATAACTATTGTCTAGTCGTCGCCTTTATGTAGTTGGTTGTTAGAACCTCTTTCCTTTCTAAATATTGTATTAGTCGAGCTCTCATGGCTTTATAATATGCTTTAGCCCTGTGTGGCAAAAAGTAATGTAATAAGAAAGTATTGTCTCTAATTATTGTTCCGCTGCAACACTTTGATGGATTTATTTTTCATTAGAGTGGTGTTCTACCAGGCAAACAAATAATAATCCGTTGTTTAAGTGTTATTACCCCTCGGTAATGGCACGGGACGCCATAGGTAATGGCGCTGATCGGTCGTCCGCCCACATACAACTAATTCAATTTTTAATTAGTTTTTAATCAGACGGGTACAAGAGAAATAAAGATAGCGGTCGTCGCCACCATCGTCGCCACCATCTTCGTCGTCTATAATTACTTCGGGCTAAGCTTAGGCTAGTACGGCATAGATGTCGGCATGACGGCTTTGAACCATGCTTGATCGAAGGCAGGTGGGCTGTCACGGACATATGTCATGCCGCACAGCACGATTTAATGCCCACCTCTATTCCACCTCACCGCTTGGGTGATCAGAAAAGCTTTGCATGTGAGCAAAGAACCCAAGCATGCCTAATAACTACTAGTACAAGTCCACTTCAGAGGAGAGACCTTGGGGTCAGTATAATCATCGTACATCTATTAACTCCGAAGGATTTCGGGCGCTCTCCTTGAAGCCGTACACTACTGCGTCTGTCCTCGGTGCGGCGCGTGTCGCCTCCTTCCGGTGTGTTCGGTCGACGCGCTTCTGCTTGCTTCCGCCATCGTACGTTCCGCGCTTCTGCGTTCGTCCACGTCCCGTGCTGTCTGCTGTTCCCATGCGTTCGGCTCTCCGTACCATATCCTCCATTCTTTCCCGTGCTACCGGTGCCGATGCGCGTGCCCTACGAAGCGGACGCTCGTTCCCTTCACATATTTCCTTCGGGTTCTCAGAGAGCGACCGGCCCATGCCACGATGCGTTGCCGCCCAGTCGTGCAGCGAAAGGAAATTTCCCGTCTCGCCGGTGCCGTCCTCCCGGCTCATCACTGCATTCTCTGGTCTCGCCCTCCATTCGTAGATCGTGCTCGCTCTCCGGGTTCGCCTTGCATGGCTCCGTAGCACCTGCTCGCTCAGGTTGCCGCCCCTGTTGTCCCGTTCGTTCGCCCCCGGTTGTGCGACCGTTCATCCGCTCCGGTGTGCCTCAGGGTCTCCGTCCTCACACGTTGCACTTCGTATTTTTGCTTCGTCTTCGCAGGTCCGTTTTGGTTTCCCTGTGCTCCGTACTTCCCCTATGCGGGCCTTGCTTTTCCCCAATTTGGCTGCTCCCGTTGTTAGATCCTTGCTTTAGCTTCTTGACCCATATTTGTAGCGTTCCTGTGCCTGGCCGACATCGAATTGCACCCAGCCGGCGCAGCCAGCCCCGACATGCCGCAGCAAACGTGAGGTTCCGGCTCCCTTTGCCCGGCACCCGTCCCCAGCCGCGTCCTCAGCTCGGTGCTCCTCTCCTACCGTCTCGTTCCCCTGCCCAGGCCACCCCACAACCTGCGCAGGTAACTAGACGGTGTAAGGGATGAATGCATCATGGATGGCCATGGGTTGCTTACATTGAAATTCCTGCAGGTCAGCGTTCCCGCTGGTCGTGGGGCTGCAGAGCTGTGTTCCTCTGCACAACGCAACAGTTTTGGCGCAACTGATGTCCTCCATTACCATCGTAATTTCCAAATAACTTTTGATTCACGAATCAATTGATCATGAGACTTCAAACACAACAAGACCATGTCCTCAAAAGACTGCTCTGATCTTTAATTGAAAACTTATCAAACCTAAAGAGATCTTTCGAGAAAATCACAGAGAATGCTCAAGACTGAGACTTCGAAAGGAGGATAATCAGACCATACGAATGGAATCAAATGGGCCAAGAAGGCTTCGAGTGTGATCTCACATCACCAGGCGAGTCAGATTATCAAAAGAGCAACCGTGAGCAAAGTCTCAAATCAAGAACCAAAAGAGCGAAGAGAAGAACAGGGAAGAAATAACTGAAGCAACAAAATCAATTCAACTCTACTCGTGCGAGCATACACAGAAATAGAATAAGAGATGATATATTGCTCAGGAAGTAGATTCTACGGCCAATCCATCGGGAGGACCAAGAGCACACGCGCTCTGCCAACAAAGACAAGAACGCACACAAAGAACAGAAAGCCCTAGAAGCCACACTCTGGACTGGAGCTCTCCATCTCTATTTATAGCCTCTAGTGCGGGGAGGGGCAACCCGTTAACCCCATCTAACACTGGATTTTACCACGCACACACCCGCTAACACAGACAACCGTGCTTTTAACAGTGCTTTAACCAGAGAGCAGTTTCCTTTGCAGGCTTTAGGCATTTCTCCAAAATGTCCATCTTGCACCTTCCTGGAAACTTCCCGTTCCCTCCTTACTTGCCGACCACGCTCACAACCACCTGGCGCCTAAGTTATCTCCAGCTTTACCCAATTGTTCTGGACCTCAACACCACCTGTGTCTAGTCTCGATCCTTGCAGCCTCACTATGACCTACTTCCAAGTCCTACAATCACCACTTACAAGCAAAGCATAACATAGCACCGCACTATAGCTAGAGTTCTTCAATCAACATCGAAGAATGTACCAGTAAAACACCCCAGTTGGTCGTAAACCACTTACGACCGGTCGAATGCACAAGACATGAAAAGCTCTTAGCCTACGACCACATAGCAGGTCATTACGACCACCCCAGAAGTGGGTACAACCGCTTACAAGAGACTACGACCACTTCTCGCTACGTTACGACCACTCTCTTGGTCTTACGACCACACAGACAGTCATTTCGACCATGTTATAGCTCCTCCGATCACTTTGACTTCGTGGTTGTAAACCTTCTACTGAAGTTTCGAGCACGTTCACTTCTTCACACCATGGTCGAAAGCCCTTCTGACCACGTTCAAGGCTTCACAACGTGGTTGAAGCACCTTCCGACCATATTCAACGTGGTTGAAGCACATACGGACCTCATTCAACGTGGTCGAAGCACCTTTTGACCATATTCAATGCTTTTCATCGTGGTCAAAGCCTCTTTCGACCATGTTTAATGCTTTACATCGTGGTCGAAGCACCTTCCGACCACGTTCAGTGCTTTACAACATGGTCGAAGCCCCTTCTGACCACGTTCAACGTGGTCGAAGCACCTTCCGACCACATTCACCTTGCACTGTTGTGGTCGTAGCGCCTCCCGATCATGTTCAGATCCTTCTGCCATGGTCGTATCGCCTTTCGACCACGTCTTCTTCTGGTTTGCCATGGTCGTAACGCCCTTCGACCACGTCTTTTTTTGTTTTGCCGTGGTCGTAAGCGGCACAATGTGGTCATAAATCTTCCAGCCGACCACGACGACACACAACATGGTCGTAAGCGGCACAACGTGGTCGAAAACGCATCTGTTGGCTTCCGAGCGTGGTCAAAAACCCGTCTGCCGACATTCGACCACAGACAACGTGGTTGTAAACCCATCTGCTGACTTCTAACCACGGAAAACGTGGTTGTGAACTCGTCTACTGACTTTCGACCATGGACAACGTGGTTGTATGTTCGTCTGCCGACTTCCGACCACGGACAACATGGTCGTAAGTCTTCCAACCGACCACGATGACACACAACGTGGTCGAAAACGGTCTACCGACCACTCGTTAGGGCTTATGACTTTGCAAAAATAGCACAAAGTTCAAAAACCAAACTCAATCTCTCTAAAAAAAGGGTCAATTACTCATCACAAACATGTGGTCACCTCCACATGGTCTCTCAATCTCCCCCTTGATAAGTATATTGACAAACACAGAAAAAGCATGAAGACGAGTTTGTTTTTGTTGTTTTTGTTATAAAAGAAGGTCACACATGGTCTAAAAAGGGTGATGATGACTTATGACCATGTTGACAAAAGGAAAATGGAGCAAAACCAGAAGAACAATTTTTCCTCAATAGCTCCAGACCTTCCTATGTAGCAAAAGCAGAAAGAGCAACTTTTCTTCAAAAGCTCCAGCAAATCCCCCTTTTATGCATTTTTCTCTATTATTCTCTCCCTTTTGGCAATAAAATCATCAAGATTCATGGAAGAAAATAGAGCATGAGCTAAATAGAGTGACTATATTTTTTTACGCATAAGGAGCCATGAAGATTATCTAAAATGACCTTTTGAGTATTACACCAAGCCATAACAAAAGAAAATGCTATCTAGATCATGAAAATTCATGTATAGACAAGCTAAAGCCAAATAAGCCATAATCTAAAATTTAGGTGAATTGCTTAGCATGTCAAGTCATTCAAGATCATAATCTAGCTAAAGGTATCCAAAGATAATGCAAGACATGTCAATATTCTAAGTGGAGCCAAGAAGCTACCATTGAGTCAATTTAGAGTACTATAAGTTCAAGAATGAGACATTTGTTCAAGTACTTGGTATTTTTGCAATTGAGCAAATTTAGCACATTTGACACAATTTTCTTTTCAGAAATCTATGGTTGTTTTCAACCATTTTTTGTTTAGTCATGTGCTCGATCTCAAGCCTTATGCAACCACTCCAAGCAAGAAGCTTAAGGAAATGATCTTCGTCATCCGAAACTCCCCCTGAGTTCATGCCCAATTCAAGAACAGAGAGTTAATACTAACTTATGCTTCACCAAAGAACTAGCATAGCTCAATCTAAATCTCAACATCGATTCAAGACTCAACTCAGCCTATTTGACATGGCATGAATCACAAAAGGATAACTAGAGACAGACTAGTCACAAGATCTAACATGACATGGTTTAATTCAATTTGTGCACATTTAATCAACCTATCATGGCAAAGACTAGACTACACATATAAAGTCATGATAAATCAAGTATCCTAGCACAAATCATGGCAACATGTAATGCAGTTTTATCATGTCATAACAGGATAATAATCAACGCTCTATGTAGTTATATTACAATGCAGAAAGCTGAAATGACATGAAATGCAAAAGAATCCAGCTCCCCCTCAGCATGTGAATCACTTTTAGTTCAAGTTGAGTTATGTCATCATTAAGTTCTAGCCAATCTCAAATGAACTCCCCCTGAACCAAAGTAATAAATATGAGAGGCTGACAAAGAAATCAGAAAAAGGTAATCCTTAAAGCATAGATAAGATATAGAGAATATTATGGCTCAGACTAACTCTCATCTACCCCATAAGATTCTTGGACTAATAGCTGGTCTACTAACACACTAGGGAGTAAACACATTCCCTGTCTATCCAAGGGTGGCCCGACCCTTGCTAGACCTATAAGAAGTGAGTGAACTCAACCTAGTGAGAAGAGAAGCAACTAGAAGCAGCATCTTATAATCACAAGATAAGAGAAAGAAGTCTAAGCAAATGTGTGAGAGAATCACTCTAATCTATGCTAGAAGGACTAACCCGAATGAACCCTCATGACATGTAGCAGAATGAAACAGGAGCATATAAGCAAGGTAAACCATAAAGCACGAAGCTCTCCCTCATAACAATCCATAAGGACAGACCACCCCAAGCTCTCCCCGCAAGGTTGAAAACCTAGAGCTATTTAAAGGCTTGGTAAAGATATCAGCCAACTGGAGGTCACTATCCACAAACTGGAGCACTATGTCACCCTTCTCCACATGGTCTCTAAAAAAATGATATCTAATATCAATGTGCTTAGTCCTGGAGTGTTGTACTGAGTTTTTTGCAATGTAAATGGCAGAAGTGTTATCACAAAAAAGTGGAACACTATCTATGACTAACCCAAAGTCCCGCAGGGTCAAAACCATCCAAAGCACTCGATCGCGACAACTAGCGGCAAAGAACGCACTCGGCCTCTGTGGTGGACTGTGCAACACTGGACTGCTTTCTTTAAGACCAAGAGACAAGATAAGTTCCAATAAATTGGCAAGTGACAGAAGTGCTCTTCCTATCTATCCTACAGCCGGCAAAGTTTGCGTCGAAGTAAGCTCTAAGGGAAAGACAAGAAGATGAAGAGTATCATATACCATAGTCTATGGTAGCTCGAAGGTACTGAAAGATGCGTTTCACCGCCTGGCGGTGATATATGCGAGGAGAGGCCTGGAATCGAGCACACAGACACACGGAGAAGTGTATGTCTGGCCTCGAGACAATGAGGTACAAGAGAGAGTCAATCATGCTGTGGTACTCCTTTTGATCAACTGGCTCGTCATCCTCATCTAGATTGAGTGAAACTAATGTCGCCATTGGAGTTGACACCGGCTTGCCATCACTCATGTCAAAGCGTCTCAGGAGGTCATGAGTGTATTTGCCCTGATACAAGAAAGTACCCTTCCGAGTCTGCTTGATCTTGAAACCAAGGAAAAAGCTCAACTCGCCCATCATACTCATCTCAAACTCTGTGCTCATAACATCAGAGAATTTGGAAACAAGAGCCAAAGATAATTTCATCCACATAAATCTGGATGAGTAGAAAGTCATTGTCATGCCTACGAATGACCAAGGTCTTGTCTATAATACCCATCTCAAACCTGTGACTCAACAAATAGGACTTAAGCCTCTCATACCAAGCTCTAGGGGCTTGCTCAAGTCCATACAGGGCTTTGGAAAGTTTGAAGACATGGTTTGGGTATTTGGGGTTCTCAAAACCTAGAGGCTGTCTAACATAGACCTCTTCCTCAATATACCTATTGAGAAAGTCACTCTTGACATCTATTTGGTATAGCTTGAAGCCCTTAGACGCTGCGAAAGCAAGCAAAATCCTAATGGCCTCTAGCCTAGCTACAGGGCAAAGGTCTCCTCAAAATCTAAACCCTCAACTTGGGAGAAACCCTGAGCTACCATTCTAGCTTTGTTTCGAATTACTACCCCATCCTCACTTTGTTTGTTTTTGAACACCCACTTGGTACCTATGACATTATGACCTTTAGGGGGCTCAACAAGCGATCAGACCTTGTTCCTCTCAAAGTTCTCTAACTCCTCATGCATGACATTGACCCAAGACTCATCACAAAGAGCATGACATACATCCTTGGGCTCAAAGATGGCGACGAAAGCAGAATGGAGACAGAAGTGAGACAAGCCAGATTTTGAGCGTGTGACCCGCTCAAAAAGATCTCTTATTATCTGCTCTGAAGAATGACGATTTTGGATATGTCGGGGAGGTCCTAGATGAGAAGAAGAAATGGCCTCTACCTCATGAGCCGATGAGATAGGAACAGAGCCACTAGCTCCAGAAGATGTGGAAGGAATGGACTGATCTCCTTGAGGTGCGGTCTAAGAAGTAGGCTCCTCAAGGGAAGGAAGGACTAGATCGGGTAGGCAACCCTCATCTCCATCCTCCTCATCATCCATAAAAATGATCTTGGACTGCTCTACAAAACCTAAGATGTCGGGCCTAGTAGAAAGTCACCTCATGGGCCTCTACCATTTTGCTAGACTCGCAGTTCCAGACCATATAAGCCCGCGAAGAAGTCGAGTAACCCAGAAAAATCCCATCACAAGATCGTGACTCGAACTTATCTAGGTTCCTAGACTTCAAGATAAAACACTTGCAGCCAAACACGCGAAAATGAGAAACGCTGGGCTTTTGCCCATATCTCCGCTCATAAGAAGTGTGATGCAAGTGTGCCCTTAGAAAAACTCTGTTTGAAATATGGCACGAGGTGGCTATAGCCTCAACCCAAAACTTCCTCGGTGTAGAGTACTCATCAAGCATCCTTCTAACCATCTCAATCAAGGTACAATTCTTTCTCTCCATGACGCCATTTTGATGGGGGATGTGCGGAGAAAAGAACTGATGCTCTACACCTGTCTGATCGCAGAACTTCTCAAAGTAAGAATTCTTGAACTTCGTACCATTGTCACTGCAGATCACTCGTAAGGCACCCGGGAGCTCAACAAAAAGCCTACTGAACAAACCCCAAAAATGGCTGAATGTCTCATCCTTCAAGGCTAAGAAAAATACCCAAGAAAACCTCGAAAAGTCATCGACCACGACAAGAACGTACCACTTCCCTCCTGCCGACTGCACTCTAGTTGGACCAACTGTGTCCATATGAAGAAACTATCCTGGTGCATCGGTCATAGTCACAGTGACTGGAGGATGAGAAGCAGCAACCATCTTATCATGTCGGCAAGGAGCACAAACTAAGTTTTTGACCATTTTGAGCTTGGGCAGACCACGTATGAGATCATGGCTGCTAACTAGGGTCAAATGATCAAAACCAATATGATCAAGTCTCCTATGCCAAAAGGAGAGATCATGAGATTCTGACACAACTAGACACCTGAGAGGACCGCCAGAAGACTCAACAAAATCAGCACGAAAGATCCTCCTAAATCTAGAGATCCCACAAACAAGACTCCCCGAAGAATCAAGAGTTTTGCAAGCATTTTTCTTAAAATCTACCTCAAAATTGTCATCGGTAAGCTGAGAAATAGAAAGCAAGTTGTACTGCAGCTTACTCACTAAGCCAACATCATTAAGAATGAAAGAGTCATTAATGCGCACAGTACCTTTCGCGATGACTCGACCAGACGAGGCGTCTCCGAAGGTGATCGTCTCATCACCTGGAGCTCGGACATGGGAAGAGAACCAACGGGAGTCTCCAGTCATGTGTCGAGAACAGCCAAAGTCAACAAGCCAAACCTCTCCCTTCCCTGTCCGGTGAACCTGAGTCATTAGAAGAGCAGTAATGGCTCAGTACTGGGGCAAATCGGAATAGACTTTGGAACCCAGCATTGAGTCACACGATGAGCAGAAGAAGTAGTCACAGCCAACTGACCTCTAACTATCCTACTCTCTCTATCACTTAGAAAATCAGAAGGTCTACGAGCAGACCTGAATCTGTTGCTGGGTCCGACTGCTATAGACGAGTGAGTTTAACCGACAGCAACAGGCTGATCATACGACGAATAGCTATCTCGATGGGGGAAATGAGATCTACCCTCAGGGCAGCGGATATCCTAACTAGAAGCAACTCGAGGATGAAAATCAAAAGAAATAGAAAAACCAAGTCATCGACGCTGCCCAAACACCTCAGAAGAATCTCGAGACCTCATGTCGATCTTAGGTGCATTCCGAGTCTGGGGCTGACTCTGAATACACCTAAGTGCACGATCTTGGCACCCTTGAAACATCTCTCAACAGAATGTCCATTCTTCTGACAGAGGTACAATGATACTTCACCTTCTGAGTGGTGGAAGTAGCATGATGAGGCTTGACCTTCTGAGAGGTTGAAGTCCCGTCTTCGACTACCAACCGCGGACTTCCCAACTTGGTCGAAGTCTGCCGACTTCCCAACGTGGTCGAAGTCTGCTGACTTCGGAACATGGTCGAAGCAACAAGTGATACCACCTTTTTGTCAGAGATCCCTTGGACGAAGCCCGTAGATTTGAAATGAACTTTCTTTGATTTTGGCACAACCTCGATCACACCTGCTGCTATAGGTCTAAGAATAGCAGGTGGATGCTTCCTGACATCCTCTAAGAAATCATATCCTAGACCTTGGTTGAACTTGCAGATCTTGGATTTGTCTAGAATATGATTTAACTTCTTCTTGCCTCCAACAAATCTCTCAAGAGTGTTCATAAGATACTGACACTCCTGAAAGAGAGAGGTGCAAGAAGAGCATGGAGAAGAAGAAACAACAGAAGGAGAGGAAGAAGAACCAACAGCAGAAAAATGAATAGCACGTGTGTATCTCTCCTTGTGCACGGCTGCCTCAACCTTGAGGGCTTCGCATGATGCACAAGGGGCAGTCGTAATTCTAGCCATTTGGTTCTTGTTGTTTTTCCTAACAGTCTCTCATGTGTCCTTATTTTTCTCCCCCACTTCAGCACACACAGAGCAACCAGATTGTGGCTTTGCTAGTAGGTCCTTAGTTAGCTTCACACACTTGTCAGTCAATGCAATGAGTTCAGATTTTAGTTTTTCACAGTTATTGCATGTTGAGCTAACAGGGTCCTTAGACGCATATTGAGCCATTTTGTTGTTGTGGTCAATCATTTCTTGAAACTGTTTTGAGACAGATTCAAGTTCAGCAGTCAATTTGGAACAGTTGACACAAGAGGCAATTGGCTCAAGCAAAGCAGCTCTTATTTCAGCAATTTTAAGGTCTGCCTTTTTTAGGTTAATTTTCAACTTATTACAGCTTTCACATGTTTCTCGCAGATCAAGAAGCATAATGTAAAGATCTCTCTAAAGGCATTGTCCTTATCCTCACATGAGGTGCAAGACATAGTCTCAACAGTAGTAGATGAAAGAGAAGCTACCCTAGTACACATTTTCCTAACTTGAGGAAAGTATCATTGGGCTGGTCGTAGGAGGGACCTACCTCATCGAGTCATCAGAGATCATCATCGGCGATCGATGTCGCTCGTCACCATGAAGCACATGCCAATGAAGTCGTCGCTGTCCTTGGCGTCCTTGCCATGATCATCCTTGCCATCGTCGTCGCTGCAGCCTTCCATGTCGTTGAAGTTGATGTCGTCGAAGGCGGTGAGGATGCGATGGAGGAGCTTCTTGGCTTTGCCAAGGATGCGGTACTTCTTCTCTTGGCCACGTGCTAGGGGCTTCTTGTTGTGGTTCTTGCTGATGTAATCGTTCTTGTCCTTCTCCAACTTGGGGCAATGTACTCGAATGTGGTTGGGGCCACCACACTCAAAGCAAATCACCGGCCCTCCTCTCTTTCTCTCCCTAACCCTCTTGTAAGCATGTGAAAACTTTCTGGCTAAGAGGGCTAGTTCATTCTCTAGAAGCTGCTCAAGTTGATCATCATTTATTTCATAGAGAGCAGCTAGCGAAAAACTAGTAGCACCATTAGAGAAAGCTCCAGAAGCAGGACTGGGATCGGTGACCAATGCCATCAACTGTGACTTTGACTTGTGAGAGATAATGTCAATCTCGTGAGTCTTGAGGCGTGAATACAATGCATCAAGAGTCAAGGTCGAAAGATCGATTGTGTCCATGATGGTGGTCACTTTCATCTCCCAAACTCGCAAGTCTAAAGAAGATAGCATCTGACGAGCGTTGTCAGAATCAGGGTATATGAGACCGACTGCTCGGAGGTTGCTCAAGATTTTTGTGAAACCTCACAAAACACTCATCTAAGGACTCACCAGCGAATATCTCAAACTTGTTGTAATCTCGCTTGTATTGGTCCTGTCATACGGTCTTGATTTGGGTAGTAGCCCTCATGGTATGCATCGAGGGTCAGCCAAATGTCGTAGGCCGACGAAAGATGAGAAAGCGATCGAATTCGCTTCTGCTAAGATCTTGGATTATGATGTTCCTTGCCTTAGCATTCGCCTCAACATCTGGCATATTTGCCACTGTGATGTTCTTATTGGCAGGAACAACATAGCGAGTTTTGACCTTCCTCCAAATGGCATAGCCCTGAGCCTGTATATACGATTCCATCATACTCTTTCCAGAAGGGATAGTCGATCCCATCGAAGATAGGGGGCTTGGTGGAATATTTGTCTGTCACCATGGCTCAATAGACCGGTTAAGATCTACCAAGAAGAGCTAACCGGCTCTAATACCACTTGTAGGACCGAACAGGCAATAGGGGGGTGAATGGTGCCTTCAAATCTCCCCAAGTATTCTCACCAACCTTCTTCTCCAATAACTACAGAGCTACGAAGAATGAAGATCGAATGCTCACTGGAAAACTGAAAACCAGACCGATAATAGAACAAGAACAGAGTCGGCCGAAAACAAAAGAGAACAGATGCGAACGCCCGCTGAGACTAAAATCCGAATATCTAGTGTTTCTCGGGTCAATTGATCAAGAAAATTCAACCATAGCAGGGCAATGACCTCAGGTCGAGAAATCACAGGGCTAATGACAACTCTTCACTGAGGTCGATCAGAAAGGCATGGTCGAACTGAGAACAGAGGAAGTAAGACGTGCACGACCGTAAGACTAAGACTTCAAAGAACTTTCGGCTCGAAGATCCAATAGCCACGAAACTTGAAACCTAGAAAGAACACATCCCCTGCCAGAGAAAATACAGAGTGGACGAGACTTCTCTATCGAGACGGACACGGGTGACAAAGTCGAGCCCGAAACAGAGGAAGTCGGAGGCGCAAAACTGAGCGGAAAGAGAAGCAAACGGAATGCTCAAAACAGCTCAAATGGATTGACAGGATAACTTAGATAAAGGCACAAAGGCAATCAAATCAACCAAACAATACACAGATAAGAGAACTCAAAATAGAGGAACAGAGATGAATGATTGATCATGGAGGTTTCTACAAGCACTCCAACTGGGAGATTCAGGAGCACACCCCTCCATCCCAGAGAACAACTAACGCAAAATAGAAATGAAAACCCAGAGCGTCTCGAGAACAACCTCACCAAGCTCTGATGCTCTCTGACCCTATTTATAGCCTCACACGCGAGTCCAGACCTAATGGATCTACCCATTAGTCCACTCTGGGTACCCGTAAACCCCACCTAACATCGGGTTTTATTCCTACGCACACTAGCGACAACCCGTTAACACCTGACTGGTCACATCACAGCCGCTGTAATAGAACGACTCCCATTTTATAGCCTTGAGTCAATTCTCCAAATTACCCCTCAAGCACCTTCCCAGCAGCTTCCTTCTATCTTGTCGTCCAAGTTGCACCCGACTGACTGGACCTCGACTCCTCTTGAGTCTAGTCCTGGTCCATCTCATGCACACGACCGCACCCGACATTCTGACCGTCTGGACCGCGGCTCCTCCCTGAGCCTAGTCCCGGTCCTCCTTGTCGTTGCCTGTCGTGCCCACCACCGGTAGCTCTAGCTCCGGTTCCTCGTCTCCCGGCTTGGACCACCTCACTAGCCTCGATCATATTCGGCGTCTCCTGACCGTCTAGACCTCAACACCTCCTGTGCTAGTCCGTGTCCTCCTATGACTCACCATGACCTAGCTCCGAAGTCTTACAACCACACAGATAAGCAAATCATCACATAGCACCGCACAAAATAATGTGACCAATGATCTGCATCAGAAGATATGACCATCCCAGCGAGTTACAATGTGGTCGAAGCCCTTCCGACCGCATTCAACATGGTCGAAGAGACTTCCGACCGCATTACGACTTCAATCGGCCACGTTCGACCACAAACGACCGCGTTCGACTGTGATTCGACCACGTTCGACCTTTTCACAACGTGGTCAAAGTCTTCCGACTTCCAACGTGGTCGTAGTCGAAGTCTGCCGACTTCGCAACGTGTTCGAAGTCGAAGTCTAGAGACTTCGCAACTTCGAAGCGAGGACAAGGTTGAAGTCTACCGACTTCGCAGAGATCGAAGTCGAAGTTCGACCGATGTCAAAGACCAAAGACTTCGCAACTTCGCAGCGTGGACAAGATCGAAGTCTACCGACTTCGCAGGGATCGAAGCCGAAGTCCGATCGATGTCGAGGACCAGAGACTTTGTAACTTCGCAGCGAGGACAAGGTCGAAGTCTACGACTTCATAGAGATCGAAGCCGAAGTCCGACCGATGTCGAAGACCAGAGATTTCGCAACTTCGCAGCGTGGACAAAGTCGAAGTCTACCGACTTCGCAGGGATCGAAGCCGAAGTCCGACCACTCGCCGGGGCTACAACTTAGCGAAAATAGATCAAACCAAACTCAAACTTTCCAAAACAAGGGTTAATTACTCATCACAAACATGTGATACCTCCACATGGTCTCTCAATTTTTTCTGTTTGTTAACCATTTTCTTTGTATCTTATCTACTCCCTATTTTAGGATGTGACAAACTAGGAAAAATTGGGGCTACTTTCTGCACAAGAAAGGGTAATATCGTTTCTACTGCGATTTTTTATGTTCGAATATTTGGCAAAAATATGCGCCTTAGGTTCTGTCTGGCCCAAAAATAATCGGAACAAGCAATGTACTACGCATGAACATATTTTCTTATCTATTTATGTGTTCCAGGCTTCTTCTAAATTTCAGATCACCAGTTGTTATTGTTTTACTCTGCGAAGCAACAACATAGCTGAAAACTGAAGACTTAGTAAGAAGAGCAACCGCACGGACTGTTTTCAGGTTAGTCTTGCTTGAAAATTCAAACCTTGTCGTATATCTATATGTTGCCTTTTCCTGCTGTGCGAAGATCAGGTTGATCATGATAGATCCTTGCATGATTAGGCCATATTTCAGTGAACGGAAATATATTAGTGTATGATTAGTCCGCATTTCTGTGAATGGAAATATTAATGCATGATTAGATCACAGATCTTCTTCCTGCTACCGTTTTAACTCAGCAGGGTTGCTGTGTTAGAACTGTATAAATGTCTTATTTGTAGGGTTTTGGAGAATCTATTGTCTTTCTAATAGATACTGCTATACATATTAACCAGTTAATGTTCCAAAATGTGTTTACTTTTGTCAGTTCTGTAAAGGAACCAACATTTGTTTCTGACATTTGTGTTGACCCCTGATTTTAATCGATTCTAGCATGCTATGCTTTAAACATTTATGCCAAATACCTTTTTAGGTTCTGTTTCTTTGCAGCTGCACCATGTAGTGTAGAGTCCAATGCCCTTGCTGTCCAGATTAATAAATAAAAAGATCATTGCCATATTTCTCTGTGGTATTACCATATATCTCAGATGTATATTAGCATTCGTTCTTTGTCGATAGTTGTTGAGCTTCAAATTTTGATTATCGAACTCTTCTTTCGTATTAAAGGAAAATTGAGATTATATACTTATTGGCTACAGTATATTGTTAGAAGCATATATCAAAGCATCTCCTCACAGCTAGCAACATAGCTACATGCAGTATTTCAGTAAACCATATACCGAGATTCGGTTAGCTAAACACATACCCCATCGCACTCAGTCCATACCTACAGCACCGCACAGACAGCACATATCAGATGAGGAGATGGGAGAGCAAATGTCGCTTCAGGATGGTACCATTTCAGAAACATCTGTGGACCGCTTCATTGCTCGACAAAGGTGTCCTCTCCTTCACTGTTCATGTTCTGCAGCTCCGCAATTCTATACTCCCACACCACACATGCAGCACGAGCATCTTTACGTCTATTGTACTTCGACGCCCTTTTGCCAATTAGCTGCTTACCTGATATCCCTATGTAATCCTATAACACCTACGGAATGCTGTGGTAACAATTAGTACGGTCTCATCCGGTTTCTCATGCTAGCTATGTATCTGCAAGGATCCGTGCGCCTGCTTGGTCTCTCCGTGCCGCGTGGAGTCGACGGTACTGCAAGCTGTTCGCCTCCTTCGTTCATCCCCCGGGGCCTGCGTTACTCGGCGATGTTATGCCTACTTTTTGCATCCGCCTTCTCCTCTTCGGTGCTGTGCCCAGACGGCGGAGCTGCCGGTGCCTGCACCGTTCTGGCCAGCTCCTACAGCGCTCGGCCTCGCAGTTTTCTTCCCTTCGGCGCTGCCCCCTCGGGCATGCACCCGTCGCCGTTCTCTGGGTTTGGGCTCCTCCTCACGAAACTTGCTATTTCTGCATCCCATGCTTCCTATGTTGGGTTCTTCGGTTGTGTTGTCGGCCCTATTAGATTCTTGATTTTTTTCCCCGGGTTCTTCATTTGTGGTCTCGACCCGTGTGTTCGGCTGTGGGTTCTTCGCCGTCATCGATTCTGTTTTGGGATTCTTGCTTTCTTGGTTCGGTTCTTCGTTTGTGTTCTCGGCCTGCTTGTTTACCCGTTAGTTCTTCGCCGTCCTCGATTCTATTTCGTCTGCTTTCGATCCTTGTTTTGTTCTTTTGGGCCGTTGTCGCTGCTCTGGATTCGGTTCTTTGTCTGCTTTACTTCGATTTTGCACGGCGGTGCGGCCAGTTTGCTCTCTTGTGCCTGCGCCTGTTCTCTCCTGTACTAAATCTTTGCTTTTTCCTGTCCCATCGATGCGGCCAGTTTGCTCTTCTGTCCGATTGCAGTTCGGTTCGATTGGTCTGCCTGCTACTGCTGCCGCCTTCAGAGGTATTCACGTTCGGCTGCTCGTCGGAACTCCCTGAAGCTGCACCTCCCATGTCCGCGTGCGAGGTTCGACTGTTCTCTGCTTATGCTTATATTGTACTGCTGCACAGCCTCTCCCGTAAAAGTGCCCCTCAGCTGTGCTGTGCGGTTTGTTGTTAGCGAGAGGTGACTGTGTAGGCTTCAGTTCGTATTGAGATATGCTTTTTTGGGGGGTGGGGGGATGAGGTGTAGGAATTGCCTATTTTTTTGGGATGTCCGGATATTTACATGTATGCTTGCATGTTGGTAGTAAAAAATATAGGCGTGTTGCATCTGGAGGGGTTTCTGTTCCGAATAGCTTTGATGCTCGAGGCAGCGATCGTCGTTAATTTTAGGGAACTTTATCAGGTCGGGGATTGGTGGGGAGAGCTCCAGCCTGCACTATGGGAGCCAGAATCTGTTGCTGGGGAGCACGTCCTTGATGAGAATGAAAGGTAAACTTAGCAATATATGGTCATATTTGAACATATGTGATTAAGACTGCATGATATTAGATGTTTGGTCAGGTTCAGATTATCTAAGTCATATATACGCAACACCTCCCTTTAATCATCGTTGTTCTAGCTGCTCTTGCTGCCTATTCTATATGCCTCTGGTTGCTTGCATAAATGCTTCTTTTTCATCAGAGCTCCTTTTATATGTAACATTAGGGCATCCGTAGTGTATAAAAATAAGGGTTATAAGCCACCTTAAAGTCGACCTTATACATTACAGGGTTGATCTTAAACAGGTCATAAGTAAAAAAGGCTTAATGCCGGTTCTTAAGCTAAAGGCCTAGCCACAAGTATTAAAATACAATTTTTTTAATCATGTTGTTCTCTCTTCCCCTACCAGTCAACTACCAATAACCACAAGTATTAAATACAATTTTTTTACTGTCGAGTGGGACCCTTGTTACAGCCGAGCGGTGGCCTCAAACATAACGAGTCGACCTTAACAATTAGGTGAGGTCCACCTTAAGACCCATTACGACCTTATACACTCCTGATGCACTTAGCTACTCTGTTAATCTATTCTTGCTCATTGACTTAATATAGATGACCACCTGTACCTTACATTATTTCGTAGCTATGACAGTATATACGCAGCGCCCGCCCTTTAGTCATTGTAGTTCTAACTGTTGTTGATGCCAGTTCTACATGTTAAGATAACTGTCCCTTATCTCTAACTCTGTTCTGAAGATAAAGTTCTTTAGCATCGACAATATGTTCAGATACTGTAGATCGTCTCGTGTTGTGTATCTTCTGATTTTCTGTTTTGCCAACTGATGTAATCCCGAATCAATCAATCGGATCTATGTAAACCTGCAATATAAATACAGAAGCTAACCCAAGGGAGTTAGCTTGTGTTGCGCCATACCATCTCATTTTTACACACCACACCTCTGACTACCCGTATAAATGCTTCTTTACCAGCAGAGCTCCTTTCATATGTACCGTTAACAATCTATGCCTGCTCATTGACTCAATATTTATCACCGCCTGTACCTTGTATAGTTTCGCAGCTATGCCGCATTGGATTAGATGGACCGGGCACCCACAGATACAAGCAGAACCTGTTGTTGCCACAGTTGCCCAAATCTATAATTTCAACCCACACGATATCTTGGTAACCCCGTTCATGCCTCTTTGCCTACTCTACATTACTTGCCCTATATTTAGGAACCCCTAACCTCTTTGCTTACAAATGATTATACTTTGATACACCCAGGGACAGTAGACATCACTATCAAAAAGCTTGCTCCAGGACAACCATGGTGGTATCTAGGATGCACTGTTTGCAAGAGAACAGTCACCTGTGAAGGAGCCTGCTACAGATGTCCTAGGTGTGGTATCACGACAGCCGACACAAGGTACATCTTTTTTACCTATTAATACCAACTCTCCCTAGATAATACAACCATCGTATAGAGATGCCTAGTCCCTATACCCAATATGATAGGCACCGAATCACTACTCATGGTGTCGCCCCAACTGAATTGGCCAATCCAGAGGCCAACGTAGCCGAGTTTATTTTCTTCGCTGAGACAGACTTGTGGCCACCGCTCAAGGTCTTGAAGGCTTATACCACCTCAGATAACAAGACTCTTATGGAAAACAATACCGTCTGAGAGTATCTGTGACACGCCGAGCGCTACAGCGGACAAAAATACATATCAAGTCGATTCAATCTCATCAACTTCCATGAACATGCTATACATATAGTCTTGGTTTTGTTCTATTATCGGTCATTCTTTTTTGCTGCGACTTATGGCTTTTGGCTGAAATTTTTGAATTTTGGCTGTTTACGGTACAGATTACGGAGAGATCGATACTCACTTGCGATTTTGGCTGGTACAGATATTAAGCTTTTAACATGTACTACGTTTAACTTGTAGACCCCGTCTTGAGAAAATACTCTGTTTAAAAGTTAGGTACTGTAGCGGCTGCGAAAAGCCGACCGGCTTGTGGCCTGCCAAACACCCCCATGGTGACAATCTTGTTGATTTTAGCAGGAACCAGCGCCAGTCGCTGTGGTGTCTTGTGTTGAATTTTGATGTAAAACTGAACTCTTATCAGCTTCTCTACAAGTCGGTGTACTTTCCATTTATTAAAATTTTACATAATAGCTCTAGCAACACAATACAATCGCCTAACAGGTCACCTTGGAGAATGCATGAACAGATATTAGTAGAGAACATTAGTAAATAGTTTCACATGTCACAACTGAGTGCAATTGGGGTACATAGACATAGGAAGATACTAGACATAGGAGGATACTAAGTACAGATCTCTCGTCGGCCTGATCATGCTAGTTACATCTGGTCATGGCTTTGCAGCCACTCACTTCTCACCGTTTGAAGATCCTTCACAACTTCAATCATAGCGGGTCTTTCATTCACATCATCTTTGAGACATTCAACAGCAATCCCGCCAACCTTCTCGAGGCAATTCATGTCCTCCTCAGTTGATATAATCTCCTTATCATACATCTCCTTTGCTCTACTCTCTGTCATGTAAGCCTTAACAAAATTTATCTGAAGGCTATTATTCCCATCATACCTTGCCTTCTTTCCGGTGATGAGCTCCAGAAGGACAACTCCAAAGCTATAAACATCACTCTTCTCTGTGAGAAGGCCCGTCTTCATATATACAGGGTCTATGTAGCTCATATCCCCTATAACAAAGTTGGTGTGCGCTTTCTCTATAGATAGGAGCCTAGATGTTCCAAAGTCTGAGACCTTTGGCATGAAGTTGTCATCAAGTAGAATGTTGCCAGATTTTACGTCTCCGTGAAGGACCTTTTGGGAAGCATATGTATGCATGTAAGCAAGAGCATCTGCAGAGTAAATAGCAATATCCAAACGTGCTCTTCTTGATAGAGGGTGTCTTTCAAGATCATTTTACTTGCATATCACGATTACCATGAAGCACGTCGTAGAGGCTCCCTCTAGGATGAACTCATAGACCAACATGGGAACATCTGTCTCAAGCAGCAGCCCAAAAGTCGGACCAAATGCTTGTGACTGATTTGAGATTGGATAGTGACTTCATTTGCAAAGTCCTTCTGGCGGGCCTCATTGATTGTAATGGAGCGTTTGACAGCGACTTGCACGTTTTCATTAGTAGTTCCCATGTAGACCTCACCAAAGCCACCTTTTCCAATAATAGTACTATAATTTTTTGTGATTTGGTCTAGCATCTGCTTTGTAAAAATATCGATCTTGATGCTTTTCAACAATTGTCCACCATTTCGGTTGAAAAGATCTCTAAGCTTTCTCTTCTGATGCTCCATGTGTATGAACATTAGTAATACCACTAAAATTGAGACAAGAACAACTGATCCTGCGAACAAAAATCATGGGAATGTTATTTGTGTTAATTTAAGATTTGATGAGCATTAATAAATAGAATAGGACATATGGCACACACATGGTTACTGCAAAGAAAAGTTCTATCTAGCCATATAAATTGTGTAGTAGTTCGTATAGAGAAAATTTAACCACGTCCACATGATCTTTTTCAAAATAATTCTAATTTTCACACGATGATATGGAGTTAGGACTCGAATTCAGTGCAATAGGGATATGATTTAGGTGGTACAAACAATTTCTACTGCATATTAGTTGATATTAGTTTTTTTTCCTAGAACACAATTAGGGATATTAGTTTTTTTCCCTAGAATGCAATATGTGGTATAAAGCGGATGCAAAATTGCATATAATTAGAGCATATGTGGAAATTTTATGGACAACAGAAGTATGTACTACATACTGCAAAATTTCCCCCGGAAAAAATCATTTATACATGGAGCCTCACCTATCACCACTACTGCAGCCAAGGGAAATATAGGTTGACAACCCTTGTGGCTTTTACCATCACCTCTTCGTCCAAAATTGCATTTACATTCATAGTCACCATCAACATCATGGCATGTCCCGCCATGACAAGGATTTTGGTTTTCACACTCATTAATATCTGAAAAATGGAGAAAACCAATGGATATTAAATAGGAAAATAAAAAGGAAAGAAGAGAGAGGAGTTACTGCTAATTTCTATTAAACTATTTATTCTTACATGTATTTAGTGAACACTACGAATTCGATATATTAGTTTACATACAAAATACATTCCCCTTAATTTGTAATAAAATTGTGTTGCAACTCCCATTTTAAGATAAACATATATAACCATTGTATTTTTGTCTTGTTAAGTTTCATGTCCAAATTAAACTTGATTTTGCAATGAATAATAAATTCTAATATTCATTTTTTGTAATTTTATGTATTTCTTCTGCTCACACATAAATTTCTGTTTGAAATTTGGCTAGTTCGTAGTGAATCAAACAGATATTGAAAGCATAGTGCAAGGTGCGGATATGAGCTCAAATAACAAATAATGGGTTTGAACAATACCATAGATAGAATTACAGTGATCAGAAAGTACGTCATATGTACCTTGGGTGATTGTTTATACCTAGGTAAACTCTCTAAAGAACATTCAAGGTAAACCCACGAGGGAATGCGCTACCCCACAGAGTATCAACTGATAAGGTAGATCAAGGATTATTAACAACTGCCAAGCGTATGGCAGATGACCAGAAATTCCTTGTTATGTTATATACACCCTCCGTCCAGAAACATATCACATTTTAGCTAGTGAAGTCAAAATTGTCTAAGTTTGATAACTAATATATAAATACTATTTATCATGAAAGATATTTCCATACCGTAATAATTTTTATTTTTATTTTTGGTGGGTCCAGATTATCACAGTGCAGATTAATTAGATACATTAGAGCCGTTACATTTATATAAGAAATGCATCTATATTTTAAATCATAAGCGCCAAAATTATATAACAAATACAATTCTATTTTCAAATATAGACATATGTATTGTAGTATCTAGCTGCGTAATTGCATAGGGATTTCGGCTAGTTCATATAAAATAAGTGTCGATACCTAACACATTATGTATTATGGAACAGAGAGTATGTATGTAAAGAAGAAATATATGGCACTTGAGATAGCACGAAGTCAAACTTTTTTTAACTTTGGTATATAACTCATATATAAAATACTATTTATCGTGAAAAATATCTTGATTCTATCATATTTTCTTACTAACATTTCTCTCAAAAAATATAGGCCTATATTAAGATGGAGATTTTGCGGTGGTTTGAGGTACGGAGGGGGACCCGGAGCATCGACAATAGATAGGCAGCCTACCTGTCAAGCTCCACCCTGCACATACCTTAAAGCCTGTTTACTTGCTCGGTACCTCTAGACCACTGTTTTCTACAGTTTCGGCCAAGAGCCTGGGCATGCACCCACGCTAATAGTTTAGCAATTTCTTTATTTTGGGGTAAAACACTAATAAATTGAGTAATGGCTATATATAATAATTCAATAAAATCATGGAGAGAGAGAGAGAGCGAGGAGAGGGGGATGGACAAACTTTGCATCCATCTCTTTTGTAGGGATTGCCAGCGTATCCATCGGAGCAATTGCAAAAATAGCCTGGCATGCCACCACTGGCATTGACGCAATAGCTGTTCTTGCTAACACATGCGCCATGGGGAACATCATGCTTTGGCGGACACGACTCGTTCCTGATTGCCCAGTCAAGAACAAGCGGAACACTCCAATTGTTGATTTGATTGCGAAGGGTGCCCGTAAGGTCATTTTGGCTGAAATTGTACCTGCTTGGAAAAATTGCTATTAACGTGGATCGAGATATTGTAAGAACCGAATATCTCTCGTCTAGTACGAACTTTTTGTTATCTGAAGCTAGATAATATCACAAACTCATAATGATATTACAACTCGGGTGGTACTGGGACATACCACAGCCTAAACAACACGTATAATCTGAAACATAGGGCAGGAGCTATGACCATTACTCAGTCGCGATCAACATTTTTTGAGATCACGGTATTTGCCTGACTTTCTAAAACTTGCCTGCTGAATAATGTGGAAGTTATGGGAGCTCTATGATTCTTAATTGGTCGATAGCTATGTTGTTTCAATTTCAAATTATTAATTCTTTATCATGTGTGTGATCTGTAGATATTATTGCCACCAATATTAATCACAACCATCACTCAATGGATGCGCATGTAAACAGTGCACACGGTGGCTTCTGATTGGGGGAGATCATGCGGTACATGTTGAAGAGTTTTATGCACCAACTAATTTACTCAAAACGTTAAGCTATTAAGAAAGGTGGGCAAAATACTAGAGCACTTTTCCTCACATCTAGATGGACTCGACGTGAACCACAATTATTTTTTAAAACTATTGTATTAGCCATGTTTTAAACTCAATATCTTTTGATTCTAACATTATATTGAGTTTTGTACGTCAACTGGTCACTCAAAAGCTTAATACATATGTCGTCGGATGGGAAGTAGACAACAGGTGTAAGGAAGAGGAACCAGCGTAGGCTGGCCTTTAGAGTCGATGGGGACGCAGGAGCAGCATTAGTTCGCCCAAAGCGACGCAAGATAGGGCCGAGGCCGCACGTGACGATTGCCGGACTAGACTGGTGGTGGACCATGCATTAATCAACATGGAAGACAGAGAGAGAAAGAGTGGGACACTAGGTGCCGCTGGGTTAGGCTAAAATAAACTAGTTTATGATTAAAATTATACTGTAGCTGGCTGAAATTACACTGTAGCTGATAGTACCTTATTTGGTGTAACTAAATTTAAAAAAATTAAAAATAGAAAAAAAACAGGTTAGTCTATCGCGGATAATGCAAATGAATACAAGAAAAAAAGAACCAAAAAACCTCAAAAAGCCAAAAGTCAGAAAATACAAAATTTAGGAATAGTAAAAAATAAGCTAAAAGCCAGAAACTCAAGCTAGAAGGCAAATCTGTGTTGGCTGTTGAGAACAGTAGGAGATAGTGACAGTCAAGAAAGGCATGACAACGGATCAACTATTGTGTGTGGAGAAGAAAAAGGAGTGATAGTGGCGGCAAGAGCAACGATAAGGGTTGCCTAGAAGGAATGTCATGCAGCTGCAACGGTTAAAGAAGCCAATAGTGCAGCAATAGGAGAAGCCGATGGTGCAACGATTAGAGAAGCCGACGACAGGGAATTGAACTTGACTCACGTACTAGTAGTGGTAAAGAAGCAGAGTAGGAGGGTGGCAGAAGTGAGGACAAGGTTTCCGGCAGCGATGACGAAGAACATCTTACTGGTGTTCTCATGGTCAGCAATTTGGTTGGCGTCGTCGTACACGCGCTGGCATCAAGTGTGCTAGCCCATGCAGAGGAGTGTGGCTGGCATTGACCTGAGTCCATCAAAACAGCGGGAGAGAGAAAATGGTTGATCAAATGGGAGTCTGGCAATTGTGAAGGTGAGGTGGGCAATCGGAAGTGGACTCCGGAGATGAGAAGATGGGGTGGACATTGGCAATCAAGGAAGGTGTAGAGAGTTCTGAAGGACAATGTAAGAAGGTTCAGAGTTATGTTCTGATGAGCCATTGTTACTTTGGAGAAGTAAAATTTAGAATTTGTAAATTTACGGATTTTGTTTACTGCTTGCAAAAAATGGACGATTTTAGAAAATTTGAGTTGTGGAATAATTTAGTTTGATCTAGCTTGGTTCATATATGTTGCATAATGCATGTTACAGCTAATGTGAGTCAAGTTATGAAGAATTTATATCCGAAAATGATTTCTTGGTTTTTGAATGTGTAGGATCATTTGGAGTCAACCATGGTGAATAGCAAGGATTGAGACTATGCTCATAGAGGAGCTGAGGCCCAAAATAAAGGATGTCATACGAGATGGCTAAGCTCAAGGAAGGAAAAAAATGTTGAAAGAAAATTTGAGCGATGGGTTGCACCATATGGCTTAGTCAGTCCAAGTGAAGAGTAGTCCAGTGGAAATGGAATAGGAGAGCCTTACCAGCGTGTGACAAGCTAATGGTATATCTACTCATGGCAAGTATGGTAATTGATTGCAATGAAAGATAAAGACCAAGTCAAAAAATGTATTTTGTTAGTTTGATCAAAATACCGAAAGCTACTTTGGAAGACACCGTGGTGCTTGAGCAGCTTATATATGTGTTTTGAAAAACGTGCATAAGTATAGTGTGTGAGTTAAAACCCGCGTATGGGGGTTGTTGGGTTTCCCCCATATATGTTAAGTGAATAGTATCCACTAAATGTTTGATAGGTGATGGTTGCTTCTCTTTTTAACGGGTTGGAATGGAGACTTGCTAAAAAAATCATCCTCTCTTTAGACCAAGTGCTCAAGAGTTCTAAGATTAGGGTTTGACAGAAGTTTAGTGTTGTGGTGTGCTCTCTTATCCTTCAGGTTGAATGGCTGTAAAACCTTCATTCTCAAGTAGTAATTCATTAATCTTTGTTCATCTTGGAGAATTTGCTCTTGATTTATTGGTTTTTCCTCCTCTCTCTCTCTCCCCCCTATTTTGATCTTATTGTGCCAAGGACATGTCAAAGATGGAAATAACCTCTGAAAATCAATTTCCATCCATTTAGGCACTAACGTGGCAAGTTTATGTAGAAACCCGATTTTTCTATTTTTTTTTTGCCTTTGCAAGTGATTTCTTTATCCAACTATTTCTACCTCAAGTTATTTGGTGTTCAAACCTTTTGTGACATGTGAGAATACATCTAAATTCTTCTTGGCCATCATTCACCCATGAGCAAGTCATATTCACTGTTTTTTATTTTGACCCTTTTTTGTACAACCTTCATTTAAATAGAAAAATGTTAGAACATGGGCAACAATTTTCTTGATTGTTGATTGGAATAGGTTCCTGACATCCTAGAGAATGTGCACACCAAATTTCAAGTGATTTGAGGCTTTGATTTGAGAGTTAGCTCAATTTTAGATTTTGGCCCAGTTTTGATGCCAAAGAGCTTCACAAATCAAAAGATACCAATTATTTCAAGTTATTTCAATATTTTGGTTTGGATAAGTTCCTAAAGTTTTGATCTAGTTTTCATTTAAGTTTCAAGTATTTTGAATCTACAGATCAAACGTTTTATGTATTTTCATTTTTGAAATAGTACTAAATTTACTATTCGCAGGGCTGAAATTACTATAACATAGCGATTATCAGAAATTTTAGTTTTTGATCTTCATAGCTTCTCATGCTATAATACTAGTCCTATAAGTGCACATCAGAGAAGACGACCAACAACATCGGCATAAGAGGCATCGTGTGCAAGCAACAAAGCAACAAACAAAAGCATGTATGTGGACAAAAGAGAAGAAGGTATGGTGTGTTGAGCTATTTTTAGTTAGGAATTGATGCGGGGCCCACATGTCAGAGCTTTAAAATCCAAAAAAATGGTGAAAGAGGCGAGATTTGATCCTTGATCTCTAGAACGCGCACGATGGAACAGACCGTTGGGCTAGAAGCGTTTGTTTTCTATGTAGAAGGATATTTTTATCTTTTAACCCTTCATAATTCAAACTAAAACGAAATAATTTAGTCGAATTGAATTTTTTTCGTTGGGTAACGAAAGGAACGAAATTTCCAAAATTTCATCGAAATTTCGCCGAAATTATGAACCTTGTTGCCCACACAGTCTAAGAGTTCAAAAACATATTTGCACAGGGAACTAAACATGCCATAGGAAGTGCAGATAACCGATATACCTAGAAAACTGTGGTCTCCAAGGTAGATCATGGCAAACTTCGAACAAAGCGCACAATGATGCGTTGAAGGAGTGTAAGAGGATGCCAACATAGAGCAAAAGATACACTGTGCCGAACATGCTATGAAGGATAAATAGAGATGTATTAGACTTGGAGGGAGAGAACCAAAGTGGGGAGACATGAGATGCGAAATGCTGATACAACGTGCAAGATTCATGTTTGAGATCATATAGGGAAAAGTTCAAGCGGCATACAACGTTTGGTTGGGAGGGATCCTTGAATCCAATGGGTTAATGGCAATAAACCACCTCAGGAAGGGTGCTATGCAAGGAGATATTCTTGGCGTCATGTTGGTGAACCAGCTAGTCGGAGGAGAGAGCCATGTAAATGGTGGCTAGCTTGACCACTAGGTTGAAGGTCTCATTGAAATTGATGCTGGTCTCTTGAGAGAAACCACGAAGTATCCAACGAGCTTTGTAATGCAAGAGATCCATCAGGTTTAACTTTTGTGTCGAAATATCAATTTGCCATAACGAAATTGGTTTTGATGGAGGAGAGACAAGATCCCTTGTACTGTTGTTCAATAGGAGCGCCAGAAACTTATCTACCATGGCAACATATCAGTGAGGATCTTTGAGGGCACTGCGAATAGTCAAAGGGTAATTGGACTAGAGGTTGTGGCATGAAGGCTGAGTGTCTCCTGGGGACCAAGTCAGATGCCGGAGCGGGAACAAGTATGAATGTAGTCAGGTGTTGTTGCAAGGGGTGCGATAGAGTGGGTGCAGTGTAGGCGGCCGAAGGAAAGGCTTCTGCGGCAGGGACAATGAGTGCCACAACAGGAAGGATATCCACCTCGGTAGGGACATTAGGCGATGTGGCAGCTCCCTCGACAGAGAGGACAGCAGGAGTGCACGCGACAGGAGGGGAGGGAAAAGTGGAAAGGAATGTGGTCTACAAAATCATAACTTTCTGTAGAGGGAGAGGTAGTCAGACTAGATGCAAAAGGGAAAGGTGGTTTCATCAAAAGGTTTTGATAAACATCACCTGGATGTTTTCTTTCAAAAATCATCCAAATTTCTAACCTTAGATGTGCGTGAAGATTCGTGCGTTACCACCTCCACTTTCTTCTCTGGTGATCCATTATTCCTCCTCTCCGGTGACCCTTCTTCCTCCTCGCTAGCAAGTCGAGGGAAGAATCCCGATCGCTCCTAAGGTTCACCGTTCCCCGGCATAGAGGAGGCGGGGGTGGTGGGGCGATGGTGGGGGACGACGTGCATGGTAGGAGGGTGGTGGGCGGTACCGGAGGCGGCGGCGGAAGGTACAAGCATTAGGTTGGGCCAGGGTGACACAACGGGGAGGGTAAGGCGGTCTGGCGGGCGGTGGGGTGCCACACGCGGGTGGTGGAGAATGGGGCAGGGGTGGTGGTAAGAGGCGCGTGGAGCTGCTCCGTGAGAAAGGCGGCGAGGTAGGAGGCGGTGTGGAGGGGGCAGTGATGAGGAAGTGGCGCGGGGTGGCAACGCGAAGGAGTGGCGGGTTGGGGCCGGGGTGGGGAGGCGGGATCAAGGGATATGGTTAGAGGGTAGATGGGTTATATAGGAAAGGGAGAGGATGAGGGCCTTTTGATTTTAATCTAAATGTCATAAATTTAAATGATTGTTTAAAAGAAAATATTTGTATGATAACTAGACACAACCTTCATCGAAAATCACATGCCGGGATGCGATAATGCGATGAGTAGTGAGACCCACACAAGATATCCCTTATGGTTGGTAGGATAAATGAGAAACACGCATGGGTAGAATGTGGGGCGAGTTTGTGGGGTATGGTAGCAGAGGTATTGGGGTAACAAAGACCCAAATCCACAGAGATAAGAATTTATAGCGTGGTGTGATAAAGAGATTGGTTTTTGTGTAGAAACACAGTAAGATCACATCGATAGAGAAGAACGAACTACTCACGCCGTACCTGAGACAAGAAGGGCAGCAAGACCACTTGACGAGGAGATAAGTGATCACCGTAGGCATGCCCGACAAAGGAGAAGAAGAAGCAAATAAGCATATCCAATCTATTGATCGGAGGATAGAACTAGTCTACTGATTAGAGAAAAAGAAAAGAAGCATCTAGCTATATAGGATTGTTAACACAGGCCTTGGAGATTAGATCAGGGAGATTGAACCATCTCTCCTAAGGGCAGCACGCAGCGGAGATTTGGTCATAGCTATAAACATACACAAATGCGAACCCGCTCTTATACCATGAAGGAAGGTAGCACAACACGGAATAATGAGATTGTATTGCTTGGGCCTTAGAGAACATGCATATAGAGTGCAAGATGATTTGAACCAAAAGTCAATCTACTAAAGATTAGAAAGAAACTAAAATAGATATAAATCATTACTGATTCTATTACTTGAAGTAGAAGCTATGTACTCAAACACATGTGCTATATGTGCATCCACAATTATACTTAAAGGAAATAAGAGAAGGGCACAAGCGTACGCTATTCAGGAAAGTTGTGTGCACGTACCAGCCTTCCTCGGCCACAAAGGCGTATTGGCACGGGTTGTACCTCCAGAGGGCGTCAACTTCGTTGGGCTCGTCCCACGATACGTTAACATAGGTGAGCCCGGGCGTGATGGGTGCCTCGCAGCAACCGAGGCCCTTGCACGGCGTTCCGTTCCCCGCGGCCTCAGTTACGCTAGCGCAGTACGTGACACAGCCCGTGAGGTATCGCCCATTTTCCCTGCTGCCAGAGACCTTCGCCACGGCGCCGCACCCGACGGCCGTGAACAAGTTGCGTGTGGGCGATATCATGTACGGGGTGGCTAACGTGACAGACATTTGTGAGTTTGTTTTGTTACCCGGCATGACGCACTGGAACGTCACGGTAGGCGCGTGGACGAGCATCTCTGCAGTCTCCAACGTTATGTTGACGACTGAGATGTCCTTACCTAAGTAGGGCAATGAATCATTGCAAAAGACGGTGAAGTTGTCGTGGAGGGAGCACTCTGCACCGATGCCGAACGGGTAGGGGATGGATACGTTTCCGCACATGTGGCAGTTTGGCGCCGGTGCTGGTGGCGGAGCCGCGTCGGACACGCCCGCGGTAAGAAAGGTGAAATAAATAACTAGGAGGAATCGTGCTCGTGGCATGGCTAGCTATCCAGCTTCTATGTCTTCCAACTTGCAAAGTACTAGTGATGATGTACTATATATGGGACTACTTGGCGTTAATTAACCAAGGCTCCTCTCTCCACATGTATATATAGGCGAGGCGCACATATATTTCACTTAATTATGTACTGTTGCTATTTTCAATAGGAATTGAACGGGCAGTAGGTGAGCTGACGGATAAGCTCCAATAATGCGATCCTTAGTGCGTGTCAATTTTAGGATAGACATTATTAGACGGCTTATTCACAGACTGCAGTTGTGTTTGTCACACTTTTCCTTATCTAATCCAACTTGTAGCAGAAGGTGCCCATCTTGTCGGAGTTATATACATACGTACAAATGTTTGATGCTAGCTGTCTCTTCGTTTTTTCTATGTGGGATTTTAAGAGATCTAGTCTTTGGCTGGTTTTTTTAACTTTTGAATTTTCTATTTTAGCTTCTTAATTTAACACTATAGTACCTGATATCTTTTTAGTATAATTAAATTAAAAAAAATTAAAATAGAAAAAACAACTTATCCTATTACAAACAATGTAAAGGAACACGGAAAAAAAAAGAAAAAGCAGAAAAAGCTAAAAACCAAAAAAAAAAGAAATTATGTAATAGTGAACCAGAAGCCAAAAACTAAAAGCTGAAGCCGAAACGAACGGAGCCACTCTTTCAGGAAGCCTATTAAATAAGGAGATACAAATAGCACAAAAGATTATTGTATGAGGAGATATAAATAGTATAAAAGACCATTGTATGAGTTATTGTCTATAATGAAATTGTTGTTATGTAAAGATTAAAAGATTGTGGGTTCTCTTAAACACGACCTATTATAGTAACTATCTATAGATAATATGAAGAGATACTATAGATAACAGTTGTATATACTATTGTAATTTATCTTAGACTCAAACACCATACCATATTATTTATGAAATCACTATTTTTGTGTTACCTCAGGTAGTTTTCCGAGCGGACGTGCGCTATGACATCGGCACGTGACTGTCATGCACAATGCAATGCTGACATGCGACGCCCTGTGCGTCATCCATGACATGCTGACAAAAGCCTCTCTCTTTCTTAGTCAACAACAAAGACAAAAGGAGACGGAGCCATGCCTAAGGTCATGTGTGTCACCGTCAAAGGGCTCATCACACCACTGTCATGGGTCATTGTTGCCACGTGCTAACCATCGGAACCCTAGGTGCTCTTCCACCGCCGGCTGTGAGCAGGATGACCAGAGCTCACCGAGATAAAGCTCCGAAATGCCTGGGTGAGAAGTTATAGGCTGTTGTCTAAGAGCTGCATGCGCGCCACAGTCTGGGTGTCTGCGCTACCTATCGATGGAGGGGAAGCATTTTGTTGCCCTAACCCTACTATTTGATTTTTTTGAATGAGATAAATTTTCTTTGAAATCGACTTGGACTCATCCAAATTGAGTTGATTTTCCTCCGGAATTGAATTGAATTCTCTAATAATCGAGTTAAATTTGTTTGACTTGAATTTTTTAGGATCCAATTGAAAATTTCAATTCAAATTTTTTTAATTTGAATCTTTCCAATTTTAAAGTCTGAATTTGAAAGTTGCTGATTTGAATGTTCACAAAATAGAGCTAAGAGGTGGGGAAAAGGAATTGGCACAAAACGAGAGTTCATGGGTGCAAGGAGATGGATTCATCGACATGTGTCGTCCTAAGAGATTCCTACTAAAATTTAATCGTGAGGATGCCCTAGAGGTACTTAATATTCACTAGATGAATGCCTTAGATTTGCTATATGGATGAGAAGAATCATATTATCCTAATACACCAAGTATATGCCATGCACTCGACTCCACCATGGCACCCGGCCCCACCAAGCAACGCGCTAGCTCAAGTCACACTTCCGCTATTGTGCTTGGCCTACTTAACTTTCTCAATACTTAACTTTTATGTAGCTTACTAAATAAAATCTAGACAAACAAACCTCATCTAGCATTGGAAAATTCTAAGTATTGTGATATGTCCTAGAGGCAATCATATAGATGATTGTATTACTTTTAAGTTGATGAACTTTTGAATAATATGCTATTCCATTCTATGAATGAACTATCATTTATATTGATTAACAAGTATGTTACTTGTGCATGAAACTCTTTATTAATGTTATAGTGTTATTCTAAATTATCTTTGATCTTACATCATTATATGGGACAATTACGATATGTAGATCTCCATGTATTGATTGATGGTCATGTTTCACATCTCATAGATATGAGATATTAAATGCATGATATGGAAAATATGTTTGAGAATCATGTTGGATTGACCCACATTGAGACACTGCGAGAATTGTTATGTTCATAGGTATCATCGGCTAGTCTCATAAATGTGTATGCATGTATGCGAGATCTTTAAACCTAAGAACGTAATGGTTACCTAAATATGTAATATTTTATCTAGGTCTTCCCAAACACTACTCCCTAAATGGATAGTCATAAGGTTAGCCTTCAGGTTTACTACAAAACATCCTTAGAGTTTGACTATAACTAATTAATTCACTAAAAGATCGAGTGAATGATCGAGTTATCATAGAATGGAACACATATCGCTTTGCGCTTGACCTAGTATCATGAGGCAAAGGGTTCAACACATGATTACAATGTATAGGTTCATCATATACGATATTTCTTGTTTATTCAGGGGGCGTCTCTATGTCTTACTAGGGACCGCTACTAGCTTATGGATCAAAAAGGTGTTTTTGGGTTACGATCGAGTATATACGAGCCTACAGGGTCATACACTTAATGGGTTGGAACAAACCGGTTCGGATAGGATCCATTCCTAGCACGGATTATGATTTGTGTAGGCTTAGTACCATTGATACGGGGTGGTCCTATCTTGTGATGACAATGATGAATGAAGATAACTCGAATATAGCAACACGATCTGAATTATATACCATTGAATAAGTCTCCAAGACCAGATTTTTCCATTGTATTTGTTAGGTCCCTTATATGCAATATTGTAGCAAACCCACAATAGCGCTAGTGAGGAGAGTGGCATTGAAGGCCCACTGGCGGTGAAGGTCGTTAGCGAAACAAACTAGGGAGGGGCTCAGCTTGGGAAGCTGGCAATGGGGAGGTGTGGAGCCAGGGGCGTAGCCACTAGGGGAGCTTAGTAAGGCTTAAGCCTCACCTCCCCTGGTGGCAATTTTATACATAGTAAAAATAGAGAGAGAAAGAGAGATTAACAAACCTAAAGAGAAGCTAGCTCTCCTTGATGGGAAGATTAACAACAAGCATGAAATTTGAAGGATCGAAATGGCAACAGAGGGGGGGTGAATGGTGCCTTAAAATTCATATGGATCAAGCCGTGGTCGAAGTAGGCTTAGGTGGTCGAAACCCGTTTTTGTGACACCGCAATGAAAGCCAATGGTGGTCGATCGATCGTTCGGTCGAAACGAGAAGACACCAAGCAATAAAACCAATCGACAACAGAGAAGATAGTCGCCCGACAAAGATGAACAGTAAATACTATAGTCGACCAAAAACAGAGCAGCTCCAGGCGCACGATCGCCGTGACAAGAACTCAGAGAACTTTGCCACCGAGAATCAAAACGAATGAAACTTGAAACCTAGCAAGAACAAGATATTTAAAAGTGAATTTACCAAGAAAATCAAAAGTCTTTGCTAAGGAGGAGAGAGTGCCTCGGTCGAACTCAATACAAAGTAACCGAGCGGCGGATCGAAAACAGAAATTTCTCTGTCTTGATTTTGCTCTCGGAATGAATTGACCAAGTGGTCTTAGAGTATGAATCCAGTTCGAGCAAAGGATACAAGCCAACTCTCAAAGAAAACACATAAAGCGAAGGAAATCGAGAGGGCAAATGCAACAAGTAAATCATCTCAAGAACACAAACATGGAATGATACAGAGATGAATCCAATCTTTCTATTTCATATGGAGGTTTCTGACCACTCCATCGGAGGTACACGAGCATCCATGCTCTTACCGAGACAACTCACACAAGATGAGAGGAACACTCGAGCACTCGGGGACAACCTCACTTCGCTCCCGAGACCTAACCTCTCTATTTATAGTCTCACACGCTCTTGGTCTCAACAGACCACCCGTTCTGAGAGTCCAGTGCTGCAGGCCTCCGTGCTTTGCCCATTACCCGTGGCAACGGCTCCTTTGCTTTGCCCAATAGCACCACCAACTCCAAGTGCTTTCCCGGAGGACCTGACTTCCTTTGCGTGCTTTGGCATTTCTCCAAAATGCCCTTTAGCGACCTCGAAGCTTCCTCCTCATGCCTTGCTTTTTACGTTACACCACTCGGGCAAGACCACGTCCTCTTCGGCTTCCACGTCGTTCTGGACCTCAACATCTCCTATGTCTAGTCCCGACCTCTCTAAGCCTCACCAAGACAGTCTTGTCCATCTCGTCACACACAGCGCACCCGACCTCCCGACCATCGGACCTTAGCTCCTCCCGAGCCTAGTCCCGATCCTCCTCGTCGTTGCTGTCGTGTCCATCATGGGTAGCTACACTGGTTCCTCATCTCCCGGCCGCAACCACCTCACCACCTCGATCATCTTGGCGTCTCCGACCGTCTGGACCTCAACACCTCCTGTGCCTAGTCCCGGTCCTCGCACGCCTCACCATGAAATAGCTCCGAAGTCCTGCAGCCACACAGACAAGAAAACCAACACATAGCACTGATCCATACTCTGCATAGCTCACACCGAGCTCAAGTCTTTTCCACAGAAATTAGACTTTACTAAACCTTGTCAAAATGTAGAACAAACCAGTCTACAAGGTCCACAACAACACAAGGAACCCAACCGACCAAACCTCACCGTAATCGGACATGAAATGCACCCTCACGACCAATTTTAGTGATCCCGCACGACCACGGTCATCCAACCGATAACGTGGTCGAACGCGGTTTCGACCACGTTCAATTCTCGTGCTAACGTGGTCGTAGCTCTCCGAGCGCATAACGTGGTCGCACCACCGAGGTGCCACAACGTAGTCGTGGCTCTTTTCCCTGGCGTGGTCGTGGCGCCCACCGACCACGGCCAGTGGTCGAACGGCCGACCACCCAACGTGGTCGAGGCTCCGATCCCCTGGCGTGGTCGTAAACCCTAGCGCCGAGTGCCGACCACGGTCAAATCTTCGAGGGCTCGCAAGCGTGGTGAAGCTCGGCGCTACAGCGTGATCGAGCGCTCCCAATTGCCAGCGTGGTCGTAAACCCTTCCGACCACGGCCAAAGTACTCGTCTGCTGCTCGGTGAGATCCGATTACCACCAGCGTGGTCGTCGCTACCGGTAGACTTCGATCACGTTCAAATTCGCGGGGACGCCACAACGTGGTCGCACGCTACCCGATGAACTTCGATCACGTTCAAATTCGCGGGGCGCCACAACGTGGTCGTAGACCACCGATTGAGTTCAGCGTGGTCGTATAACCTTCCGACCACGACCACCATGGTCGTACAAACACTCGGAAGAGTTTCGACCACGACCAAACGTGGTCGTGCGAAACGAGGACAAGTCGTACGACTTCATTTCGTCGAGTTAAGACTTTGCAATAAAGCCCAAAACAAACTCAATTTACCTTCAACCAAGGGTCAATTACTCATCATAAAGATGGGATCATCTCCACATGATCTCTCAATCTCCCCTTGATGAGTATATTGACAAACACAAAAAAATATGAAGTTGAGTTTGTAGAAGCCGACATGGTCCAAGGAAAGAAAATGAAATTATGACCATGTCGATGGAAGGAATACTAGAGCAATACATAAAGAGCAAATTGATCTCCAAAGCTCTAGCAAGTTCCGAAGTTGAGAAATTTTCTTTTTTTAATCTATTCTCCCCTTTTTGGCAATAAACACATCAAGTATGCAGAGAGAATAAGTCAAAATGATGGATGGAATGGCTGATTTGATTATTCAAAGTATGCGAGCCATGAGAATTATCCAAAATGACCAAATGTATTACACCAAGCCATAACATACAAGTATGCTACAAAGATCATGACTATGTATGTAAAGAGAAGCTAAGCTAACGGATGGTATAATCTGATTTTTTTTAATTTGAAGTGCTTAGCAAGTCAAGTCAAACAAGATTTTAGTCTAGCTAATGATATCCACAAATGATGCAAGCCATGTCAATGAGCTAAATGGAATCGAGAAGCTAGTGTTGAGCCAACTAGAGTGCTATTTATTCAAGAATGATACATTTGTTTAAGTACACTTGAAATTTTAGCAATTGAGCATAAATGACATTTTCTTTTAGAGATCTCATGATTGTTTTCAATCATACTTTTGTCATGTGCTAGACCTCAAGCCTTATGCGATCATTCCAAGCGAGAAGCTTAAGGAAATGATCTTGGTCATCCAAATCTCCCCTGAGTTCATGCCTTGTGCAATGGCAAGCCGTCTCATGAGAAGGAATTGGTGAGATCAGTTTTTTCGCACAGAAGAGATCTCTTTTTTGATAGATTGTACTAACTTATGTGTCATCAAGAAACTGTATAGCTCAATCTATTGCTCAACTAAGATTCAAGACTCAACTCACCTATTTGACATGGCGAGAATCATAAAAAGATAACACAAGGTCGACTAGTCTCAAATATGAACAAGACATGAATTAGGTCAAATTTGGCATTTTAATTAACCTATCATGGCAAAGACTTGACTACACATATAAAGTCATGATCAGATTAGCAATGGAGCACAAATCATGGCAATGTGTAAAGCATTGAAAGCATGTCATAACCGGATAATAATCAAGGCTCAATGTGGTTATATTACAATGCAGAATGCAATGCAGAAAATCCAGCTCCCCCTCAACATGTGATGCAGCTTTTAGTTCAAGTTGAGTTTAAGTCAAAATTAAAATCTAGAAGTTCCCAAATGAACTCCCCCTGAACCAAAGCAATAAAATCAAGAGCTGGCAAATAAATCGGGAAAGCAGCAGTCCTTAGAGCATAGATAAGATATAGAGGATACTATGGCTCGATGACTCTCATCTACCCTATATGTTTCCGGGACAACGGTGTCGAGAAAACGCACACTAGAGAGCAAACACGAACCACGTCTGCAGGGTGGCCCAACCCTCGCTAGAACCTAAAAGAAGTGAGTGAGCTCAACCTAGTGAGATAAGAAACAGCTATCCTGAAAGCACAAGATAAGAGCAAGAAGTCTAAGCAACTCGAAGCAAGAGACACACTCTAACCTATGCTAGAAGGACTAAACCCAATGCACCCGAAAATGCGATGCAACAGAAGGGATCTGAAGCACAATTATTATGATAAGCGGTAAAGCCCAAAGCTCCCCTCACAATAGTCCGTAAGGACAAACCACCTAAGCTCTCCCAGAGTGAAAACCTCGTGCTATCCAAAGGCTTGGTGAAGATATCAATGGCGGTGGTCACTCTCACTGGCGGAGCACGATGTCACCCTCTCTACATGGTCTCAAGAAAATGATATCGATATCGATGTGCTTGGTCCGAGAGTGCTGTCTTGGGTTCTTAGCAATGCTAATCGCAGACGTGTTATCGCAAAGAGCGGAACACGATCGATAGCTAACCCAAAGTCCCGCAGTCGAGACCATCCAAAGCACTTGGCTACAAAGAATCGGCGACAGCGTACTCGGCCTCTGCGGTGGTGTGCAACAGGATCGCTTCCTCAAGACCAAGAAACGAGAAGTGCCAATGAACGCGGGTGCCGAAGTGCTCTTCCTATCTATCCTCATACCGGCAAAGTCGCATCCGAATAGGCTCTAAGGGATGAGCAGGGATGAGGAAGAGTATCGAATACCATAGTCAATGGTAGCTCGAAGGTACCGAAGATGCGCTTCACTTTGGCGGTGAGATCTGTGAGGAAAAGCTCAAACCGGGCACAAAGACACAGAAAAGTGTATGTCCGGTCTCGAGGCGATGAGGTACAAGAGAGCCAATCATACTTCGAACTCTTTTTGGTCAACTGGCTCATAGTCTCGTCTCGGGTCAAGTGTGGCCGTAGAAGCCATCGGAGTCGACACCGCTTTCCATCACTCATGTCGAGCGTCTTAGGAGATCTCGGGTATACTTGCCTTGATGCAAGAAGGTACCCTCCGAGTGCGCTTGATTTGGAAGCCAAGGAAGAAAGTCAACTCACCCATCATGCTCATCTCAAACTCGGTGCTCATGACATCCGAGGCTGTGAAACTAGAGCATGAGAAGAGCCGCCAAAGATGATGTCATCGACATAAATTTAGACGAGCAGAGATCATTGCCAAGTCGGCGAATGAACAAGGTCTTGTCAACTTTACCCATCTCAAAATCATGTCTCAATAGATAGGACTTAAGCCTCTCATACCAAGCTCTAGGGGCTTGCTTAAGTCCATACAACGCTTTGGAAAGCTTGAAGACATGACTAGGGTATTTGGGGTTCTCGAAACACGGAGGTCGTCGACATAGACTTCTTCCTCAATGAAGCCATTGAGAAAGGCACTCTTGACGTCCATCTGGTAGAGCTTAAAACCCTTAGAAGCTGCAAAGGCAAGCAGAATTCTAATGGCCTCAAGGCGAGCTACGAGGGCAAGGTCTCCTCGAAATCCGGACCCTCAACACAGGGAGTACCCACTGCAACCAGCCTAGCCTTGTTTCGAATGACTACCCCATCCTCACTTTGCTTGTTCTTGAACACCCATTTGGTTCCAATGATATTTTGATCTCGAGGGGGCTCAACAAGCGTCCGGACCTTGTTTTCTCGAAACTCTCTAGCTCCTCATGCATGGCGTTGACCCAAGACTCGTCAGATAAAGCATGGCAAACGTCCTTGGGCTCAAAGGAAGCTACGAAGGCAGAGTGGAGACAGAAAAATGACACGCCAGACTTGGAACGTGTGACTCGCTCAAATAGATCTCCAATCATCTGCTCAGAAGGATGAGATTTTTGGATATGTCTTGGAGGTCCTGGATGAGATGAAGAAGTGGCCTCTACCTCGTTACCTGACGGGGTAGGAACAGAGCCACTAGCTCCAGAAGAGATAGAAGGTAAGGGCTGATCGCCTCGAGGTGCGGTGGAAGAAGGCACCTCAAGGGGTGGAGAAGGGACTGGATCGGGTAGACAACCCTCATCTCCATCATCCTCATCATCCACAAAGATGGTCTCGGACTGCTCTAGTGAACCTGAGATATCGGGCCTAGTCCCCGGACTGGCCTCATCGAAAGTTACCTCACAGGTTTCTATCATTTTGCTAGACTCGCAGTTCCAGACCCTATAGGCCCGCGAAGAAGTCGAGTAGCCCAGAAAAAGTCCATCACTAGAACGTGACTCGAACTTATCTAGGTTCCCGGACTTCAAAATAAAACACTTGCAACCAAACACACGAAAATGAGAAACACTGGGCTTTCGCCCGTATCTCAACTCATAAGAAGTGCGGTGCAAGTGTGCCCGAAGAAAAACTCGATTGGAAACATGGCACGCGGTGGCTATAGCCTCAGCCCAAAACTTCGCGGTGTAGAGTACTCATCAAGCATCGTCCGGCCATCTCGACCAAGGTACGGTTCTTCCTCTCCTAACGCCATTCTCATTGGGGACGTATGGAGAAGAGAACTGGTGCTCTACACCTGTCTCACCACAGAAACTCTCAAAGTAGGAATTCTTGAACTCCGTGCCATTGTCACTGCGGATCGCTCGTAAGGCACCTGGAAGCTCAGCGAAAGCCCTCTTGAAAAGACCTCGAAAATATGTAAGCGTCTCATCCTTGAGGCTAAGAAAACACCCAAGAGTACCTCGAATAGTCATCGACCACAACAAGAACGTACCACTTCCCTCCTGCCGATCGCACTCGAGTGGTCCAACTGTATCCATATGGAGCAAGCGTCGGTGCATCGGTCATAGTGCTGTGTGGGAGGATGAGAAGCGGCAACCATCTTGCCGTGCCGGCATGGAGCGCAAACAAGATCTTTGACCATCTTGAGTTTCGGCAGACCACGAATGAGATCGTGGCCGCTAACTCGGGTCAAATGGTCAAATCCAATATGACCAAGTCTCCTATGCCAGAAGGAAAGATCGCGAGACTCGAAGCAAGCGGACAACGGAGAGGATCATCGAAGACTCGGAAAAATCAGCACGAAAGATCCTCCCAAAGCGAGAAATCCATAAACCGGACTACAGAAGAATCAAGAATTTTGCAATTGTTTTTCTTAAAGCTCACCTCGAAATTGTCATCGGTGGTGAGAGGCGAGAGCAAATTGTACCGACTTGCTAACTAAAGCAACATCTTTCAAAATAAATGAATCATTAATGCACACAGTACCTTTGGCGATGACGCGCCCAGATGAAGCATCTCCGAAGGTGATCGTCTCATCACCTGGAGCTCGGGCAAGGGAAGAAAACCAACGGGAATCTCCGGTCATGTCGTGAACACCCGAGTCTACAAGCCAAACCTTTCCTTCCACCCCGCGAACTGAGTCAACAAGAGAGCAAAGTCTCGATCTTGGGATAAATCAACATAGATTTTGGCACCCAATCTTGAGTCACCGTCGGCGTAAGAAGTAGTCACACGACGGTGACCTCTAACTACCCTCGCCTCAGTCGCTCAAAGAAGCGGAAGGTCTATGTGCGGACACAGAAGGCATTCTTTGGGTCCGACTACTACGGAGGCGAGTCGAACACCAAGCATGCGATCACGCCGCGGGTAGCTATCTCGATGGAAGCGAGATCTACCCTCGGGGACGGCGAAGTCACGACCGAGAGAGAGCACGAGGGCGAAAAAGCGAAAACTCGGAAAAACCAAGTCCTCGGTGCTGCCCAAAGCTACTGTGATAGCAAGCCTAGACCTCGTGTTGGTCTTAGGTGCACTCAAGGTGCAGGGCGACCACGAATACGCCTAAGAGACTCGGCACGGTCTCTTGCGCGATCTTGGCGCTTGAAGCATTGGTCAATCAGATGCCCATCCCCGGCGGAAGGTGCAATGATGCCATACCGAGGGTGAAGTAGCATGAGATGGCCATATACGAGAGGCAAGCTGCGGGTGAAATCACCTTCTTGTCAATCCCTTGGACAAAGCCCACGATCTAAATTGAACTTTCTTGTTCTTGGGCTTGACCTCGATCACACTGCGGCTATGGGTGCGAGCACGACGGTGGATGTTTTCTCACATCCTCACGGAAATTATATCCTAGACCTGTTTGAACTTGCAAATCTTTGATTGGTCTAGAATAAGATTGAGATCCTTCTTGCCTCCTACAAATTTCTCGAGAGTGTTCATAAAGTGCGACACTCCCGAAAGAGAGAGGTGCAAGAGGAGCAAGGAGGAGGAGAAAGCAGAAGGTAAGGAGTAGGAGAACGCCAGCAGCGAGAGGGAAGGCGGCTTGTGCACGCACGGTAGGCGTAGAAGGGACGATCCCCTCGCTAGCAGTTGGTTCGCATCGCTAGGCGTCTCTACCTTACAGGGGCTTCTCCCCCTTCTTCACAATCACATTACAAGCACAAGGTGGCTTCTCTAGTAGGTCCTTAGTTAGCTTCACACATTTCTCATCCAATGCAATCAAGTTAGATTTTAGTTTGTTACAACTAATGCATGGTGAGCTATGAGGTCCTTAGAAGCAAACCGAGCCAACTTCTTATCATGATCAATCATTTCTTGAAGCTGTTTGGAAACAGATTCAAGCTCAATGATTAGTTTAGGACAATTCACACAAGAAGCAATAGGCTCAAGTAGAAAAGCTTGTAATTCAGCAATTTTATGATCCGCTGTTTTAGGTTCATCTTCAAATTGTTACAACTTTCACAAGTCTCAGGCAGATCAAGAAGCAATGTATAAAGACCTCTAAAAGCATTATCCTTATCCTCACATGAGGTGCAAGAAGTAGTCTCAACGGTAGATGAAGGAAAAACAATCCTAGACATCTCTAGTTCAATGAAGCGGACTAACATTCTCCACCTTAACAATGTCTAGTTCGAGAGGACAAACTATCATGCGAGGTCCTTAGTTTCTCCATGTCTCCAAGCAAAGCACGGCGAGGTGTCACGATCGTCACGGGAGGGAGCGGATATAAGTGAAGTAAGCTCCGTGACAATCTATCTACTTCCTTCTCTAACTCGGTACACCTAGACTTAGCTCTAGCATGAAAACCACCTAGCTTAAGAAAAGCATGATTGAGCCGATCGTAGGTGGGACATACCTCGTCCGAGTCGGAGTAGAGCTCATTGTCACGATCTCGCCCTCAAGGGCCATGAAGCACATGCCGGAGAAGTCGTTGCCGCTCTTGGGTTCTTGATCACCCGTCCGTCGTCGTCACTCCATCCCTCCACTTCGTCGAGGTCGAGGTCGTCGAAAGCGGCGAGGGCGCGGTGGAAGAGCTTCTTGGCCTTCCCAAAGTTGCGGCGGCTTCTTGCCTTGCGTCGGAGTTGGGGCCTTCTTGTTGCGGTTCTTGTCGGAGTAGTCGTTCTTGCCGGAACCGCCAACGTCAGTTTTGCCTTTCCCCACTTTGGGACAGTTTGCTCGAATGTGGTTGGGGCCACCACACTCGAAACAAATCACGGGTCCTCTTTTCCTTCCGTCCCTCCTCCCTTTGTAAGCATGGGAGAATCTCCGCGAGGAGGGCTAGCTGCTCATCCATGGCGCTCTGTCGATCATCGGTTATGTCACGAGAGAGCGCGAGGAGAATCCATAAGAGAATCGGAGAAGAACCGAGGCCAGTGGGATCCGTGACTAGAGCCATCGATTGTGACTTGACCGTAGAGACTATGTCAATCTCGTGAGTCTTGAGGCGCGAGTAAAGCGCATCAAGAGTCAAGGTCGAGAGGTCCGTGGTGTCCTTGATGGTAGTCACCTTCATCTCCCAAACCCGAAGATCGAGTGCAGAAAGCATCTGTCGAGCGTTATCCGAGTCGGAGTATGTGAGACCGACCGCTCGGAGATTGCTCAAAATCTTGTGAAAGCGTGAAAAGCACTCGTCAAGGGACTCTCCGGCAAGCATCTCGAATTTCTTGTATTCGCTGAACCGATCTGTCGAACCGTCTTGATGGGAGGTGCCCTCATGGTATGCATCGAGGTCACCCGGATGTCGTGGCGGACGACGGATGAGAGATGCGATCAAATTCGCTCTGCTCAATCCACGTATGATGATGTTCCTTGCCTTTGCATTTGCCTCAACATCGACCATATTCCGGCATTGATGTTCTCATCGGCGGGAACAACAAATTGTATTTTCACCTTCCGCCAAATAGCATACCCACGAGCACGGATATATGTTTCCATTCGGCTCTTCCGAAGGGTAATCCGGGCCATCGAAAATAGGCGGCTTGGTGGAATACTTGTCATTGCCATGGCTCTTTGAGACCGGTTAAGATCTATGAAGAAGAGCTAACCTTGCTCGATACCAATTGAAGGATCGAAATGGCGGAGGGGGTGAATGGTGCCTTAAAATTCATATGGATCAGCCGTGGTGAAAGTAGGCTTAGGTGGTGAAACCGATTTTGTGACACCGCAATGAAAGCCAATGAGTGGTCGATCGACTGTTGATTCGAGAAACGAGAAGACACCAAGCAATAAAACCAATCGACAACAGAGAAGATAGTCGCCCGACAAAGATGAGCGATAAATACTATAGTCGACCAAAAGCGAGCAGCTCCGGTATACGATCGCCGTGACAAGAACTCGAGAACTTTTGCCACCGAGAATCAAAGCGAATGAAACTTGAAACCTAGTAAGAACAAGATATTTAAAGTGAATTTACCAAGAAAATCAAAAGTCTTTGCTAAGGAGGAGAGAGTGCCTCGGTCGAACTCGATTACAAAGTAACGAGCGGTAATCGAAAACACAGAAATTTCTCATCTTGATTTTGCTCTCGGGAATGAATTGACCAAGTGGTCTTAGAGTATGAATCGATTCGAGCAAAAGGATACAAGCCAACTCTCAAAGAAAACACATAAAAAGAAGGAAATCGAGAGGGCAAATGCAACAAGTAAATCATCTCAAGAACACAAACATGGAATGATACACGAGATGAATCAATCTTTTCTATTTCATATGGAGGTTTCTCACCACTCCATCGGAGGTACACGAGCATCCATGCTCTTACCCGAGACAACTCACACAAGATGAGAGGAACACTCGAGCACTGGGGGACAACCTCACTTCGCTCACGAGACCTAACCTCTCTATTTATAGTCTCACACGCTAACGGGTCTCAACAGACCACCGTTCTGAGAGAGTCCAAGTGCTGCGGGCCTCCGGTGCTTTGCCCATTACCCGTGTAGCGGCTCCTTTGCTTTGCCCAATAGCACCACCAACTCCGATGCTTTCCCGGAGGACACAGCTTCCTTGCGGCTTTGGCATTTCTCCAAAATGCCCTTTAGCGACCTCCCAAGCTTCCTCCTCATGCCTTCTTTGTTTTCGGTTACACCACTCGGGCAAGACCACGTCCTCTTGGCTTCCGTCGTTCGGACCTCAACATCTCCTATGTCTAGTCCCGACCTCTCTAAGCCTCACCAAGACAGTCTTGTCCATCTCGTCACACATCGCACCCGACCTCCCGACCATCGGACCTTAGCTCCTCCACGAGCCTAGTCCCGATCCTCCTCGTCGTTGCACTGTCGTGTCCATCATGGTAGCTACAGCTCACGGTTCCTCATCTCCCGGCTGCAACCACCTCACCGACCTCGATCATCTTGGCGTCTCCGACCGTCGGACCTCAACACCTCCACGTGCCTAGTCCGGTCCTCCCACGCCTCACCATGAAATAGCTCAAGTCCTGCTGACCACGGACAAGAAAACCAACACATAGCATCGATCCATACTGCATAGCTCACACCGAGCTCAAGTCTTTTCCACAGAAATTAGACTTTACTAAACCTTGTCAAAATGTAGAACAAACCAGTCTACAAGGTCCACAACAACACAAGGAACCCAACCGACCAAACCTCACCGTAATCGGACATGAAATGCACCCTCACGACCAATTTTAGTGATCCCTTGCGACCACGGTCATCCAACCGATAACGTGGTCGAACGCGGTTCGACCACGTTCAATTCTCGTGCTAAGCGTGGTCGTAGCTCTCCGGCGCATAACGTGGTCGCACCAAGGTGCCACAACGTAGTCGTGGCTCTTTTCCCTGGCGTGGTCGTGGCGCCCAGGCCACGGCCAAAGTGGTCGACGGCGGGCCACCCAGCGTGGTCGAGGCTCGATCCCTGGCGTGGTCGTAAACCCTAGCGCCGAGTGCCGACCACGGTCAAATCTTCGAGGGCTCATAGCGTGGTGAAGCTGGCGCTACAACGTGATCGAACGCTCCCAATTGCCAGCGTGGTCGTAAACCCTTCCGACCACGGCCAAAGTACTCGTCTGTTGCTCGGTGAGATCCGATTACCACCAACGTGGTCGTCGCTACCGGTAGACTTCGATCACGTTCAAATTCGCCGGGGCGCCACAGCGTGGTCGTGACGCTACCGTGAACTTCGATCACGTTCAAATTCGCGGGGACGCCACAGCGTGGTCGTAGACCACCCGATTGAGTTCAGCGTGGTGGTATAACCTTCCGACCACGACCACCATGGTCGTACGGCACTCGGAAGAGTTTAGACCACGACCAAACGTGGTCGTGCGAACCGAGGACAAGTCGTACACGACTTCATTTAAATCGAGTTAAGACTTTGCAATAAAAGCCCAAAACAAACTCAATTTACCTTCAACCAAGGGTCAATTACTCATCATAAAGATGGGATCATCTCCACATGATCTCTCAAAATTAAAGAAGACGAGGAGGAGGAGAAGTGAAAATCATAAAATTAAAGAAGAGCTAATCAATCAATCAAAGAAAGAAAGAAAGTGAAATAATATATGTAAATCATAAAATTAAAAAAGAGGTAGAAGAGGAAGAGGAGGAGCAGTGAAAATCATAAAATTAAAGAAAAGATAATCAATCAAAGAAAAAAGAAGAAAGAAAGTGAAATATATATGAACCTTCTTGAGTCCGGGGATGACGGTGGAGAGCTCGATGAACCTTTGGTTGATCTTCTCCCTCTACCGTCGCAACACATGATGTGGTCCTGCATGTGCCCAAGAAACCTTGCCACCATCGAGCCCCACCGTGAAAATGATAAGAACATTTTATAGAGTGTGGAAAAAGATGTCGTCTTTTGTTTCTATTGTCTCGTGATTCAAATTAGCTTAATTCTGGTTTGTTTTATATGATCTAAACTTTCATTGTCATTCATAATTTTCTATTATATCACTAGTTTTAATATGTTTTATACATATGTGACTTATCGCTACCCCGCACTTATGGCGCTTTCTATTATCGAGATACCTACTTTCTATATCTTTATTTTTCATTGTTTGTCTCCATCCAATTTATAATTTCTATATGAATTTGAAATTTTATAAGAGTAAAATACTAATTTTGTGTTAACTTAGTTTAGACCTATAAATAGTTTGTGTTAACTTAGTTTAGACCTATAAATAGTTTAGCTCACCCTCCATTTCATTCCTGGCTTCGCCACTATGTGGAGCCATAGTTTGGGGTGACTTGAGGTGGTAAATCTAGTTGCACATTTAGACTTGGTTGTGGGCCGAGGCTTTGAGCCAGAAGGGCAAGAGATGATGTCGAAACAATGAAATTGAGTTAGGGAAGAGCAATGGTTAAGGGGGCTAGCATGACCTGATGCTGGTGGCTGGCATAGCCACCGCCCACTGGAGCGCCATGATCCAATGGATCCAGACAAAGAGACGGAATTTAGAGTAGGGGAGAATGAGGGGACGGGGGCAGAGAAGGAAACAAAGAGAGCAAGAGAATTACATAGTACATTCCTTCACACACACACAGAGTAATATAGACGAGGAAGAAAATAAGGTCAAGATAGGTTCTATGGACAATTTTGTTAGGGAAAGTGTAATAAAATTGATAGTCACTACTAGGAAACGGATCATCCCTCACGGTTCAAAACCGTCAGGAAAATACAAAAAACCGTCGGGGTTTAATTTTCTGACGGGTTCCCATCGAGCAAAACCCTCGTAGTTGGTGGCAAGGAAAATTAAATTTGGCTGACGGGTGCCCGTCAGGGAACTTAAATTTGGCCAAACCGTCAGGGAAAAAATTAAACTGATGGTACTAACCGACAGAAAAAATGACTTTTTTCTCAGGGGCCAAAACCGTCAGAAAAATACATTTTACTGACGATTCAGTCACCGTCAGGAAAATACATTTTACTGACGATTCAGTCACCGTCAGGAAAATTGATTTCATTGATTGTTTGTGTTACCGTGAAGAAAATATAGGCTGACGGTTTGAACTGTCAGCAAAATTGGCAGAAACTACTAACATGCTAATTATAACAGATTTGTTCAGCTGATAATGAATTGGCAAACAACTTACGAGATTAGCATTGATATCTAAATCACAACACCATCGTTGCATCAATCAAGAAACATATAATTAAACAAACATATAATATGTAGCAGAAATTTATCATCCACAAACATGGTCATATGTAGCAGAAATTTATCATCCACAAACATGGTCATATGTAGCAGAAATTTATCTTTACAGATATACCTTCGCTACACCAAGTAATATTATTGTAACACAGAAAACAACATGGACCAAACCAAGTACAAATATGAAGATGTCTTTGCGATGCAATGCCTCGAGTGATAGCACCAAGAGTACTTGATGTTGGGGACCTTCTTCCTCCTCCAGTAGACAAATTAGTACCTGCATATGTCATAAATAGATTTTGTGAATAGTATTATATTAATCTAAAACAATAAATATTCATGCGAGTTGAAACAGTTCCAAACAAGTTAAGATTGCCAAATAGAAAACTAATGTAGAAAGATTTTGTTAAACTAGTTTGACTTCTCCACACCTCTAAGACATTGTATTAAAGATATTACAATCGGTTCAAAATCGGGCAACCAATGCTTGCTATATCATTCTCGAAAGCATATTACAATTTTGGGAAGCGTTTTTTATTCAACAAGGTCCGCATTATGAAGGTGTTAAACTTATTCATAAAGCAAAACATGTTGAAGAGAAATACATATGTCCAAGACCCATATATATGCACGAGGTGATGAGCTTAATTACTCAATCTAAAGTGTGAGCCGATGAACTTGTTAAAGTAAGTGCTAGCAGACAAGATAGTGAAGGGTGTTCATCAGCTGATATTTGCAGCGAATTACACAGAACTATGTAATTTGCAAGGAGAGGATTACACAATTAATTTTGAACTTTTGTCTATAGTTTTACTAAATCTATAGCATGACCACGTGCTGATTGATAAATGTTCTGCAATTGGTAGATATCCTTGAATATTACCTTCTTTTAGTCTCTCTAGAGTGAATGCGTGTGTTTACGCTTCTTATGCTTTAATATTTTGCAGTATAGAACAAAAGCATTAGTACGAGGTGAAAAACTCTTAGCATCTCTTATTAGCACTGTTGACTGCTGACTTGAAAGATTATAGTAGGACTTCTTGAAAAGTATTTAATAGAAATGCTGCATACCATTCCAAGATTGCTCCCTATCAAAAGTTTCTTTCATCCTTGCTTATCCATCAAATTTGAAGCAACAATGGCCCCTAAAATACAAAAACATGGCAACTGCATATACATTAGAGAGTTATTAATATCATGAAGAAAAATCACAATAATACATAGAAAAGTGATCAATATATCCAAGTAAGGACTTTGCCTCTCCTCTACAAAAGATATGTGGATACAAAGGGTATTTGTGTTAAGGCTGTGTAGTGTGCACAAAACCTTACGACAGCTTGTTTGTTAGATTAATCTGTTAAGAACCTCTACAGCAAAACATCTGAATGACTGAACATTTTTCACGCAGTAAACATCGACAAAACTGCAGAAAATATTATATAATATTTGGGGAAAAGCTAGAAACCCCATTAAGCGATCGAAGACACATAATTCGACATTCAAGTCCAATGTTCACATTTCAATTGACATTGTTCACTATAGTATAACTAGCACTACATGACAGTTAAAATGTCATTTAAATTCTTCTTGAAGCCACATGGATATAGGCAACCGATGCACCATCTTCTATTCCACATGAATGCGGTGATGATATGACCACCAAGCTCTTGTATAACAATTGATGAAGCGCTAAGTTAAGGCAACTGCTTCATAAACACTTTAGAATCTCTATGTATTCTCTAAAATTTAAACTCCAAATCCTATCCACACCAAACACATACATGGCACATCCAATGCAACACTCTTGAATAAAGATAGCTAAGCGCAAGTGGCAACCCATGCAGAGCACGCACCCAATGTGGTAGCCAAGAGGAAGTTGGCCATGGATCTTAGTGAGGCAGTCGGGAACACCCGCACCCACCCGAGATCAACACCACCGCCTCCATCTCCACCGCCACCTCCTCCGTATCCAAGCCTATCAAGAACAACGAAGCCGTGTCAACGAAAGCCTACCAATTATCACCAAAGACGAGCAACCAAGAGAGAGCAAAGTGAGGCCGAGGCATGGTGGCACTCACGCGTCGGAGCTCGCTCCGCCGTGATCTGGAGGTCGAGCTTGAGGACGGATTGCTCTCGACGACGGTGAGGCACGGGGCTAGAACTCGAGGCGCCGGGGCGGGGCGGGGCGGCGCAAAGCGCGGCAAGGAAGCCGAACCAGTGGGGCTAGGGATGGGGCGGATCGGAGGAGGCGGGCGAGGGATGGGGCGGAGGAGGCGGGCGAGGGGGGGGCGGAGGAGGCGAGCGAGGGATGGGAGGGAGGGCGGGCGAGGGATGGGGCGCGAGGGTTTGGGGGGAGGAGGCGCGAGGATGGGGGCGCGAGGTTTGGGGCGGAGGAGGTGCGAGGGATGGGGAGGAGGCTGCTGAAAATTTGGAGGCGGAGGAGGCGCGAGGATGGGGTGGGCGGCTGCGAAAATTTGGGGTGGAGGAGGCGGGCGAGGGATGGGGAGGAGGCGGCTCATGAAAATTTTTAGGGTTTCATAGGCTGCGAAAATTCTATGCTTGAAGTAGAATAGCGGCGGGCTGGATCAAAAGCCTCACGGGCTGGAGAAGCCTCACTGGTTTATGTTCTAATTATCCTCACGGTTCATGTAATACCGTCACAAAAATAGTGTATTTCCTTGGTGGCATAAGGAGCCCGACAGGAAAATATATTTTTGCGACGGTGCTACGTGGGCCCATCACAAAAATTGATATCCCTCACGTTCTATGCGGGCTTGTCAGAAAAATTAAAGCCTGTGAGGGATAATCCGTTTTCTAGTAGTGAGTAGTGGTGAAAAGGGTGAGATTTTGGTACTGCAGTGGCATTTAAGGGTGCGGTTAGCAAATACAGTGGTAGATCTAGGATCTGGAATTAATTCAGTAGCATGTAAAAAATTTTCCATTCACGTCCACATCATATTCATCTTTATTTTTCTTAACTCTATAAACCTTTCAGAATTATTTATTTCAATGATCGGTCATCTGCCCGACATGTTAGGAATCAATCCTAATCCACGGACCACGATGGTGATGTCTTGGATGATGCTGACACTAGGCCCGGGTTGGAGGTAATGGAATACACATACAATATTAATATCTTAATTTCATCATCGCAAACAAAACTTAATTTTGTCTTTTATTTATGTACTGGATCAGGCGTAACGTACATATGCCGCACATGCCAATAGGTGGTTACATGCATGCGTGAAGACGTTGTTTCATGCATGCAACTTCATAAATTCGGTTCACAGTGTTCGTTTTTTGATAGGGTTAGACCCGTAGATTAATGTCCGAGGGTCTGAAACTCGGTTCGGACTCTGATTTTGCCGTATGGTGTAAGGATTTTGATTTCGCCGCTTGGAGCAAAAGATTTATAGGTGGACGCTCTTGATTCCTCCATATGTGATACATATGGATTGTTTTTCTCTGCTGAGTCCATTTGGGTCAGAATATTGTACGTACCCATCCAGTATAAATATCCAACAGTTTAAATTAAATTCCATCTTCCAAACTATTTGATAGTACTCTACATAGATCCGTGCCATAGGTTGCACTCGTACGAAGATTGGATAGCCAAGATTTTTTTCTTTTCTCTGGTTAATGTGAAATTTTTATTTTATTTTTTGATTAACATAAAAATTTTAATTTTTATTGCCTCTTAGGATTAATGTAAAAGCACCTGAAGGAGCCATCAATTAGTATAGTTTGATTTAATTTTATTTGGTATTTCACATATATTCATGCCGTAGGTTGCATTAGTACTGAAGATTCGATAGCCAATATTTTTCATCTCGTATACTACATGTACATACCTCCGTTACGAGATACTTCTAACGTTGTGAGATACGACATAGGAGTAACTACACCGGGTGTAGAAAAGAGGCTTCTATATATATATATATATATATATATATATATATATATATATAAATTGATTTCAAGACAATTTCTATCTTGTTCTCATATTAGTAATTCCTTCGAAATAAGTAAAGTGTAAAACTGATGCTCAAGTTACCCAGCTCCTTTCTCCCCAGCTTTCGCACTGCACGTTGCAGGTTGTACTGTTACTATGAATGAGTGGATGAGATCGGCACCAATGCGACATCAATCTGGCTGTAGTAAACAACGCCAAAGTTGTTCTTATTTGCTTTTTTGGAGCTATAACTAGCATAGATGTTTCACTACTACAGGAAAGGTCATCATAGACGGTTCGAAAACATCATCACAGACGGTTTTGCGAACCGTCAATTTATGGGTCGATGATAATCGAGGTCATCACGAGGCGGTTTTCAACCGTCGTGATAGCTCAAATCACGAGCGGTTTTAGTTAAAACCGTGCGTGATATAGTGATAATCACGGGCGGTTGTTAAGTAAACCGTGCGTGATATCGATAATCGAGCGGTTTTAACTAAAACCGTGCGAGATTATCGATATCGCGAGCGGTTTTAGTTAAAACCGTATGTGGTACATGATAATCACGAGGCGGTTTTAATTAAAACCGTGCGGGATTATCGAATATCCTGAACATTTTTAGTTAAAACCGTCGTGATATTCCTTCTACCCTAAATCTATTCCTATTTATTGGCTAGCCTCGGAAATGCTAGTCATGCCCTCTGAAACAAGCGGATGAACAAGTATATAAGGCATCCATAAACATCCAATACACATCACATTTCATTCACAAACATAAAGTATCCACCGCAAATGAATCAATTGAATTGAAATAAAATATCCATTACAACGCATTACAATGCAATAAAATTCATGGTGCATGTGGAGCTGTCCTTCGACTTTATGACTTGAGCCACCAAAAGTCGCCAACTCTCCTCGAATTCGTGAAATATCGAAATTTGTTCCAATGCGTTGACGGGATGTCGCGACTGTGGATAGGGATATCAATGTACGTATATATGTAACGTGATAAGTATGAAGTAAATATGGAAAGATTGATAAACCTTGGAATTGGTGATCCTCGAGGAATCGAGGAGTAGGTCCATATGGTGGCAAACATAGAATCCACATGTGTTGCCCGTGGATGCTTGGTGGCACCGCAAAAATAGAATGAGCAATAATTCAAGAGGCATTAATCTGACTGCTGCATAGGATTAATTAATGTGTAATAGCGAATACCTTAAAATCTCGAGTATGTCTCGGGCCTTTGGCCCTTGCTTGAGACACCCCATTTCAACGTACATCATGAACGCCCTCGTGATTCAAAAAGTTAACCTTAGTCAATCGGAATGAAAGAAAGAGTACAATATAGGTATGTATGAGAAAATAAACTTACCTATCGATTACTTGGGCGACAAGCATGAAGTCCATTTATTCTTACTTAAGGAATCAAGGTAATATACCTTGTTCCATTTTAGTACAATGACTATTAAAATCCAATGAAAGTTTTGATTGTAGGGCATAAGTATATAATCCTTATTGTGTTGAGCCCGCAGCCACGATGCAATGTACCTCTCGACGACGGACATATCCTCGTCGATGGTATACTGGCGACCATGTGTGGGTCCAAGAAACCAACCGATGATGACTGGGATGTTCTAGCTTTAGTCCATGCGTGTCTACATATACACACGAAAGCAACAAATTATATATGGCATTTATCGGTATGACTGAGCGGAGGCGTGATTGTGCACACTTACGGCGTCCGACGATCGAATGAGTGAGGCGTCGAGGCGTTGGCGTGAAAAGATCGAATAAGTCCTCGGCGACCACGAAGACACCGTCTTGAAAATCGTGATGGAAATGCTCCAGCGAATTTGTGATGATACCGATCTCCGTTAAGCCTCGGCTTATTGGACATTCCATGTACCACTTGTGCAATTGCTGGCAACTAATTGGTAGGTGTTGGAGGCCCTTTTCTCGACAACGGCTCGCCAAGCAATTCTGGCCAATGGCGGTACATGCCAATATCATCATTGGTCTTCGTGCTTTGCCCTTGCGCCCTTGTCGCCTCGGTTGTGGGTCGACTTTACGGTAGTCGACTTTAAAGGTAGCAGTGGGGCAAGTTGCTCTGGCGAGAAGAGCACTGTGGAGATAGCACCGGTGCGACTAGCGGTGGTGGAGACAAGTCTTGCGGTGGAGATGGCACGGTGCTGTAGATCGATCCGCCACCGGTGAAGAAGCCTCGAGGAGATGTCGCTTTTAGGCCCTTTGGATGAATGTTCCAATGGCCTGCCCTAGAGCCACGATCTCGTCGTTGGGCGACTTGATGGCGGGGCGACCTCAAAATTAACATGCACACCATCCACATGAACTTTTGAAACTGACGCTAAATCTTGACCGTGCACCCTGGCCCCGATACCATACTGATATGCCAAGTCTGTGGGGGTGTGTGTTTTTGCTGAAGGGCCTTGTCGCCCTTGTACTTTTGAACTCTTGGTTGTCTTCATCGCCTTGAACTCTTCCCATTGTGGTTCCGGGAATGGGTATTTTGAAAGGTGTTTCGTCCTTCTCCACGTAGTCCTTGACAAGCGTGCTCTTGAAGTTCTTCCATGCTTTGCATGCCCCTAGCAAGGCTTGTCGTTGCCTGACGTCTTGGTGTTCTTACGGGATCTCAAGCGATGCCAAAATTTACATCACCGACTCACGTTTCCGAGTCGCGAGCACGCTCTTCCACAAATCGAATGTGATTTCAATTCGTTGTCGTGCAACTATTCGATCGTTCTTCTCCGTAAACTTCTTGCTTTGGGAGGAAAGAGAGGGACCCCAGATACATCGACTTGTGTGATGGTAAATCGGCCCTCAGGCTTCTTTGATAGCCCTCTTCCTTGGCGTCTTGATTTTGGGCGGGCGCTCCGGCGATGATGTTGAAGAATGCGCGGATGATATGTTGCTCAATTTGTGGGTCTATTAGATAAGCACATGAAAGTGCCATACCATAAGATAAGCACATACAAGATGATGCTCAAACACATTGAGCGGATGGGTTCATAAAGGTTACAAAGGCTATAGCGGTTGTAGCCTCAAATAACCTCATTTAGCGGATTAGTAAAAGTATATGTAAAAACATTAATAGCATACAAAAATATTCATAGCAGCAAATAGTATGCAAAACATTCATAACATACAAAAACATTCATAGCATACAAAAACATTCATAGCAGCAAATAGTATGCAAATAGTATACAAAAACATTCATAGCAGCAAAAACATTCATAGCATTCAAAAACATTCATAGCGACAAATAGTATGCAAATAGTATACAAAAACATTAATAGCATACAAAAACATTCATAATATACAAAAACATTCATAGCATACAAAAACATTCATAGCATACAAAAACATTCATAGCACACAAAAACATTCATAGCATACAAAACATTCATATGCACATACAAATAAAAGAACCGTACTCACGGAGGCGGCGAGGGCTCGGGAGGCGGCGAAGGCTCGGGAGGCGGCGGCGAGGGCTCGGGAGGCGTCGGCGAGGGCACGAGGAGGCGGCGGCGGCGGCAGGAGGCGGCGGTGAGGGCTCGGGAGGCGGCGGGGCTCGGGAGGCGCCGGCGGGCCGAGGAGGAGGACGGCGGCGGCAGCGAAAGGACGGCGGCGGGGTCGGAGGCACGGCGGCGGCGGCGGGGCGATGGGCTCGATCGGGATCGCTGAGCGACTAACCCTAGTGGGGGTGCGCGTGGGGTTATATAAGGAAAGTATCACGACGGTTATAAACTAATAGCGTCTGTAATAATATATATCACAAGCGGTTGTGGTGAGAACCGTTTGTGATATGTCATTCGACAGTGGGGCCCACGGTCGGTCTCGAAAAAATAAAGAAGGCTCAACCTCGGTGCTGCGTGGCGGGGCTCGAAGCAGCCAGGGAGGCGGGGAAGGAGTGGCGGCGGTAGCCAACCGCCGCTCGGTTTTATCTCAACCACAGCAGGGTGATTTTTTTCTCACGAGGGGTGCGCGTGGGGTTATATAAGGAAAGTATCACGACGGTTATAAACTAATAACCGTGCGTAATATATATATCACAGGCGGTTATTAATTTAGAACAAATGCGTGATATGTCGTTCGACAGTGGGGCCCACGGTGGTCTCGAAAAATAAAAGAAAGCTCAACCTCGGCGCTGCGTGGCGGGGCTCGAGCAGCGAGGAGGCGGGGGAAGGAGTGGCGGCGGTAGCCAACCCGCCGCTCGGTTTTATCTCAACCACAGGGTGATTTTTTCTCTTGAGGGTGTGGCGTGGGGTTATATAAGGAAAGTATCACGACGGTTATAAACTAATAACCGTGCGTAATAATATATATCACTGAGCGGTTATTAATTTAGAACCGCTCGTGATATGTCGTTCGACAGTGGGGCCACGGTCGGTCTCGAAAAAAAAAAAAGGCTCAACCTCGCGCTGCGTGGCGGGGCTCGCAGCAGGGAGCCGGGGGAAGGAGTGGCGGCGGTAGCCAACCCGCCGCTCGATTTTATCTCAACCACGTAGGGTGATTTTTTCTCTTGAGGGGTGCGCGTGGGGTTATATAAGGAGAGTATCACGAGGCGGTTATAAACTAATAACCGTCGTAATATATATCACGAGCGGTTATTGGTGAGAACCGTCTGTGATATGTCGTTCTGACAGGTGGGGCCCACCGGTCAGTCTCGAAAAAATAAAAGAAAGGCTCAACCTCAGGCGCTGCGTGGCGGGGCTCGAGCAGCCGAGAGAGCGGGGGGAAGGGTGGCGGCGGTAGCCAACCCGCCGCTCGGTTTTATCTTACACTATAATGGTAAGTATACCCATTATCACGAGCAGTTACGAATTGTTAACCGTCAGTGATATATTATCCTGAGCGGTTATTAATTTAGAACCGCTCGTGATAACCATTATAGTTACCAACCGGCATTTATATACATCACCTACCGGCATTCATATACATCACCTACCGGCATTCATACACATTTTCTCGAGATAAACATCAATTCACATATACATCACCTACCAGCATTCATATACATCACCTACCAGCATTCATACACATTTTCTCAGATAAACATCAATTCACATATACATCACATACATGCATTGTTATATACATAAATGCAAATTCACATATACATCACATACATGAATTGTCATTTCAACATTCACCTAAATATCACACATTTTCAACAATTGGGTGTATGACTCAATCCACTTGCTTAGTTCCTTTAAAATTAGCCCTTCATGATGATCGGTGCGTGCGTAACTAGTTTAAATCACGTTGTTCATCATCGACCCTTATGCCATTTCAAAAGGAGGTAACTCGTCAAATTGATTGTATTCTTCCTCATCCACTACATTCTCTACTCGACAATTCTCCTTTTTCCATGCAAAACTACATGTCGTTTCTTATTTGCCGGATTGGTTACATAGAAAACTTGAACAACTTGATTGGCGATACGAATGGTTCGTCTTTGTACCAGAGCATTGGAGGTCCACGGTAGTGACACGTGCTTGTCAACCTTCACGTGGCGAGATGCACCCAACGGCGAAATAAGGGATCTTGAAAAGCACGTAGTCGAGCTCCCAAATCTCTTCTATGAATCCATAGTACGAGCTTCTCAACCCATCGATCTGAACGCATCTATGCGAACACCGCTGTTCTGGTTAGTGCTCTTTACATCCTGATCCTGTGTATAGAATGTATACCCATTTATATCATACCCTTGCCATGTCTGGCTGTAAATGTTGGTCCTTTTGCCAACCATGTCAACAACTCACTTATGCGAGCTCCTAGCGATTTGGTCCTTCAACCATTGGTTGAACCGAGTGTTGTGTTGCCTCATGATCCAAACATCGGCGCTCCGGATTACATTGCCAAGCACATCCTTGTCTTTGGTCAACATAAGGCACCACCAGTCATGTGTTGCAAGGCGTGAAATGGGCTTGAGTATACGGCGTCCATATCGGAGTGATTGATTTCCTTCCGATAGTTCCGATACCCTTGACCTCCCTCATGGCGAGATTGAGGCACGCCTATCGGTTGAATCTGAGCCATATAATCGACACAAAACTCAATGACCTCTTCGCTTGCATAACCTTCGACGATGCTGCCCTCTGGTCGAGAACGATTCCGTACGTAGGACTTGAGAATTCCGTCACAGGCCATGTGCTATGTCGGCTGCTCATGCTACCGAAAGGATTCATTCCATCTATACTCAGTCCGAACCTTATATTCCTTGGTTACGCATCAAGTCGCAAAACTCCTATCGATGTTTCTCCATTGGCGGAATCGGCAAGGTGTCTTAGCATTCCATCTTTCTTGCGCTCCTCCAAGTGCCAACGCACAATTTTGCCTCCTTTGGATTTGCAAAAACATTTTCAAGCGGGAATTATAGGAAAATACCATGCCACCTTACCGGAGGTCCTTTCTTCACCTGCTCCTCGTCGTCATCGATAGATTGTTACGTTTGTATCGGGATCGTTGCACACGGACATACATGCATATTTTCATACTCTTTACAGATGCACGGATATAGTCGTTCGGACATGCATGTATTCTTTCAACTTCAATTCCCAATGGACAAAGGACCTTCTTGGCTTTATCGTGGTTTTAGGCAACTCATTTCCCTCGGAAGCATGTCCGCTAAAAGACCCAGGCGGTCTAGTGAAACTTTTGTCGGTCCAACTGTTGCTTGCCTTTAATTTCAACAGTTCAAGCACTACCGACAACCTCGTGTACTTTGACCGCAACACGTGAACAAAGGTTTCTCCGAGTCCTCCATCAAGCCACGGAATTTAACATACTCTCTCATCATAATTCTCTTCTACATCGTGAAGCATCCGAGTCAGTTGTCATCGTGCAACCTATCCGTATCGAACCACAATCGACATCATCTCGCGCCATGTCATTCACTTCACCGCGATGTCATCCGCGACATATCATTCACTTCACCGCGATGTCATCCGCAAGATATGATCATTCACTTCGCCATGGTGGTCCAACACGTATAACCCTTTTGAAACCCCTCCAAATCAAGTGCGCTTCAATTTGCCCTCGGTTCTTAATCATCTTTAAATTCTCGCAGTCAGTGCATGGACAGTACATATATTCCACCCCCTTATTCAACATATCCTCCTCGGCGGCTCTTGTAAAAGCAGACACGCCATTAATATACTCTTCACTCACACGGCTCGCGGGCATACATCCAGCTTCGGTCCTACGTTACGTACATACATAACAACTTAGTATTAAAAATTAGCTTAACTAATTACTACACATATATACCGGCCACATGTATTATATTGAGGTTTAATTTGCTAGCTCAATTCATATTATAAACACAATGACTATTGTATAACCAACAATTTTACAAATTAACCATCTTCAATAACACTCACCAATTACTTAAATCTAAATTGTAATGCAATTAAAGAAAAATAAATTATCTTACTAACCATATCTAGAGCTAGCCACCAGCAGGAAACTATGAATTGAATGAATCTTCAAAGCTCAATCTCGCCTCTTCCCACCAAAATAAGCGGCCTCAAATCGCCTAGCTTGTCTCTGAGCGAAAGAGTGCTTGCGGTGGCTAGATCGGATCGAAATGAAGAGGCAGATGCGATGCAGGTGGAGCAATAAATGCGTGAGTGGGGATTATCACGACGGTTTTACTAAAACCGTCAGGAATTATCCTGACGGTTTTACTAAAACCGTGCGTGATAACAAGATTATCACGAGCGGTTTTAGTACAAAACCGTGCGTGATAATTTGGGATATCACAGATGGTTCTTAATACGGACCGTCAGTGATACTAAAATATCACTGACGGTTCATAGGTATCAACCGTCGAGATACTTTTTCGCCGACGCCACCAACACGGCGGTGTTCAAATTAAAACCGTCTATATTAGTATACATCACGGACGGTTTTATAAAACCGTCTGTGATTTGCCGTCTAGTATTAGCCTTTCTGTAGTAGTGTTTACTCAGACATGCATGAGTTTCACGTGTACACTATAATATGTAGGCGGGACATAAAACTAGGCTCAATTATATGTGGAAGATGTTCCTATTTTATATAGAAGTTGAGCAAGAGATGTCATTTTCTATGACTTCATCGGTCTTGTAACTATAAAGAGAAGTAAACCTTGGTGGATCACTACATGTTACTTGGTCTGTTGGCTTGTTGCTTTCAGACAGCAATCATAATGGAATTCATTTTGTAACATCCCAAAATTTTATTTGCCTTTATTTGTTTTTCTCGAATTTATTTGAATTTTCTTAGATTTTATTTTGGAAGCCTAGAATAAGAAAAATTAATTTAAATATTTATTTAAGCCAAAAAGAGTTTATTTTGCTTTCTCCTTGAATTATAATATTTTTGAGAATTTTCAAGAATTTCAAAATCAATTTTGAGAGCTAAAAAGTATTTTTGTAAAATTTAAAAATACAAATTTAAGTTGGAAATATTTTTCCTAAGTCTAAAATGTCTCCAGAAATTTTTATGAATTTTCCTAGAATTTTCAGACTTTAAATATTATTTTCTAAGTATTTATAAAGCTATCTGGCTTTTCTGAAAATTAAAAACGAAATTTAAATCCAAAATTCCCTCAAGCTGACACGTGGTGCTTCCAGGTTGAATCCGGCCACCGCCTGATCTAATCCAGACCGTCCCCATCCACTTACCCCTTCGTTTGAATCCAACGGCCTCGATTTAATTTTCGGACGCGTGGCGCCCATCCGGCCGTCCGTCCCTCCCTCTCTTCTCTCCCTCACTCGCCAACATGCGGGGCCCGCATGTCAGGCCCTTCTTCCACCTCCCCCTTCTTCCCCCTCACGCCGGCCGCCATTAGCGCGCGCACTCGAGCTTTTAAATCGCCGTTACACCTCGTTTAAGCCGGGGAAACGCTGCCATTTAAAGCCCCTTCACTCCCGCGTTCGGTTTTGCCCGTTTTCCCCCTTTTAAGTTTCTTTATTTCCGCCAATTCCGCCGTTTCCGAATGTGTTAAATCCGGCGAGAAGCCCGCCGCCGTTACCCCTCCTCTTCGGCTATAAAAACCCTTTCCCACGCCGTCCTCCCCTCCTTTGCCTCCCCCGTGCGCCGAGCCCTCTTTTCCCCCTCTTTTCCCCGCGCCCGAGCTCCCCGTGCCGTGTTTCCCGTTTCCACCGTCGAGCGCACGGCAAGCAATCGCCGCCACCTCGGCTACCGCGCCGATGCGGATCCGCCTTCCCGTGCGCCGGCGACCATCCTCGCCCTCCACCGAGCGGCCGCCGCCGGAGACCCCTCGCCACCGACACCCGTCGCCGCCGCCGCCTCGTTCGTCGCCGGCAAACCTTCCGGTCGTCGCCGCTGCATCGCCGGGCCGCACGGTGAACTCCCATCGCCTCCTCTTGCTCTCGAGCCCTCCCGTCGCCGCCGCCGCCCGGCGCCGGTGACCCTCGGTCCCGAAGCGCCGCCGGCGGCGCCTCGTCGACCGCGCCCACATGGCAGCTCACGTGGTGCCGGGTGGCCGCCCGTCGATGCCGGCCGCCACCTCCTCCCTCTGGCCACGTCAGCCATGGACCGAGTCCACGGTGGACCACGCCGACGGTGAACCCAGTCCACCATGAACCCGGCCCCACTTGTCAGAGAAATAACACTTTTTTCAGTGTAAAAATAATTCAGCCAAAAACAGAAATTAATGCTGATGTCATAAATGGATTTTTCAGTATAAAATAATTGAGAAAATCAGCCTTTTTCTTTTCTTTAGTTTTAAACTTCAGGAAGCCATAACTTTCTCATTTTAACTCCAATTTGACCCGTTCAAATTTCTAAATTCTTCTAAAATCATAAAATACCTATTTCTGGACACTTTTTTTTTGAATTTTTGAGTTTTATTTGAATTTTATTTGAATTTATTTTTGTTCTTCACGTGTAGACTACGACGAATCCGGAGAGTTTTACTTCGATGAAGCGCAGCAGGACTTCGAGCAAGGCAAGTTACACCTTTGATCATGTTGTTCCTATTATGTTAAAGTATTTATGTTGTTTTTGAAATTATTATGCATGCATACTTTTACTCAATCTAGTTTAAATTCGGTTTAAGCGTAGTTATGCTTAACTCCTTTGTGTATTGCCAAGTTTGATATTGAACAAATACGCCTTGTCACCATAGCTGAAAACCTAGTTAGTACATTAGTAGTAGCTGGGAATTTTTTTTAGAATTGCTTAGCCATGCTTAAAATAATTTTGGTGGGAAGAATTGTTTCACACAAAATGATGATGACTTGTAAAATCTATTATTGACTTTGGTGAGTCAGGAAAGTTTATGGAATTTTGATAAATAAAAGTTATAAAGTCTGGTTTAGACTTAGGCATTGGTATGGTGGTGGGTGCTTGCTGGCATGCATTGTTGTTTGGTGACACAATATCGATTGTCAGGCATGAGGGGTATGTGGTTGAGCCTAAGTCAAATTAAGGACCGATGCGTGAGCTACTACTACAAAGTCACACCGTACTACCACAAGTCCGGTATGGGATGACACTGGTTAAGTAATTTGGGAAGTTCCATCTTGGTTTCGCTATAGGTGAATGGGCGTGGCGTGAGGCCACGAGAAGTCTCACATGGCACAAGAGGGGCTCAATATGTGGATTCATGTTGTGGTGAAATCTTAGTGGCGGTAACTAATTTGGTAATGGAACATTGTAATGACCTTGTCATGAACTCTCATGCACACCTAAGGCAAGTGTGTTAATCAGCGTGGCAAAAAGAGAACATGTCTTGTGGGTAAAGTTATACACCTCTGCAGAGTATCAAACTATCTTGGATAGCCGTGTCCACGGTCAAGGACATGTTGAGTATGGTTTTTCACGGATTAGACTTTGGTTTTGATAAAATCTGGTTTATGAAAAATTTGGTTATCTTTGGAAAAGATGGTCCAGGTGGGATACCCGACAATAGGTTAGTGTTGGTTGGAGCCTCACTAACGTTATTATCTTGTTAAATTCTATTTTTAATTACTATATCAAATTCCGCTTTTGTTATGCTTATGATGTTTACTTCAAATATTGCCATTTTATGCAAATAACTATATTATGCCATCCTTTGAAAATCCCTATGCATGCATCTAATCATTAAACCTCTGGTGTAACTTGTGGAGTACTTTTGTACTCATCTTGCTCAATTTAACTCTTCGAGAGGAAGCCTTTGACGACTGCGGTGAGGATTGCGATGAGTAGGCCACGTCTTACAATCATTCGCCTTGTGGGAAGGCTGGATGGACTGCTGCTATCTTCATGTTTCCGCTGTTTTCTTTCAGTCTTATGCTATTATTGTAAACTTGGCCATAAGGCCCATACACTTTGCTTTATAATAAAGTTGGTTATCATGCATGATATGTATCCCTGTGACCCTGTGTGCACTAGCTTTTCCTGGGATAGTGCGATTAACACAGAGGGTCTTGGAGTTCCTGCTCCAGGTCCCGACAGAGATGGTATCCGAGCATAATGACCCTAAGGCGTGACCGTAGGTAGAATAGAATGGACAACCTTAAGGATCTATTTGACAATAAAAATAATAATGCTAATAATATTTTGAAAATTCTTCTACATCTAGTCCCATTCATTCTTTCCGTACCTATTCCTTTTAAAATATATATAAGTATATGTTGACTAACACCTTCTCTTTTTCAAAATTGTAGATGGCTGAACGTCCTACCCAAGTCACCCATGGAATCCTAGCTGGACACATAGCTGACTGTCTTTGGGATCTTCTTCAAGAACTGGATTTTAAGGCACGCCCCGTGTATCAGGGATACTTGGGAACCTATGGAGATCACGAACGTTGGAGGGTGGAAGTGCTGATCTACGCCGACTTTGGAGATGAAGAAGCAAGTCACACCTTTGATGCTCCTCTACCGGGACACCTTCTTCAGCGGTATCCAAGATGCAGCTCGTGAGGCAATCCGGCAGATGAGGGACATCTATGCCCAAGAGCTACAACGTATCACATTTGGATACTACCCTAGCAAGTTTCTGTCGACTCGGACATCTTCTCCTCTACAGAATTTGAGAGTAACCCTCGACTCATTCAACATGTGCAGTATGCTAAGTCTATGGACTATGTGTACCAAGTTACTTTGGATGAGTTGAGTGTTACAACTCAGCAACTTCGGGTAACTTTGGACATTATTATCGTAATTTGATACAATTACCATGATTGCATGATATTTTAGTTGTGAAATTCTTGCTTAATGTTATAATATGGAACATGGAAATAACATGTGGTGGATGTGGACAGCTTTAGCGGTGTAGCCCCTCCTGTTTAGGTCGCAGACTAGCTGTCCTATGTGGAGGACAAGATGTAGGCATTCGAGGTGGTTGCCTCCGATCGTGTGCGCTACGTGGCGCAACTTCTAAAGGGAGAGGCTCAGATATGGTGGAAGGAGTGCGGGCCGCTGCAGTGCACATGGAGCTACCGACGTGGGCGGAGTTCGTTCGTCGATTCGAGAGGAGGTTCTACCCAGAGACCTTTCTGGACAAGATGAAGATCGACTGCAAAAGCAGCATAAGACAAGTAATCTGTGGCAGAGTATGAGGTGGGCTTCAACCAGATCGTACGCTTTGTTCCGCATGTGGCACGGGATGATGCGGAGAAGGCCAGGCAGTTCCGTCAGGGGCTCAAACCTTCGATCCGCCACTTGCTAGGTGCTTTTCCGATCACGGATTTCCGTACCTTGGTAGAGCAGGCTTTGGGGATCGAGATGCAGCAAGCGTACACAGATGATATCCGCAAGGCCACCGGAGGAGATCCGCCTCGAGGCCATAGCGAGAGGAAGGGTTTTTCTGGAGTCTCTGCGTACAAGAAGATAAAGAGTCGTCGCCACCAGCCCTACCGTGGTAGCACGGGGCAGTCTAGCTCTACCGGATGGAGCTCTCTACAGTACCGTGCCACGATGAAGCCCGGGTTGGGCTTGGTTTGTTTCCGTTGTGGAGATCCGCATCGGCGGGCCGACTGTGCTTGGAGTGGATAGTGTTCTATCTGTGGTGGTAGCTACAGGGATGTGGTGTGCGCGAGAACCCCAAGGGAAGCTGCGGTGGAGTTGGCGCCTACACCTTGAAGAGCTCTACCCGTCCCGATGGCACGTGCAGATGATGGCTGCGACTCCTACCCCGCAGTTCTTACCCGCGGCCCCTACACCGTGGTACTTGCCGGCGCCATCAACACCTTCGACGCTCGTCTCGGTGCCTCCAACTGGAGGATACTGGGTCCAGCTTCCTGCGGTGCCTGTACCTCAGTGGACCCCTGCATCGACTTTCGTGGGTGCGGGAGGTTCATCTTCTCCAGCTGTTCCTGCGGCGTATGCCATGCCAACGTCTGATGGCAGGGATCGTGGAGACGTGGTGACAGGTACCTTATCTGTTGATTCTGTTGATGCTTCTGTTCTTTTCGATTCGAGGCTAGTTTCTCTTTCGTCTCGGAGGTTTTTGTTCAGCGAGCAGGTCTGTCCGTGCAGTTTGTGGGGAGAGCTGTGGTTGTTAGTTCTCCCAGTGGGCTTATTTCCAGTGCCCGTGTTTGCCCTGGTTGCATGGTGGTTCTAGCATATGAGTTCGTGGCGAACTTGGTGGTTATACCCCTGGAGCCTTTCGATGTGATCCTTGGCATGGATTGGCTCGCGCAGTATCAAGGCGTTATCTCTTGTTTCTAGAAGACGGTCACTTTGCAGTCTCCGTCTGGACATGAAGTTGTCTTCTAAGGGAGTGCCCCGCAGTACTCTCTCTCGTTGCTGTGCCAGTTGTTCCCCAATCGGTGAATGCAGAAGTCAGGTCTTTGTGGGCCATGGTTGAGGGACACGAGGCTGTTTTGAGGCTGGAGGATATACCCGTGGCTTGCAGGTACCCAGATGTTTTTCCGGCCGAGCTTCCAGGTCTGCCACTAGAACGGGAACCGGATTTCCACATAGACCTTGTTCCGAGTACGCGCCTATTTATAAGTCCCCGTATCGGATGGCACCTGTGGAACAGGTGGAGTTGAAGAAGCAGTTGGATGAACTCCTAGCTAAGGGGTTTATTAGACCGAGCACATCGCCTTGGGCTGCTCCGGTCTTGTTTGTGGGAAAAAAGGATGGCACCAAGAGGCTTTGTGTGGATTATCGCGCACTTAATCAAGTGACGATCAAGAACAAGTATCCACTACCTCGCATTCAAGATCTCTTCGATCAACTGATAGGTGCCAAGGTATTCTCCAAGACTGATTTGCAGTCTGGTTATCATCAACTGCAGATCAGAGATGAGGATATAGAGAAGACAGCTTTTAGCACAAGGTATAGGCATTTTGAGTTTGTCGTTATGTCTTTTGGACTAGCAAATATCCCCGCTGTCTTTATGGAAGCCGTGAACAGGATGGTCCATGAGTACCTGGATTCTTTTGTTTTGGTTTTCATTGACGACATTCTGATTTATTCCAAGACGAAGGAGGATCATGAGTTGCATCTCAGTTTGGTCCTTGATGCCCTTCGGAAGAATAAATTCTACGCCAAGCTGAAGAAGTGCGCTTTCTGGCTGTCCGAAGTGGAATTTCTTGGTCATACCATCATTCAGCATGGTATTACAGTGGACCCAAAGAATGTGGCAGCGGTGGTGCAGTGGCGGAGGCCAACCAATGTGTAAGAGGTCCGGAGTTTCCTTGGACTTGCCGGTTACTATCGGCGCTTTGTGCAGGATTTCTCTATCATCGCCAAGCTGATGACCCGACTCACACAAAAGGGAGTTCCTTTTGTGTGGACAGACGACTGTGAGTCTGGCTTTCAGACTTTGAAGTGCAAGCTGGTGAATGCACCTATTCTATCCTTGCCCGAGAGTGGCAAGCGCTACACGGTGTACACAGATGCTTCTCGGATTGGTCTTGGTTGTGTGTTGATACAAGAAGGGCGAGTTATTGCTTATGCTTCTCGACAGTTGAAAACTCATGAGCAGAACTATCCTACTCACGACTTGGTGTTGGCAGCTGTTGTTTTTGCTCTAAAGTCTTGGAGGTATTATTTGTACGGGGAGTAGTGTGACATCTTCACTGATCACAAGAGCCTTAAGTACATATTCACTCAGCGAGAGCTGAATTTGAGGTAGCGGAGGTGGTTGGAGTTGATCAAAGATTATGATCTAACTATTCAATATCACCCTGGTAAAGCCAACGTGGTGGCGGACGCCTTGAGCAGGACAGGAGTCCCCCAGACAGCGATGTCCTTGATCTCGGAGTTTGAGAGGATGGGTATCTCTTTCTGTCTCACCGGAGTTGCTCAGGCAGAGACACAGATGATTATCCAGTCCGCCATTCCCGAGCGTGTTCGTGAGGCTCAAGAAGACGACCGGCTCCTTTCGAGGTGCGGAAGAGGATCTTGGAGGCGTTCACGAGATTTCGGTGTGGGCGAGTGGTGCGATTCGCTTTAGAGGCGGTGTGTGTACCCGTAAGTCGGATCGAAGGATGACATTCTTCGTGAGGCTCACCGGACTCCGTACTCTGTACATCGGGACGTGAAGCAGGTCTTTTGGTGGAAACACATGAGGGTGGACATTGCTAAGTATGTCGCTTCTTGTGGCGTTTGTCGCCAGTGAAGGCGGCGAGCGGCTTTCTTTGGATTGTTGCGATCGTTGGAAATTCACGAGTGGAAGTGGGAGCACATCACTATGGACTTCGTGGTTGGATTGCCGCGCTCTCCTCGAGGGCGAGACGCAGTGTGGGTCGTGGTGGACAGGCTTACCAAGTCCGCACACTTCATTCCGATGAGGACGACCAATACAACGCAGGATCTGGCTCCGTTGTATATCCGAGAGGTGGTGAGACTGCATGGTGTGCCTAAGTCAATTGTTTCTAACCGGGATGCCAAGTTTGTCTCTATGTTCTGGCAGAGTCTTCAGGCTGCGTTGGGCACGACAATTTCTCTCAGTACGGCTTTTCACCCTCAGACGGATGGTCAGTTAGAGCGGACCATTCAGACTTTGGAGGATATGCTCTGTGCTTGTGTACTGTCTTGGAAGGGCAGTTGGGAGGACCATCTGGCTTTGGCAGAGTTCGCTTATAACAATAGTTATCAGGCGAGCATCAAGATGGCTCCTTTTGAGGCTTTGTATGGCCAAAAGTGTGTTTCCCCTCTTTGTTGGGAAGCAGTGGGTGAGAGCTCTTTGCTTGGTCCAGACCTTGTTCAGCAAACAGTTGAGAAAGTGCGGGAGGTTCGTCAGAACTTGTTGGCCGCTTAGAGCCGACAGAAGAGTTATGCGGACGTTCGACGCCGTGAGTTGGAGTTTGCGGTTGGTTACTTGGTGCTCCTTCGAGTGTCGCCAACTAAGGGCATTGTTCGTTTTGGTACCACCGGGAAGCTTAGCCCGAGGTACATTGGCCCTTTTCTAGTGGTTGCACGTGTGGGCAATTTGGCTTACCGTTTGGAGTTGTCGATCTCGTTGAGCGGTGTGCACAATGTCTTCCGTGTGTCTATGCTGAGGAAGTTTTTGCGGGATCCCGAGTGCAAGATCGACCTGGGGCAGGTCACGGTGGATCAGGATCTCACTTTGGAGAGTCGCCAGAGCGTATTTGGATACTTCAGAGCGGGTCTTGAGGAATAAGACCATCAAGTATGTGAAGGTCCTCTGGACGTTTCAGTCTGAGAGGGAGGCTACGTGGGAGCTTGAGGAGCAAATGCGAAAGAAGTACCCCGAACTCTTCGAGGCTGGTGAGTACTCATAGTTGTGGTTTTGTTTTTCTGTGGATTGCTCTTTTCTTTGTTGTTCTCTTGCTTTGTGGTTTGAAGTGTTAGATTCGAGGGCGAATCCTTTTTAGGTGGAGAGAATGTAATACCCTGATCGTCGTTCGGCGTAAATTTTTAAAACAATCGCGGGAAGGGAAAAAATAAAATTTGTAGAACATTAAAAATAGAATAAAATATATTAAAAATATTTTAAAAATTCAAATTTGGGCTGCCTAGGGTGGGCCAACCGCCCTTAGGCCAATGCCCAAGGGGAGGCGCCACCCCACCATGCCGCACACACCCCTCCCCTCTTATTACCCTAGGGCTTCCCCTCCCTCCTCCCCCACATAGCTGCCGCCCCTATTATTTCTCCACAGTATGCGCCTTCCCCCGCGCAAGGTGTTTCCCCATTGCTGCCCTAGGAAAGGAAGGAGAAGAAGAAGATTAGGAAAAGATTGGGAAAAATTCTTCATCTAGGTAATTTTTCTCATCCCAAATCCTCTGTTTTATAGAATAATTAGGGTTCTTAGCACGAATTGCCCAATTAGAGTTTACATGTCATCTGTCTGCAGATTGATTCGCGCAGTGCAGGTTTGATCTAGAAAACGAATTTTTCAGTGGGTCTCCCCAAAATGAAAGTTGTAGAGGACTTCCATATGCATCTTCTATATTTTGTTCGGATTTTTCTACCGTGGGATCTGGGAGATACAGAGTCAAAAATACCGCTGTGAGTCAGGCAGACAGATTGGTACAGTCCGATGGTAATCCGGAGTTTAGAAATAGTAAACAAATTTTCTGGTCATGGCTGTAGTTGATAAAGTTTTAGATAATTTGGAGATCTAGCTTCTATATAAATTTCAGAATTTTTATACCTCTGTGCTCTTGTTGGCACGCGTTTGAATACTGCTGTCTAATCTGCCAGAACAGAGTTCTTCCTCTGTTTTGGGCATTAAATTACGCCTAGCTGTGATTAAAATAAAAATAGTTGTTCTACATGAAAATTGTAGGTTTTTAAGTCATAAATCCAGAGAGGTATCATTTGCTGTATTTCGATTGATATTTTTAAAGATACAAAATTGTGAAGCAGCGCTGCAGAGGGTAATATGTTGGTTTGTTGAGTGGAGAAGAGATTATGCGGGTTCGGATTTCTAGCGATGTTTTATATATTTATGTCGTGCTTGTATGCTGTGGTTGTGTGCTAAGAGTTGTCTTATGGGCAGGTGGTCTTGTCCTCAGCGCTCTTGATTTTGTTGTACTTAACCCGTCGGATTGAGGCAAGTAAGCGTAGCGGTGGTTGCTACCATTTAACACATTATTCCTACTACTTTCAGTTTTACATTATTATCGTAATTTGATACAATTTCCATGATTGCATGATATTTTAGTTGTGGAATTCTTGCTTAATGTTATAATGTGGAACATGGAAATAACATGTGGTGGATGTGGATATGTTGTGAGCATGATAATGCTCTTTGTGGATGAATTAATGTGATTAATGAACTATCATATCATTCATATCATTCATGTCATATCATGCCCTTTGTGTATATAGATGTCGCCGCTTATATCCGCGATCCGTCTGCAGTCTGACATCGTATATTGCCGTGTCGATGCGCCTCTTCGCCGTGGGAAGCATTCATATATTGTCGAAATCGATGCATCGCACTTCACGCCTACGGCAAGAGTAATGTGGAGCATAGCATGAGCATTCATATGCTTTTATTGTGGATAAAATGATTGCATTAAATCTGAAATTGAAAAGGGTATGCTTCATAGAAGAGGATGGTAGTTTAATAATTGTGGACTAAAAATGGTAATTATGGTTGTATGGAATTATTGATGATGATGTTAAATTGCTTGTAGTTTGATTAACTTGTTGAACTGTTTGCTTGCTGATACTTTTATCTCACCCTTTGTTTCCCCCTCCCTACAGGTGGACTTTGAGCATGCATTGGGAAGGGTAGAGCAGCACCACATTGTTGCACATGGATTTTATTTTAATGCTAAAATAATGTTGAAAGAACTCTAGTATTTGCTTAACTATCCTGTTGATGAATGATTCATCTTATTAATGTTTAATTCAGAACCGTAACTTTGGTTATTATGTTGAAGTTGATTATGATTATTAAATTGTTATTGTGATTCTGTTTTTCCTTAGTTGTTTACGCTTCCGCTTATACTATCTTGCTTAGTATTGTTACCAGTTTATTTTATTTTGTAAATTGGCTAGTTGTAGAGTAGTTTTAGCATGACATCCTGGGCATTGTGGGTCCTGGGTGTTCTGATTAATATCGAGCGGGCTTTAGGTCCGTGGTAATTAAACTATTAAATTGACACACTTGCACATGTAGGTTGGGGAAGGGTTTGTTTATTTGGTAATACCCTGATTAATTCATTGCATGATTGCTTGTGTCTTAAATGCTTGTTGATGTTGTTCTTGCTTGTGTGTGGATTGTGGTGGTTGTAGGATGCCGCCTAGGCGTAGTAGCCGTGGCCGCGCAGCTACGCCAATAGCGCAGCCTACGGTTGAGGAGGCTGAGGTTACTCATTCAACGGTTGTAGTCAGGAGTAGCTGTTGGCCACTGTAAGGGCCATGCAGCAAAGTTGAGTGCGTTGAGGCGGGCGGTGGCCCCGGTGTTCGGCGATCCGGTCGGAGATTGCGGCAGTTGGAGCGATTAGCGGCCTTCGCTCCGTGGTGGGTAGGTTTGAGGTCGCGGCTTTAGCGGTGCGGCCCTTCCTGCTCGAAGCATGCAGACTGGCTGTCCTATGTGGAGGACAAGATGGAGGCATTCGAGGTGGTTGCCTCCGATCGTGTGCGCTACGCGGCGCAACTTCTGAAGGAAGAGGCTCAGATCTGGTGGAAGGGAGTGCAGACTGCTCGCACGGCTACACATGGAGCGCTGACGTGGGCAGAGTTCGTTCGTCAGTTCGAGAGGAGGTTCTACCCGAGACCTTCTCGGACAAGATGAAGATCGACCTGCATAAATGCAGCGCAAGACAAGCAATGCGTGGCGAGTATGAGGTGGGCTTCAACGGATCGTCGCTTTGTTCAGCATGTGGCGCGGGATGATGCGAAGAAGGCCAAGAAGTTCCGTCAGGGGCTCAAACCTTCGATCTGCCACTTGTTAGGTGCTTTTCCGATCACGGATTTCCGTACCTTGGTAGAGCAGGCTTTGGGGATCGAGATGCAGCAAGCGTACACAGATGATATCCCAAGAAAACCTAGTGCACACAGGGTCACAGGGATACATATCATGCTTGATAAACAAACTTTATTATAAAGTAAAGTGTATGGGCCTTATGGCCAAGTTTACAATAATAGCATAAAAGCGAAGAAGGCAGTGAAACACAAACATAGCGGCAGCCCATCCAAACCTTCCGCAAGGCGAATTGACTATAAGACATGGCCTACTCGTCGCAATCCTCACCGTAGTCGTCAAAAGCTTCCTCTGGAAAGAGTTAGATTGAGCAACATGAGTACAAAAGTATTCCACAAGTTACACCAGGAGAATTAACAAATTTGATGCATGCATAAGGATTTACAAAGGATGGCATAATACGGTTATTTGCATAAAAAGGAAATATTTGAAGAAAACATCATAAGTATAACAAACACTGAATTTGATACAGTAATTAAAAACAGAATTTAATAAGATAATAACGCTAGTGAGGCTCCAACCAACACTAACCTATTCTCAGGTATCCCACCCGGACCATTTCCAAAGATAACCAAATTTTCCATAAACCAAATTTTATCAAAACCAAAGTCTAATCCGTGAAATACCATACTCAGCATGTCCTTGATCGTGGACACAGATATCCAGGATAGTTTGATACTCTGCAGAGGTTGTACATCTTTACCCACAAGACATCATCATTCTTTTTTGCCACCGGGTTAACACACTTCCTTAGGTGTGCGGCCAGGAGATCATGACAAGGCCTTTACAGTGATCCATTGTTAACATAATCACGCCGCAACTAAGATTTCATCACAACATGCATCCACATGTTGGAGCCCCCTCTTGTACCATGTGAGACTTCTCACGGCCTACGCCGTGCCCACATTCAGCCTATAGCGAGATCATCTTGGAACTTCATAAATTATTCGACCAGGTCTGTCCCATACCAGACTTGTGGTAGTACGGTGTGACATTGTAATAGTAGCTCACAGACCGGTCCTTAATTTGACTTAGGCCTAACCACATACCCCTCGTGCCTGGCAATCGACATTGTGTCACCAAACAATAATGCATACCAGCAAGCACCCACCACCATACCAATGCCTAAGTCTAAACCAAGTTTTTATATTTTGTTTGCAAATAATTTCATAAACATTCTTGACTCACCAAAGTCAAGAATTCAAGATAAAAGTTTATCATTTTATGTAAAAGATTGTCCCAACCCATAATTATTCTAAGCATGGCTAAGCAATTCTATAAAATTCCCAGATGATACTTATGTACTATATAAGTTTTCAGCTATGGTGACAAGGCATATTTGTTCAATATCAAACTTTGCTATGCACAAAGGAGTTGGGCATAACTAGAGTTTAAACTGAATTTAAACTAGATTGAATAAAAGTACACATGCACAATAATTTTAAAAACAACATAAATAATTTAAAATAACAGGAACAACATGATCAAAGGTGTAACTTGCCTTGCTCGAAGTCCTGCTACGATTCGTCGAAGTAAAACTCTCCGGATTCATCGTAGTCTACACGCGAAGAACCAAAACAAATTCAAATAAAACTCAAGAATTCAAAAAGAGTCCAGAAACAGATAGTTTATGATTTTAGAAGAATTTAGAAATTTAAACGGGTTAAATCGGAGTTAAAATGAAGAAATACGGGCTTCTAGAAGTTTAAACTACAGAAAAAGAAAAAGATTGATTTTCTGAATTATTTTTATACTGAAAATTCCATTTATGACGTCAGCATCAATTTTATTTTTTGGCTGAATTATTTTTATATTGAAAAAGGTCTTATTACACTGACATTTGGGCCGGGTCTATGGTGGACTAGGTTCACGGATGGGCTCTGTCCACCGTGGACTCGGTCCACGACTGATGTGGCCCAGAGGGAGGAGGTGACAACCGTGCGCTGACGAGGCGGACACGCGGTGCCACACGGCTTCCACACGCATGCGGCGTTGGCGTGCCGGCCGCGGGGCGGCGCCGGGCGGGCTCGCCGGCGCTCGGTGCCGGTGGCGGCGGTCGAGATGCGCGCAGGCAAGAGGAGAGGCGGGAGTTCATGGTACTGCGGCGATGCGGAGATGTCCGGAAGGTCGTCGACAACGAGGCGAGGTGGCGGCGACGGGCGGGCTCGGTGCTGGCGGCGGCCGGTGGGCTCAGGAGTGGCGCTCGAGGACGGCGACGGCTCGGGGAAGATGACGGTGCTAGCGACAAGGCTCGGGGTTGCTATGTGGCAGCCGGCGACAAGGAAACAGAGAAGGAGGTGCAAGGGCGTCAGCGACGGGGCTCTCCGGCTGCGGATTCGACTAGCGAAGGGGCGGAGGATGATCATCGGGGCACGAGGAAGACGGAGGTGACGTCGGCGAGGTGCGGAAGTACCCGGAGTGACGACAATTTCTCACTTGAGCTCGTTGGCGCCGAAAAAGGGGGTGCGGTACTCGGGCTCGGGAGAGAGGGCAATGTGGCTCTCGGCGCTCGAGGAAGTCAAAAGGATGCAAGGACGGGCTCAGGGAAGGGCTTTTATAGCGCGGGGAGGAGTAACGGCCGAGCATGAGCTCGCTGGAGTTAAGGAAATTAGAAACTGGCGCAAATGTAAGTAACGGCAGCTTAACGGGGGTGAAAGAGGAGAAAAACCAGCGGTGTAAATGAGGGGGTGGCCGGTGAGTGAATGCGCAGTTGCTCCCGAAGTAAACAAGTAGAAACCGAAGCTTTTAAAGCTCGGTTGATGGCGTTAATGGTGGCTAGCGTGTTGGAGAAGAAGGGGGAGGTGGGAGAAGGGCCTGACATGAGGTCCCCACATGTCGGCGAGAGAAAGGAGAAGGAGCGCGGACGGCGGATGAGTGCCACGCGTGCAGGAGACAAATCGTAGTCGTCGGATTGAAATGAAGGGTAAGTGACCACGAATCGGACAAGATTAAATCGGGAAGATGGATTTGATCTTGGCGTCACGAAAGAATGAAGGGGTAAGTGAGGAGAAAGGGCTCGATTAGATCAAGCGGTGGGCGGATTGAATCTGGGCCTTACACATGTCGGATGGGGTTATTTTGGATTTAAAATTCGTTTTGATTTTCGAAATACCGAGAAGCTTCAAAATACTTAGAAAATAGTAAATAAGGTCTAAAATTTTAGAAAAATTCATAAAATTCTTGGATATGTTTTAGACATAGGAAAAATATTTTTAATTTAAATATGATCTCAATGGGGGTCTATTGAGAGAATCCCTGAATCCAAACAAATCATACGCAAGATCGATATGAAAACATCGACAGTTGGCACCATCTGTGGGGACTCTGTAACACCCCAGCCAAACAATGACCTGGAATGTTACCAAACTAAGTAATGTAACAAAGATAAACTAAATACACCTCACAAAATTTCGGCAGAACCTTCTTTGTGTAGGTGTCTATGTCGAAAGGTTTCAACAAAGCTTTAATAAAATAGATAAATCAACTTGTATTATGATCAAGACTAATCAAAACTGACTATATGTTACTATGACATCCATAGCACCTAACATCTAGACATAGAACATGAGCATCATAAATCGTCTATTCATTTATTACAGTTTAATTCCAGCAAGCAATAATCATGAAAGTACTTAAAGTAATTTATTCATCTACTATTTAATTTCTTCCTTTCTTTCCATTGTGGGTAAATAGTGCAATGTGCAACAAGACTAATCCTTCTTTTCCTCATGCATACCGATCTCATAAAGGTACCTAAAACATAAGAAAAAACAAGGGTGAGTCCAAAAACTCAGCAAATATAATAAATGGTAACAATAACATACATGTACACTACTCCATAAAGAACACCCAACAATTACTTACAAACACATACTATGCAGTATGCTCAACAAGATCTTTATCCTTTCTCTTTCTCTTTTCCATTTTACCGGTAATACAAAGTGCGCATCCGTCGACGCACACCCATGCCTGTACCATCTGGTATAGGGACCAACGCCCATACTCCGCAAGTATGGGGACCCAAGCCCATGCTCCTCAAGCATGGGGACCTTTAGCCCGTCATCGACATGACGGGGACCTCAGCAGTTGCTCGGTCATCATATGACCTTGGAGGATCGAATATTGAATAGTTTACAAAATTCATTTTTAAACCCATTTTAACAAATCTGATCTACCGAGGAAATTTTCGTAAGTTCAACTGCTTGCCAAAACTTATTCAAAAAATTCACCTTGGTTTCTCCACTAGTCCAAAATGACGTTATTTCTCAAAAACGTTTCCCCCGAAAAGAATCTTGTTTTTTACAAATAAAGCCTAAGGGTTAACCCTGAGGTGCTATTTCTGAAAAAGCTATGTTGGTTTTATTACCCATGGTTAGAAAAATACTTCTTTTCTTACAAAAAAAAGAAGCATATTTCAAAGTTCAGTACTTCAAAAGAAAATATATCCATTTTTACCACAAAGTTTCAAAAAAAATGATACGAGGGTAAGTACCGATATCAATCAAACTACCTCCAAATACTTCCCTCTTCCTTCTATTTATTTCAAAAGGAAAATTTTTGTTCTCCTTCACTTACCCTTACTCCAAAAATTTAAGGTTAGGAATGTTGAAGATGTTCATGAAGATTAGATGGTCTCGTTTTAAACAGACTCAAATGAACACCGCGCCCTCCTATGTGTGCTCCCCAAATAGACGTTGCACTGTCGCAAGATTTCACTTGAGCTCTATGCACTGCCTTCCTGCCCTTGGGTGCTATATTTCGTAGTCACAGAAAATAATTGTTTTTAAAAAAAAACTTGTTCAATTTGTGTGCCACCCCAGCTTCCGGGGTATACTCTTTAAAGTTAGGATGGGTTTAGAATGCCTTATTTCTGCTATTTAATACTCATCTCATGCTATTTCCCTCTCACCTTTTCCTGAAAACCCCATCAGAACTATAGAAAAAAAAACAACATCACTGTGAAGAAGACTGTCCGTCTGGAGAGTGTCCAATGATCAAGGTTGCATGTTTTCTCTGCGAAGGACAAGATCGTTGCCCCAAGGATTGCTCCATGAGCCTGTTGCTGACCAAGGTAGCCAATATGCAGTGGATAAGCCTTCATATCATCATAGGACTCATCATGCCTGGAACTAGAAGAGACGAATAATGACTAGTGATATCCATTTTAAGGGGGTAGCAAGGATAGATAGGAATGTTGGAAAACTGCCATGAAGAATAATTATTTTGGACCGGGACCAATCAAAACCAATATAAGAAGATTTGCAAGACCGGAAGTCTTATGATGATAAGAACAAATGACCACCATATAAATGTATCCATCCTTGTATCTCGCATCCCTCGACTGCTCTACACCCTAGGACATCGGCTATCACTAGCCACCCATCAATACGAAGACGAAGACAACAATGTCAAAGAGCAAGCGTTTGAAGGCTGCAATTTATACAGAAGAACAAGTCTCTTCCCTTTTAAACTTCTTCAAGCCATAGCCCTTCTTGTGTGGACTCGCTTCCTACTTTTGCGAGCTAAAGGACGCCACATCAAGCAAAACTCGAACCTATTGCTAACCGTTTAACCTCACCTACTTCTTTCTACTCTATCGAATATTGGGGTTGAGATTCTTTTTAGGGGGGCAGACTTGTAACACCCTGAAGTTTTGAGTTTGGGGAAATGTGTAACCCTTGAATTATTTTGGAATATATTTCTCTCGATATTTGAACTTTGTTGGATTTCCTTGAATTTTGGTTTATGATTCCAGTAATTGAAGAAATTGCAAAAAAAACTAATGGAAAGCCAAGAAGGAATTTTGGATATGATCGAAAATTTAGAAATTGAAATAAAACCTGAATTTCTACTTGGGATAAATAATAATAACAATGGGGTGTGATAAATAAATATGTGTATGTGTAAACACCATAATAATAAATAGACAAGTAAATAAAAATACAAATAAGATATAAAATAAAAGATACCGGGATAATAGTAATAAAGAATTAAAGGCAAAGAAATCTTTCATATAAAAATTCTTTGGACACGGTCGCGGGCGCCATCCTGCAGCGTCACAGTAGGCCCCCCGCCGTCCCGTGGCGGTTGCTCCCCCATCAAAGCCGCGCCTGCGTCAGCCTCTGCCGCCTGACTCTTCCACGTTGCCGCCAATGCCGAAAACAGAGGTGTCGTGCTGGTCAGTAGCTCGCGTCGGCTACAGGGTCACCGGACCACAGTCCTGCCCGCGCGTGTCACCTTCCCCACATTAGTCCGTGTCACCCCGTTCAGTCGTCCCGTTGCCTCCACTATCGCCATACCGCAACCGAGCTCACCACCGCTCCCCTCGCCACCGCGCTTTTCTGCTACAAAAGCCTACCAAGCTCCCATCCACACCGCAAGACCTCCTTCCTCCCTTAGCCACCAATCGACCTCCGTGCCCTCCTCCCGACGGCGCCCCTTTCTTCCTGAAGGCCACCATGAGTGCGCCACCGCCGAGCCACCAAACTCTAATTCCTCCTCCTGAGCCTCCTACGAACTCGCAAAGGCGCCCCACACTAGGCCGAGCTCCTCCTCGAGTCAGCACTTCACGGCCGAGCTTCTTCCGAGCCCACCGCCGCCGGACGTTGCCGACCCACCTCCGGCGCTCCGCGGCACCCACCGACACCTCCTTCGGCTTCCCCTCGGCGCCAGGAGCCCGTTTTGCCCACTGTCAGCACCTCTCGAGCCGCCCCTCGTCGGCAACCCGCCGCCATCGCCGCTCAAGCTCCTCTATTTCGGGGCCCTGCAGCTCGGCTCATCTACCTTTCCTCCCATGCTCAGCCAGGTAATACCGAGAGTTCGGTGACTAGCAAGACACGCCACGGTGGGCCGCTGCGTTCGATTCCCCGCATCGCATCGCTTAGAAAATTTAGGATATATTCTTTTGTTGGCCGAACCAGCCAAGAAAACTCAAGGCAAAATCAGAAATTAATCCATAAATGATGCTAAAATTTATTTAGGATATACATGAGCTTCTTAAATATTTAACTATGGATTAATCATCATATGCTAGTGGACAATATGCCTTGAATATTTATTTTAAATATTAACTATTAATTAAAGGCTTAGTAGGAATGCCAACTTAGCAAATGAAAATTTACCAAATAATAAAGCATAAACCCTTGCATATTAGTAAATGTTATAAAATTAACCTTTGCAAAGTTTAAACCATAAACCATTATCTTTATGCCCTAGCAATTAGGATAATCCTTTTTGACTATTAAATAATGTGAACATTAAGCCACTAACCTTTAGGCGATGATATTCAAATAGAATTAGAGGCTACATTGCATGTAATTGACTTATGGATAAACTTCAAATAATTATAATTGATTCATTCTAACTCCAAATTGAATAAAACACATTTCTAAATTTACCCAAAAATCAAGGAAAAATTAGTGAAGCTAATAAAATTTAATTAGGGTATGCAAGTCAAAGAGAGCAAGGGAGCAGGAGGTAACTGAATGAGAGTGCCGGCGCGGTACCGAAGGGGTATATAAACCCCTCCGCCTCCCACACCGCTAGTAAGTACAACCAACGGAAGTCAAACCGCCCACCTCCCCCACGATCGGAAGCGCAATCGGTGGCAGCCCAACCGTCCCTCCCTCCATCGAGAAGAGCAACCGGTGGAAGCGAAGAAGCGCGATCGCTCGACAACTGACAAAGGCACAATGCACCAATCATGTCTCAACGCGTGACCCATCTCGGGAATGGACGAGCGGTCATACGGCCGCTCTACAACGCACGACACACCAATCAAGCGTAGCCACGCGTCCTGCCATACCGGGAAAAGGCGCGTAGCCGCTGACACCGCAAGACGTGCCCATCACGTACTATCACATCATGTAGTCCACGTCGTACGCCAGGCGTCATCAAAACACTGTTGTTGAGCCACGAGCCACCTGGCTGCGCTTTGGGCTCGACTCAGCACGACAAATTCGGAGTCCACCTCGACTTCACGATTGCACGACGACTCTGGAAGCCACTCGACTTGCCATCGAAGGTCGGTCGACCCCGATTTGGCCTCGATACGGAGGATGACTCCGTATCCCGCTATGGATGCATGCCCGTGGAGCGAAGTCGGATGCAGATCGGGCTTTGCCTTGCTAAACCGGCTCCGACAGCGGACCAGTGAAGGACAGCGCCGACACGACGCCGAAGGGGCATTAAAGCCCCCTCACCTCCCACGATCGGGAAGCGCCAATCGGCGGAAATCCAACTGTCCGATTACCCCACAATTGGGGAGTGCGACCGCTGATCCGTGAAACCAAAAATAGGCCTCCCTCAGTTCATCAACATTCTCTGATAACGTTGTTAACGTTAGTCCTGCTATGAAACATGGCTATTGGAGAATGCAGATGAACCAAGGTGGGCCTATTTGGAGAGAAAGATAATCATACCACTACTCCCGCACGCACTACGGCAACAACACAACGCGCCCGAAAGGTGAAGCAACGCACTGCGTTGATAGCGATGGAAGCACCTATCGGCGGACATCCAACAGCCCGCTCTCCCATGATTGAGACGCGCGATCGGTGATCCACGATAAGTCTCGACCGAAACCAAAAATAGACCACCTTCAGTCCATCAGCATCCTCTGATGGCGTTGTCGCCGCCGATACTGCTATAAAACAGTATCATTAGAGCATACAGATGAACTGACGAAGGCCTATTTTTGAGAATAGGCCATGTGACGCCCCGATCTGTTCTCAAAATTAGGCCTCCGTCAGTTCACCAACATCCTCTGATCGCGTTGTTCACTCTAATCCTACCATAAAGCAATGCTATCAAAGCATGTAGGTGAACTGAGGAAGTCCCATTCCTGAGAACAAAACCGTCCCAGCTGCACCTGGCTACAACTCACGAGCGGTATATATACCGCTTCCCCAAGACGAAAGCGAAATAGGCGGAAGGGTAGCTGGCGGAAGTGCAACCGGCGGGAGGACAAGTATCGCAGTGGCACGTGCGCACGATGCCTTACATCCCACGACACGCCAATAATGTCCCCCTCGGGAATGAATGCACAACCACGGTCGTGCGGCCGCCTGGCATGGTCCAACTTCCGCCGCATACTAGTGGCCGGCTCGATTCTCGGGGCCATTAATGCATTGTCGATAGGCCACCAACCAGTCACTTCTGCTCCGGTTTCGACAACGATTTCGACTCCGACAATGGCTACGCCTCCACAGAACGACCCCGACGTCGACTTACCATCGGGAGCGCGCATCCGTGGAAGCCGAAGCCACGAGGTTCCACGCGCAGCCATGAACCCTGGCCCATCGGGAAGAAGCGCGCGGTTGCAGCAGAGCGACAGCTGGCACCGCAAAACATGCCGGTCGCACGCCGTCACGTCGTCCAATCCCTATTGCACGTCGGGCGTCATCAAAGCACCGCCCACGGGCCACCAGGGTGCGCTTCGACTTCGAGCCTGTGCGGCAAATCCGGAGTCAACCGCCACTTCTGCGCCGCACGACGACCCCGGAGCCCACTTCAACCACGAGTCCATGGAATGGGTCGGCCCCCCGACTCGGCCTCCTATACGAGGGACGACTCCGCACTATGCCCCGCGCTTCAACATGTCCGCAACATAGGCCCGGACCTGCCAGCAACTTCGACTCCACAGCTAAAGGACCTTGCGGTAGGGGTGACTTGACCAATTCAGCCCCGTATCCTCGGCGTGCCTACTGCTACTGGCAAAGGCATTTCTACCCAAGATCACAGAAGTCACAGGCCGCAGGGACGGAGGGGGGCAAATGGCTCAACAACATGGTTTCGGCCTGTGAAGGCCTTTACCATGAGAGGCGCCTGTCGTAGGAGTGGCCCCCACCTAAGACCAGCCGGCCTGTTAGAAGGCTGTAAAGCCCAAAATAGGACATGTATAATGACACAAATGTCCTTGAGAGGGATACTTGGGTGTAAGGATATAACTGTAAAATACTCTCCATGTGAATATATATAAAGCTCTCCTGGACCTGGGAAGCACCCAGAGAAAGCATTGCTCACCTAATATCTCCACTACCATACTACTATCTCTCTGTTTGGTGCAGAACCACAACAAGATCTTCACTCACACTGTTCATGACATACATCCGACTTGGTCCACGTTATGCATATATATAACAACTTAGTATTAAAATTAAATTAATTAACTATTACTACATATATACCACATGCATTGAGGCTTTGCTAGCTTAATTCATATTATAAACACAATAGATATTTCCCAAAGAATCAACAAACCACTTATAACCAACAATTTTGACAAATTTAGTCTCCCACATGACGGAACTAATCATGTATGGTCAAGTAGATGCAAACCATTTTCAATAACACTCACCAAAACTTAGATCTAAATTGTAATGCAAAGAAAAATAAATTTCATTACTAACCATATCTAGGGCAACCAAGAACGTATGAATCTTCAAAGCTCTCCTGCCTCCTCCAGGTGCAGCACTGGTCAGATCTGAATCGAAATGAAGACATATGCGATTCTGAGCGGCGCAATAAATATGTAGCCAGATTATCATAGACGATTTTTTTAAAAAACTATCTGTGATAATTCACATATTATCACGATGATTTTTAATAAAACCGCTCGTGATATTCGATGTCACGCACGGTTCATCGCTAAGAACCGCTCGTGATACTGCTTTTCCGACACCAACAACACGACGGTCTCCAAATTAAAACCGTCTATCATAGTGTACGTTACAGACGGTTTTGTTAAACCGTCTGTGATTTAATGTCTACTAATAGTATTTCTGTAGTAGTGTATGCCTAAAAGGTCTACAATGTTTTAATTGCTGCATGAATCTGTTTTCTCTAACGATCAACACTATATTTGATGGGACCACAAAATGCGTCTTTTAGACAGAGGCCCTCCCTCAACGCAATATGCAGTGTCTTGATTTGCTACAAAAGGCTTGCATATCAGTTAAGATACAAGTATATTCTCTGTCTTCCTTCCATCTCACCGCTTTGGTGACCAGAAAAGCTTTGCATGTGAGCAAGGAACCAAAGCATGCCTATTAACTATTAGTAAAAGTCTACTGCAGGGGAGGCCTGGGAGTCGATAAGAGATATTTGAAAGCATTGCAAAGAAAACAACGGTAGTCAAAGCAGGCAAATCGATCACTTCGTGATTTCTCCTGGCTTTTCTTCTCTTGGTTAAAAGTTGTCTGTTGGTTAAAAGTTGTCATACTTTATGGTCTTGGTTTTTTATGTTATTGCAAAGAAAACAACGGTAGTCAAAGCAGGCAAATCGATCACTTCGTGATTTCTCCTGGCTTTTCTTCTCTTGGTTAAAAGTTGTCTGTTGGTTAAAAGTTGTCATACTTTATGGTCTTGGTTTTTTATGTTATTGTGACAATCTTGTTGATTTAGCAGGAGCCAGCGCCAGTCGCTGTGGTGGCTTGCACAAAGCGTCGCATGTCAGCTTCTCCACGAGTTGGTGTGCTTTCCATTTATTCAAAAGAAACTTTAGATATTGGCTTTCCGTTTATTCAAAAGAAAAGAAACTTTAGATATTGGCTTTCCGTTTATTCAAAAGAAATTTTAGATATTGGCTCTAGCAACACAATACAATCACCTTCACGTCACCTTGGAGAATGCATGAACAGATATTCGTAGAGAACATTAGTAAATAGTTTCACATGTCACAACTGAGTGCAACTGGGGCACAGACATAGGAAGATACTAGACATAGGAGGACACGTACAGATCGTAGTATACACCATTGTAAATGCTCTTGGACTCAACACCAGACCATATTATTTATTAAATTGCTATTTTGGGGTTACCCCAGGTAGTTTTCTATGCGGACGCCCTAGACACGTGCTATGACGCCGGCACGTGGCTATCACGCACAGAGCATCTAGCAAGAGAGGCTTTAATTCTTAGCCAACAATAGAGAAAAGGATGTAGAGCCGTGCCTGAGGTCGTGCATGTCACCGTCGAAGTACTCGTCGCACCACAGTCATGGATCACTACGCCCATGTGCTATCCATCGGAACACTAGGAGCTCTACCATCGCCGGTTGTGAGCGGGTCAGCCAGAGCTCATCGAGACGAAGCTCGAAATGCCTAGGTGATAAGTTGCAAGTCGTTGTCTAGAGCGCACACGCATTGCGGCCCGGGAGCTTTGTGTTGCCCTAACCATACTATTTGATTTTTTTAATTGAGATGAATTTTCCTTGAAACCAACTTGGACTCATCCAAATTGAGTTGATTTCCCCCAGAATCGAGTTGAATTCTTCGAGTTAAATTTTTCTCAAATTGAGTTGAATTTTTTAGGATCCTGTCAAAACAATTTTTCTCAAATTGAGTTGAATTTTTTAGGATCCTGTCAAAACTTTCAATTCAAAATTTCCCGAGTTGAACCTTTCCAAATTTAAAGTCTGATTTTGAAAGTTTTTGATTTGAAACTTTTCAATTTGAAAGTTCAGAAAATAGGGGAGATGAACGGGAGGTTAAGGGGTGGAGGAGCGAAGAGGTGGGGCAAAGGAATTGGCACGAAGTAAGAGTTCGTGGGCACAAGGAGATGGATTCGTCGACATGTGTCATCCTAAGAAACACTCGATAAAATTTAATCGTGAGGATGCCCTAGAGGTACTTAATATTTACTAGATGAATGCATGTGCTTTGCTATGGATGAGAGGAATCATATTATCATAATACGTCAAGCCTATGCCATGCACTCAAATCCACCGTTGCACTCGCCCTCACCAAGCAACGAGCTCGCTCGGGTCACACCTCCACTGTTGTGCTCGACCTACTTAACTTTCTCAATACTTAACTTTTATGGAGGTTTCTAAAAAAATCTAGACAAACAAACCACAGCTAGCATTGGAAAATTCTAATTATTGCGATATGCCCTAGAGGCAACCGTAGAGATGATTGTATCTCTTTTATGTTTATGAACTTTTCATAATATGCTACTCTATTCTTTGAATGAACTATCATTTATATTTACTAACAAGTATATTACTTGTTCATGGAATTATGTATTCATGTTATGATGTTATTCTAAATTATGCCTGATTTTACATCATCATATGGGACACTTATGATATGTCGATCATCACATATATTAGTTGATGGTCATGTTTCACATATCATAAGTATGAGATATCAAAATAATAATATGGAAATATGTTTGAGAATCTATTGGATTGACCCACATCGAGACAATGCGGGAATGGTTATATTCTCAGGTGTCATGAGTTGGTCTCATAAGTTTGTATGCGAGATCTTTAAACATAAGAACATAATGGTTACCTACACGTGTAATATTTTATCTAGGGTTTCCCAAACACTACTCCATAACTAGATAGTCATAAAAGTAGCTTTTAGGTTTACTACGAAACATGTTGTGGGAATTAATCGTTCCTTTACAACGGGAGAGATATCCTTAGGCTTGGCCATGCCGAATGTGGTTGAAAAGTTAATTGCAACTAACTAATCCACTAAAAGATCGTGAGGCAAAGGGATCAACACATGATTACAATGTATAGGTTCATCTTATATGATTTTTATGTTTATTTGGGGGGGGTCTCTATGCCTTGCTAGGGACCGCTATTGACTTATGGATCAAAAAGGTGTTTCTAGGCTATGGTTGAGTATCCATGAACCTATAGGATCACGTACGTAATGGGTTGAAACAAATCAGTTTGGATAGGATCCATTCCTAACTCAGATTATGATTCGTGTATGCTTAGTACCATCGATATGGGGTGGTGGTATCTTGTGATGGCAATGATGAACAAAGATAACTTGAATATGGCAACACGATCCAAATTGAAGCAACCTTGTGTCAACCATGGCTACAACTGTTTCGTTGAATTTGCACAAATTGGAAGAAGTAGATGTTAGGTGTAAGGAAACTAACACTTCACCATCAATTTTCTAGTGTTATTTATGATAATGTACAAATTACAAATGATGAGGATATAGGGAAACTTTCTCTATCTTCGCCATGCGCATTACAAGTTCAAGACAAGTTACTTGGTGACCTTAGCAATGAGCAAAAGCTGATGATGGCTTTTCTTGAAGGGTAGGGAGTTGATGAGGATATCCATGTCATTTTTACTACAACAACTGATCCTACATTCGATTCTACTCATGATAAGGTGAACTCATTCCTAACACCCAAGAAAGTGTGGAGAAAGGTGGGTTTGAAGAAAGAAAAGGGAAGGGTTGGAGACCAAAAGAAGCACAAGAATCGAAGATCCAAGCACTTTCTGAGGATTAATTTGGATTCTCCCAAGCCCAATATGATTGGAAGTCATTTTGAGCCCAAAAGCACCCAAAACGTGCGGATTCAAAGTGGGTTGCATTTGGGTTTTGTTTTGAGTTTTCGTGGGCTTGCATGCCTTTGGGCCGAACCCATTTGGCTTGTTTGTATGTAGAATAGGAAAGTTTAGTTAGAATTTGGAGTTTGTTTCGGTTTCAAAATAGAAACCATGCATGATTGTTGTGTGTGCTCGAACCATATGGAGTGTATGCATGTGTTAGGGTGCATGCATGTCGAGTTGGAGTCAAGTTGTCTTGGGGAAGGTTTAGATATTGGCTTTCCGTTTATTCAAAAGAAAAGAAACTTTAGATATTGGCTTTCCGTTTATTCAAAAGAAAAGAAACTTTAGATATTGGCTTTCCGTTTATTCAAAAGAAATTTTAGATATTGGCTCTAGCAACACAATACAATCACCTTCACGTCACCTTGGAGAATGCATGAACAGATATTCGAGAGAACATTAGTAAATAGTTTCACATGTCACAACCGAGTGCAAGCGGGGCATGACATAGGAAGATACTAGACATAGGAGGACACGATGATCGTAGTATACACCATTGTAAATGCTTTGGACTCAACACCAGACCATATTATTTATTAAATTGCTATTTTGGGGTTACCCGTGTAGTTTTCTATGCGGACGCCCTAGACACGTGCTATGACGCCGACGTGGCTATCACGCACGAGCATCTAGCAAGAGAGGCTTTAATTCTTAGCCAACAATAGAGAAAAGGATGTAGAGCCGTGCTCGAGGTCGTGCATGTCACCGTCAAGTACTGTCGCACCACAGTCATGGATCACTACGCCCATGTGCTATCCATCGGAACCCTAGGAGCTCTACCATCGCCGGTTGTGAGCGGGTCAGCCAGAGCTCATCGAGACGAAGCTCTGAAATGCCTAGGTGATAAGTTGCAAGCCGTTGTCTAGGAGCTGCACACGCATTGCAGTCCGGGAGCTTTGTGTTGCCCTAACCATACTATTTGATTTTTTTTAATTGAGATGAATTTTCCTTGAAACCAACTTGGACTCATCCAAATTGAGTTGATTTTCCCCCAGAATCGAGTTGAATTCTCCGAGTTAAATTTTTCTCAAATTGAGTTGAATTTTTTAGGATCCTGTCAAAACTTTCAATTCAAAATTTCCCGAGTTGAACCTTTCCAAATTTAAAGTCTGATTTTGAAAGTTTTGATTTGAAACTTTTCAATTTGAAAGTTCGAAAATAGGGAGATGAACGGGAGGTGAAGGGGTGGAGGAGCGAAGAGGTGGGGCAAAGGAATTGGCACGAAGTAAGAGTTCGTGGGCACAAGGAGATGGATTCGTCGACATGTGTCTGTTAGTGATGTGCCCAAGAGGCAATCATAAATAATTTGGTTTTATAGGCTAAAAGGGATATTGATCCATATGGGATTAGGGTTCTAATGGGCCTACAACGTGGAAGCCCATTAGCATGCTCTATAAATATGTGGAGGCCGGCTGCGGTATCACAGAGAAACATAGGCTACTATGCTCTAAAACCCCGCCGCCACCTCCCCTACCAGATCTCGAAACCCTAGCCATGCGGCGGTGCTAGCACACCAACGCACGGTGTTCCATCCCGAACGTGTGGACTCCGTGGAGGCGCGCCGTTCTTCTTTGGGTCGATTGGCAGAAGCGCAAGGCTATTGCGTAGGACGCGAGGAGGAGACATTCAGTTCGTGAAACGATCGACCGCTTCTTCTTCATCAACACGCATCTACGTTGGATCGGGCCGCTCCAACTCTTTTTCACGCACGCATCTAGTGGTAACTATCCATGACTCCCTTACACGCATGTTTTCTGGTTGAACGCGGCAGAAAATCAATTGTTGTAGCTAGCATAGCCTACCCGTTCTCCTTCAGTGTCATCCTAAGAGACACTCGGTAAAATTTAATCGTGAGGATGCCCTGGAGGTACTTAATATTTACTAGATGAATGCATGTGCTTTGCTATGGATGAGAGGAATCATATTATCATAATACGCCAAGCCTATGCTATGCACTCAAATCCACCGTTGCCCTCGCCCCCGCCAAGCAACGAGCTAGCTCAAGTCACACCTCCACTGTTGTGCTCGACCTACTTAACTTTCTCAATATTTAACTTTTATGGAGGTTTCTAAAAAAATCTAGACAAACAAACCATAGCTAGCATTGGAAAATTCTAATTATTGTGATATCCCTAGAGGCAACCGTAGAGATGATTGTATCTCTTTTATGTTTATAAACTTTTCATAATATGCTACTCTATTCTTTGAATGAACTATCATTATATTGACTAACAAGTATATTACTTGTTCATAGAATTATGTATTCATGTTATGATGTTATTTTAAATTATGCCTAATCTTACATCATTATATGTGACACTTATGATATGTCGATCATCACATATATTGGTTGATGGTCATGTTTCACATATCATAGGTATGAGATATCAAAATAATAATATGGAAATATGTTTGAGAATCTATTGGATTGACCCACATCGAGACAATGCGGGAATGGTTATATTCTCAAGTGTCATCAGTTGGTCTCGTAAGTTTGTATGCGAGATCTTTAAACATAAGAACATAATGGTTACCTACATGTGTAATATTTTATCTAGGGTTTCCCAAACACTACTCCATAACTGGATAGTCATAAGAGTAGCTTTTAGGTTTACTACGAAGCATGTGGTGGGAATGAATCGTTCCTTTACAACAGGAGAGATATCCTTAGGCTTGGCCATGCCGAATGTGGTTGAAAAGTTAATTGCAACTAACTAATCCACTAAAAGATCGTGAGGCAAAGGGATCAACACATGATTACAATGTATAAGTTCATCATATATGATTTTTATGTTTATTTGGGGTGTCTCTATGCCTTGCTAGGGACCGCGGGTGTTTCTGGGCTGTGGTTGACTATGCATGAACCTATAGGATCACATACGTAATGGGTTGGAACAAATCAGTTTGGATAGGATCCATTCCTAACTCAGATTATGATTCGTGTATGCTTAGTACCATCGATATGGGGTGGTGGTATCTTGTGATGGCAATGATGAACAAAGAAAACTTGAATATGGCAACACGATCCGAATTGAAGCAACCTTGTGTCAACAATGGCTACAACTGTTTCGTTGAATTTGCACAAATTGGAAGAAGTAGATGTTAGGTGTAAGGAAACTAACACTTCACGATCGATTTTCTAGTGTTATTTATGATTATGTACAAATTACAAATGATGAGGATATAGGGCAACTTTCTCTATCTTCTCCATGCGTATTACAAGTTCAAAACAAGTTACTTAGTGACCTTAGAAATGAGCAAAAGCTGATGATGGCTTTTCTTGAAGGGTAGGGAGATGATGAGGATATCCATGTCATCTTTATTACAACAACTGATCCTACATTTGATTCTACTCATGATAAGGTGAACTCGTTCCTAACACCCAAGAAAGAGTGGAGAAAGGTGGGTTTGAAGAAAAAAAAAGGGAAGGGTTGGAGACCAAAAGAAGCAAAAGAATCGAAGATCCAAGCACTTTCTGAGGATCAATTTGGATCCTCCCAAGCCCAATATGAATTGGAAGTCATTTTGAGCCCAAAAGCACCCAAAACATGCGGAATCAAAGTGGGTTGCATTTGGGTTTTGTTTTGAGTTTTCGTGGGCTTGCATGCCTTTGGACCCCGAGCCCATTCGGTTTGTTTGTATGTATAATAGGAAAGTTTAGTTAGAATTTGGAGTTTGTTTCGGTTTCAAAATAGAAACCATGTATGATTGTTGTGTGTGCTCGAACCATATGGAGTGTATGCATGTGTTAGGGTGCATGTGTGTCGAGTTGGAGTCAAATTGTCTTAAGGAAGGTTAGGAATGGCTGTCCAATAAGTATCCAAGGTCTTATACTCTTTTGGTAGGTCAACGTTTATTTAGATGAATTGATCTAATTGACTTTTGGTTATGTGTTTATCAGAATTTGAGAGTTCTTATGTTCATTGTTCTTGCTAATTTTTCTAGAATTGCTTGGATTGATTAGTCATGATCACTCAATTCGTGTGGCGCATATGTGTTGGTTGTGTGGATCAATTCTTTGTGAGGGTTGTGGTGTGATTTTTATTGTTGCGATCTTGTGCTTGACATAAGGTTTCTTCAATTCAGATTTTGTTGCCATTGTCGAGTTATCTTCCTTCGTCAATGTCATCACAAGATCGGGCCATTTCGTATCAACCTTATTGGATCCCTAACATCAGGCTCCATTAAGAGGCTCTATATTTGGATAGAAGTGGTAGCTTTTGAGTGCACAACACCTGAAACCCTACTGCCACCGTACCTAAGAAACCCTAGCCGTGCATGCTAGTGCAGGCGCATTGGCACACGACATTCCACTCCAGGACATGTGGATACCGATAGACACACTGTTGCAACTACGGTGCTTATCGGGGATGATCCATGAGTTGTACAAGATGCTTCATGTGATCACGACGAGGAGGCAACAAGATGACAAGCTCTTTGTGGGATGTTCGCGAGATTGATCGACTAGGATGCGCACTTTGCTGGATCAGGCTACTCCAACCCTTATTCTGTTGTAAAGATGTATGATCTCTTAGTTGCATGGTTTTCTAGTTCATGAGGTAGAATAAATTATTTTATGCTAATATAGCTTACAGCCAGGGGTCTCAGTGAACCCATCTCTAACATCAGTGAATCCTAACACTATACCCCACCGGTCGGCCACTGTCGCTGGAAAAGAATGTCACCTTTGGAGGTGGTAGCTCCATCCTTCTATGGTGCTGTTAGTGAATACAAAACAATACCAAATTATTTATATGTCATTGAATTAGTCCCGAGACCAGATCTGCCATGGTATTTGTTAGGCTCCCTTATATGCAATATTGTAGCAAACCCACCATAGCACCAGTGAGGAGAGTGTCATTGAAGGCCCACCACCAGCAAAGGTTGCTAGCGAGACAAACTACACGGGACTCGAATGGAAAGGTGTGGAGAAATAATTTGGGGTGACTCAAGGTGGCGGAGTCGAGCGCGGTGGTACCACTGGTGGCAAACATAGCTGCGTGTTTAGACTTGGTTGTGGGCCAAGGCTTTGAGACGGAGGGGCATGAGATGACATCAGAAAAAATGAAATTGAGCTATGGAGGAGCAATGGTAAACGAGATAGCATGATCGTGATGCTGGTGGTTGGCCTAGCCACTGGAGCGCCGTGATCTGATGGATCCAGGCAAAACCAGGGAGTTTGGCGTAGGGGAGAATAAGGGGATGGGGACAAGGAAGGAAAGAAAAAGAGACCAAAGGAATAAAAGAGAGGGGGGTGAGTGGAAGGGGCAGACTACATGCCTTCACAGAGAGAGAGAGTTGTTAATTTTATTTCAGGAGAAAACACGCACATCGCAAATAAATTAAGAGAACACAGAAGAATTTCTGAATTTCTCTATTCTTTTATTTGCTCTCCCTTTTCTCTTACAAAACTGGTTACAAACTTTCTCAATATATAGACTAATACTCTCTTACTAGCATATGTATTCGGACTTCAAGTTGGACATAACTTCAACTTGAGTTACACACGGAGATGAACTCTACTATGTCTTGGACTCTAAGATAAGATTATTTCTAACAATCTCCTCCTTAATCTTGACTTGACATACTGTAATTTTAGTCTCAATGCATTACGAACTACCAGCCACGCCTCCACATGAAGCGTTCTACATGCAATCTACATGTAGGAACTCAACTCAACTAGCACGGGTCATCCAGATGCAAAGATTCTAAAACATTGAGGCAGTCGGTCTCAACTACGACTTACAAAACTCATACGTCACACAGAACGGTGATACATCTCCTCAACGTTCCGATTCCTTTTCACCTTACTTGAGTTTGAGCGATGACACATCTTCTTGATGTCCCTGACTCAATTCATCATCAGAGTACTGTTGATTCATCATCGCTGAGCACTTCAGCAACAAACATTTTCTTCATCCTCGGCTTGAGGCATTCTGAAGCAAAGTGTCCATAATCGTTACAATTATAACACCTTACTTTTGCCTTATCACACTTCCGATTATGACAACCTTGGCTACCACCGCTGGAAGTGTTCTTGCCTTCACACTTTGATGATCGGATCTCCCACTTAGCACGGGTCAACTAGACCTGTCCGTTGCCGTTGCTACTATTGTCGCGGATGTGTTCCTCGTACGCCTTAAGACTACCAATGACCTCCTGTATGGTCATTGTCTTTAGGTCTTCAAATTCCTCTATGACCGAAGCATTTGGGAGAAACTGTGAGAGAACAACACGAAGAAATTTCTTCACTATGTACAACTCTTTCACCTTCTCGCCAATGGCCCGTATCTTGTTGACGATGATCGTCAACTGGACAGCGAAGTCATTGATCGACTCCGTTTCCTTCATACGCAACATCTCGAACTCGGTCTTGAGAGTTTGTACCTTTGCTTCCTTCACACGATCGGCGCCAGGATGCATCGTCTTCAACGCCTCCCACGCGGCTTTGGCCGTCTCCTTTTCGGCCAATAGGAAGAGCATCTCATCTGGGATGCCCTCAAAGATAGCCACCAATGTCATCTAATCCTTGCACACATCGACGTTGCCGTTCTCAATCACATCCCACACTCCTCTCTTGATTACCCAGGCTGCATAATTGCTCGTTGTGAGCATCGGATAATACAGAGAGATAGCGGAACTCTCTTTCGCCATCATACTGGATGATGCCTCATCACCGGTGACATCGCTTCCCGAAGAACGTGACATGATCTTGAGCACAGATGAAGAACTCGGTCTACTTTGAAGCGGCTCTTGGACCGAGGGAACGAAGAAAAAAAATGTGTTCTTTTTCCTTTTCGGTTGGACTTGGTTTGCATCCGAGTACTCGCCGAGACAACCGTTATTCTTGTTGTTCTGTCTCTAAGGTGGTGATCGGTTCGGTGAAAGTCGAAAGCTTATGGTTGAAAATCAGAGTGGTGAAAAAACACTGAATGATGATGCTTATTTAACATAATTAAATTTAAAAATTGAAAATATAAAAATATGTTAGCCTATCACAGACAACGCAAACGAATACGAGAAAAAAAAGAACTGACAAAAAACCTAAAAAAAATCAAAAATTCAAAAAAAAACGAAATTATAAATAATATAAAAATAAATTTAAGTCATATTGAACACAGCCTAACTCGGAGAAGAAAAAATGGGAGCAGATCGGATCAGAGAAGGACACCGCAACGCTTAATGCTTCGGGCTGCGTATCGCGTGGAACGAGAAAGAGGCAACAAAACGCGACATGCTGACTCTCTGTTTTGTCTCTCCCTCTCCCTCTCCCTCTCCCTCTCCTGTCTTGTTTGTGAGTCCTGCACACGAAAAAACAAGTCTTCTCTTTTTCTTTGCTGTCAGCACAGCACCAGCTCTGTTGCCTTTTTTTTCTTTTGTCATGTACTGGTTGCCTACTGCTGCAAAAAAAATTCTGCGCAAGCAATGCGTTCTCTCTCTGCTGTACGCGTTTCTTTGTCCTACGCACGAGACGACGCCATGCGGATGGAGACTTCGGGAGCGCTGCACGAATAGAGATATGCCAAAACGGAAATCACTGTGATAATTTGTCAGCGACTCGGTTTTTACGTAGACTCTAATATCACTTATTAACTTTATTACAAGAGAAAACGTATACATCGTAAATAAACTGAGAGAACACAGAAGAATTTCTGAATTTCTTTATTATCTTATTTACTCCCCTTTTTTCCTTACAAAACTTGTTACAAACTTTCTCAATATATAGACTAATACTCTCCTACTAGCATACGTATTCGGACTTCAAGTTGGACATAACTTCAATTTGAGTTATATACGGAAACAAACTCTACTATAGCTTAGACTCTAAATTAAGATTATTTCTAACAAGAGTAACATAGACGAGAAAGAAAATGATAGCAAGATGTGTTTTATGGACAATTTTGTCAGGAAAAGTCTAACAGAATTGACAGTAGTGGTTAAAAAGGGTAAGAGTTTGCTATAGCAGTGGCATTTAATAGAGCGCCTAGCAAATATAGTGGTAGGCCTAGGATCTGGAACTAATTCAGTAGTATGTAAAATTTTCCTAGGATATAGAACTAATTCAGTAACATATATAAAATTTCCATTCACGTTCACATCATACTCATCTTTATTTTTCTTAACTCTGTAAACATTTCAGAATTATTTATTTCAATGATTTGTCATCTGCCCGACATGTTAGGCATCAATCCAAATCGAAGGACCACGATGGTGATGTCTTGGTGATGCTGACACTAGGCCCAGGTTGGAGGTACTGGAATATGCTACAATAATTAATATCTTAATTTCATCCTCGAAAACAAAACTTAATTTTATCTTCTAGTTATGTACTGGATCGGGTGTAACGTACATCAAGTGCCACGTTAATCTGCATGCATGCGTGAAGACATTGTGTCATGCATGCAACTTCACCAATTCGGTCACAATGTTCATTTTTTTATAGGGTTAGACCCGTAGATTAACGTCCGAGAGTCTAAAAGTCGGTTCGGACTCTGATTTTGAAGTATGCTGTAAGGATATTGATTTCGCCGCTTGGAGCAAAAGCTTTATAGGTGGATTTATTTACAGGAATTAGACGTACGTATGGTGTAAGGATTTTGATCTTGATCCCTCCATATGTGATACATATGGATTGTTTTTCTCTGCCGAGTCCATTTGGGTCAGAATTGTTTGTATCCATCCAGTATAAATAGCCAAAAATTTAAATTAGATTACATCTACAAACTCTTTGATAGTTTACATAGATCCATGCCGTAGGTTGCCCTCGTACGAAGATGTGATAGCCAAGAATTTTTTTCTCAGTTTATTGTGAGAATTTTTAGTATTTTTTTTCTTTTTTGCGATTAACATAATAATTTCTGGTTTTATTACCTCTTAGGATTAACGTGAGGGCTCCCGAAGGAGCCTCCAATTAGTATAGGTTGATTTGATTTGATTTGGTAGTTTATGAAAGACCCCAAAATTTCAAACCAAATTTTTCCTGTAATTTTCCTGAATTTTTGATGAATTTTTAAAACTTTCCCAATTGAAACCCCTACGGAAGGCGCTTTCTTCTTCGGCCGGCCTCCCTTTCCTTGGCGCCCGTCCTTTCCGCCTCCCTCTCGCGGACGCCGCCCTCCTTTCCTTTCTCCTCTGGCGCCGCCCGCCTCCCTTCCCGCCTCTCAGACGCGGACGAAGCTCGCGCCGCGCCCGCACCGCCACGCCTTTGCTCAACAGCGCCCTCGCGCCGCGTCTGCCAAGACCCCTCCCGCCACACGTTGTCGTCGCCTCCCTTGGACCCCACCGCCGCCCACTTCCCCCCTTCCCTTCCCCAAGACGGGAGCCCGGCGCCCATGCCGCCGACTTGCGCCCACTCCCGCCGCCATTAGTCCCTGCGAGCCGGACGACGCCCATCGCTGGAGGAGACTCCCAAGAACTCCCTGTCCTCCTGTTGACCCCGAGCCACGCCCGAGCCTTCTCCCACGGCTCCCTCCTCTCCGCCTGGTATAAAACCATCTCGCCCCCCACTCTTCCTTTGCTTCCCAAGCTTCCCACCCTCTCATTCTCTTCCCACCACTCCTGTGAACCTCCCCGAGCACCGATTGAGCTCCCATCGCCTCCAGCTCCGCCGCCTCTCTCCTGCGTCGGCGACCCCGTGAGCCGATCTCCTCCCTCTCCTCATTTTCGATTCTTTGCTCCCGAGCACCCTCACTACTCCCTAATCACAATGCTACACTCCCTGTCCGGTGATCGTCAGGAGCTCCAAGACCGTAGCTCACCGGCGGAAGAACCCTCTCGTGGCCGCCTCCGGGGACCTCCGAGCTCGACCACCGCCACCAATGTGTGCCCCATGCTCCATCGATCATAAAACCACCGCCAATTTGGCTCGATCGCCGCCGGCATCCCTCCTTCGCCGCCGGAGGCAAATCCTTCCTTCGCCTCCGGCCTCCCGCTGATCCTCCGGCCCCAAAGTCCCAAAATGGGTTCCCACGCCGAGACCTACCGGTGGTGCCCTCCCGGCCCGGGACTTCACCATCGCCGGGAGCAAACCTCCCTGTCTCCACCCCTCGCTGCTACCGGCGAGAGGAAGAAGACGACCGACGTGGCCGCATCCTCGCCGTTCCCCAACCGTTACCTTTTAAACTGGCGGCGGATGGCGCCCTCTCACCGTCCGATCTTCTTAAACACCGCCTCCTCATCCGCTCGATCTCCCCATACCGCCGCCCGCCTACCCCTATTCTCACCATCCGATCCCACTTAACCCAATCCATCCGAGCCGCCCGGCCCGCGCCATCCCCACCGGACGCCCGCCACGTCGACCATCCGCCGGGAGGGCGGCGTGCGTGGCGCGGCATGCCGCCGCCTGCGTGGGCGGCGGCGGCTTTCGGCACAAGCAGTCGCGATGCAGTGCCGTCCGCACTATTGCGGTGGGCCGCCCACATCGTTCATCTGATTTTCCGGATTTATTAATTTCAAAATCCGGAAAATCCAAATAAATCCTAGAAAATCACAGAAAATCCCAAAATTCCCAAATTTCACCACTTTGCTCCAAATAATGTCCTGAACCCAGTGGTGACCTTATTTTTCTCATTTTCATCCCAGAAAAATTCTAAAAATTCACCAATTGGTCATTTTATGCGTTTTATTCCTTTTTAATAGATTATTTGTTTCCTTGCTTGATTATTCTCAAGCTGGATTTAATTATTTTATGTGTTTACGCTAGTTTCGGAGATCCCGGAGGTTCAGTGCGTCTCGGGATCCGGGAGTTTTGCGGTCGAGCTTGCCGACATCGCCCGATTACTAGAAGTCGCGAAACCATTGATCATATTGAATCCCATGTTATTAAATTATGTTATTATACTATTTGCATTATGATAGTTGTGAAATGCTAGTTCAAAGTAAAATAAAATGTTTAGAATGACATATTAAGTAGCTAAACCTACCACCGTCAAATGCCCTGTCCGACTTGTAGCCATGCCTTTGTAACCCTAGATTTAAATATCTGATAATCTAGATAACTATAGGTTATTATATTTACGCAAAGTCTTACACCGGTAAGGTTGTGGCTGCGGGCCGTTAGAGTTTGCAAAAACCCGACCCTAGGGTAGGGTGGTGTGGGACACCGTACCCTAGAGCGGAGAGTGCCGGTGTGCACGGGGTAGGGTAAGGGTGTTGGGGAAGAGCCGTGAATCGGTCTTCGCCCATCTTTTACCCTAAGGCTGGAGTTAGGGTAAGGGTGTTGTGGGAAATCGCGAGTCGGTCGACGCCCACCGCTTGCCCTAGGTTGTGGTCGCGGACCTGGAGAGGTTGCGGGGCATGTGAAAATATAAGGACTAAACCCTTACGCTGAGCAAATGTCACAGTGATCGCTCAACCACAGGAGTTGACTTGTCAACACTGGTTTAGTAGCTGCTCAACTCAATTGAAACTCTACAGGTGTTGAGAAGTCTGGGGGTTAAGTGGTTAGATTAGGTATGTTGTGCTACGGATACCTAATAACGATAGGGTTCACTCGAAGCGGATGGAAGATTCATGTGCCGCACCGAGTGAATTCTACCTGTAGAGCCTATATAAAGAATTGAGCGTTGAAACGACCGGCTTTCTTAACTCATCGCGGGAGTTAAGGGATCGTGGGTAAAGTCGAGCAAACTCGCAGAGTCCAATAAATGGCATTCGAATACGCCGTGCTCGGTTAATGGAGTGTGCCACTTGGTGATCCCAAAGAAGCAAAGCTTAAGTAGTTTTGTAAACATTTTAATCTGGTTAGTTGGTAAATTAACTCTTCATGAAAACCCCTGTTGATTAAGAAGTAGTTTTGTCGGCAAGTTTTGCAAAAAGGTTTACAAACAAAACTGCATCCACTCAAAGGTAATAAACCAAGTATACTCCATTCCCTTGTTGATCCGTGCAAGTAGTAAAGTATGGTTCCTTTGCGATTTGCTGAGCTGGTTGTTGGCTCACGGCTTGCTAAATCCCCTCCTTAGAGGACCAAGACGAAGGTGAAGGTCTCCCCATTGAGGAAGTCCCCGAGGGTCTCTTCTTCGACGAGGATCCGTGGCTTTAGGTCTTCGCCGCGCTCAAGTGGATCTTGGAGCTTTTGTGATGTAATTACACTTTGGGCTTGCACGCCCCATTGTCAAAAAATGGATGTTAATCCTTATGTGAAATATATGCCGGACTTTTGTTGTAAGCATGCAATGGTATACTCTTGCGCGACACTCCATAACCTGCTCATGCGTGAATAGTTGCGGATTGTCAGATCCGCACGCGCCTCGTAAACGGGCGTTACAAGAAGTTGTATCAGAGCAGGTTCTTTGACCGTAGGTTGAGACCTAAGGCAGTTTAGGAAGCGATTTTATCGCAAAACCTAATTTAAGACATAAAAGGGTTTATGAAAAATGTAAGTATTACTGATGTCTTTACCTCTCTTGTTGCTACCTTATCTGTCTTAGTTTACTTCTGCATAAGTTTTGCTTTTGCAAATGTTTACCGCCTTACTTGTCTAACTTCAAAATTTTCGCTTCCGGCAGATGGTTCACTCGTGTTTTCCCGCCCGACCGCATGGACTACCGGGCCCGCAAGTTGTGGGAGATTCGGTGCTTGGGAGCCACTAAGTACCACAGCCCGCTTTTTCACGCAATGGATGGTTTCGCCAGAGCGGCGCACGAGTGGAAGGCGTGGGTGACCCTCACACCCCTGCCTGTCCGCCCCGACCTCGAGAGGCGCTTCATTGCGAGGAGGATCGACAAGGACGACGCCATACAGGATGCAGCCCAGAAGGCTGCATTGTACCTCAGAGACTACTACAACCTAGAGTCAAGTGAGTCACCCTTCGACCGATCCCAGCAGCAGCAGTGGAGGCCTTGCAGCCTCGGCCCGTGAGGAGGACGATCCTCACTGGCGGGTGTCGCCGTCCTCATAGCCCAGCAGTGGTCCGCTACGATGTGGCGTGGAGGAGTCCTGCTCACCGCACGCCAGCCTGGAGGCCCGTCGGCAGTGCAGCTTTGAGGATCCTTGTCCGCCTGAGGCCGCCGAGGAGGCGAGGCTTCGATCGCTGGAGAGTCTCCCAGCGTGCACTATTCCTGTGCTTCTGTGCAGTCCCGGCGCAGGCGCAGGATGACTGCAGGCGAGTACCGTCAGCCCCTCTTGCCCTGCCAGCTCTAGAGGCCTCGGGAGAGTAGCCGTTGTTCGCTAGATTAGTCAGACCTTCTGTTTAGTAGCAGTACTTTTGTAATTTAATGCAAGTGTAATCATGAACCCTAAGTGGTCTGTGTACCACCTGCATATTGTAAATTTATGTTCATAATCTTTATGTTGTTTGTCTAATTACCAGTATTTCCCCCTGTGTTCAAAGCTTTCTCCTGTCCCCTTCGCCTCGCCTTACCTTTTCGCCCTATACTTACCTTTGAAATTCAAATCTTACTTATCTATTCTCGGTTGCCAAAATCGCCGCAGCTAATTCCCGCTCCCAATTGGCGATCGATCCAACACACAGAGTGGTCGACCCGGTAGGTGGTGCACCGCCACGCATCAAGCAACACTCGCCAGTGTGATAGCAATGCTAGAACAAAACCGCTATCAAGGAGAACAGAACATCTTACGAGTGCTGGATCAGCAGGCCCGATTGCTTGAGCGATAGCGCCGGATCTCCGTGCCTTCGTGGTGGAGGCAATGCCACGCGGATGGTGCACCGCCCACCCGGTGGGCGATTTCAAAACTCGTCCACGACCTTTTCCACCCTACCGACCCCTTAGTAGGCGAGGATTGGCTCGTGGATGTGGAAAGGAAACTTCGAGATCGTGCAATGCGATGACAAAGAGAAGGTGCTATATGCATCTCACCGGGCCGGTACCGCCGCAACGTGGTGGATCAACTACCAACGCACCCAAAGAGACAGGGAAATCGATTGGGAAGAATTCTCCAAAGCCTTTCATAAGGCCCATATTCCCGACGGTATCATGGAAGCCAAGCGCCGGGAATTCTTGGCGCTCAAACAGGGTGGACGCACAGTTATGGAATATCTACATCAATTCAACCACCTTTCTCGATTTGCCCCAGAAGATGTCGATAAAGAAGAAAAGAAAATGAGCATGTTCCGGGCTGGATTACAGCAGTCCTTAAAGTTCCACATCTCGGCTATAAAATTCAAAGATCTGCATGACATGGTGGATAGCCTCATTAACTCAGAAGAGGCCCGTGGTGAGATGGAAGACTTCAGAAAGCGCAAAGCGGCACACAAATCTCAATCTTCCTCACACCATGCTCAGCGAAGCAAGACTGCAGGATCGTCATCATTCCGGTCCCAACCATCTCGCCAATTTGTCATGCTTCCGAAGAACCATCGAGGCGATCGCAAAGAAGACAATTCCCTTCCCTTTGGCTATTAAATGCCTACCTGTGGGGGAAACCACATTGCTAGTAGCTGCCCCCGTAGGTCAAATGCTTGCTTCCACTGTGGAGAAATTGGGCATTACCGAGATCAATGCCCCCGGAAGAATTGCCCTCGGACGCTGCAAAACTTCAAGTTCAGAATCAACAACAGCAAGAGCCAAAATCACAGGCAGGCCCCAGCACTCCCAAAGGAGGTTATCTTCAGATCAAGGCAGCCAGACCGCAATCACCTGCGGGAACAACAAATTTCACTTCTGCAGGCAGAGGCAGAGCTGGGCCAAACCCACTATTTATGCAAGGGTGAACCATGTATCCGCAGAAGATGCAGCTGGAGCCAGTGATATCATTGCTTGATGTTCCCAATCAACTCCATACCTGACCGATTTTATTTGACCTCGAGCAACACATTCATTTATCTCAAGAGTTTTGTCTCGAAAACCAGTTGCCTTCAGTTTCGTTGCCAAGACCCTATGTGGTCGAAACCCCAGGGTTAGAATGGAGTCCCACTGGGTGTGTTGGACTCAAGATAAACATCCAAGGGTAGTTTTAAAGCGATTTGCTACAATTAGATATGTCAGGATTAGACGCCATTTGGGCATGAACTGGCTAGCCAAGAACAAAGGCAAGGTAGATTGTGAGACCAAAACAGTATCGTTGCTCAATTCTGAAGGCCAGAGAGTGGAGATAAAAACAGACCGAGAAGTGTTGAAAAATGCAAGAAAATGCATGATCAACATGTTGACAGTCACACACCGATCAAGTGCCGTGGTACAAGAATATCCAGATGTGTTTCGTAAGAATTGCCAGTGCACTTCCCGACAGTGTGTAGAGCTGCTATAGAGTTAGTTCCAGGCACAAAACCAATTGCCAAGCATCAGTACGGATGTCAGCCAATGAGCTAAAAGAACTCAAGAAACAACTGGATGAGCTGCAAGAGAAAGAATTCATAAGACTAAGTGTTTCACCTTGGTCGGCCCTAGTTTTATTTGTGAAAAAGAAGAATGGAGAACTGAGGATGTGTGTAGATTACAGAGGTCTGAATGCTGTCACCATCAAAAACAAATACCCGTTGCCAAGAATTGATGATTTGTTTGATCAACTCAAGGGTGCCAAAGTATTCTCCAAGATTGACTTGCGCCGTGTTACCATCACCAAGATCCGAGAGCAAGATCGAGAGAAGATGACCTTCATCACTCGATATGGGTTGTATGAATTCACTGTCGTGCCATTTGGTTTAACCAATGCACCACTTATTTCATGAACCTTATGAATCTGGTGCATATGGACCAACTGGACCGATTCGTGATAGTCTTCATTGACGATATTCTGATATACTCCAAGAACGAAGAAGGGCACAAAGAGCATTTGCACATGGCATTGACCAGATTGAGAGAGCACCAGTTGTATGCCAAGTTCGACAAATGCAGTTTCTGGCTAAAAGAAATAGCTTTCTTGGGTCACATTATATCGAAGATGGAGTCAAGGTTGATCCGAAAAGATCGCCGCAGATTATGGAATGGCAATGACCCAAGATAGTGATGAAGTAAGGAGTTTCCTTGGATTGGCGGGTTATTATCGCCGATTCATAGAAGGATTCTCAAAGATTTCGTCCACTTACTCACCATCAAGAAGGACAAGCCTTTCCTGTGGATGATGCTGCGAAGAGAACTTTCGCCATTAAAGACCAAGCTAACAACAACACCAGTGTTGATTTTACCAAACCCAGAGAAAGAATTTCAAGTCTATTGTGATGCCTCAAAATAAGGTTTGGGATGTGTACTCATGCAAGATAGAAAAGTGGTTGCTTATGCTTCAAGACAATTGAAGTCACACGAAGAAAATTACCCCACATACGATTTAGAACTAGCAGCTGTGGTGCATGCACTCAAAATCTGGAGGCACTACCTGCTAGGAAATCGTTGTGAAATATTCTCAGATCATAAGACTTTGAAATACCTCTTCACATAGCCAGAGTTGAATATGAGACAACGAAGATGGCTATAACTGATTAAAGATTATGATGTTGATCTTCAATATCATCCAGGCAATGCCAACGTAGTTGCCGATGCCCTCACCGAAAGGTTCGACAAGGCAAACCAAATACCACGAATATCCGCGATTGCGTAAAGATATATCGCGACTGAACTTGGTGATCACCGAACAAGGCAATATGGCAGCTTTGGAACTTCAGCCGTTGCTGACGGATCAGATTAAGGCAGCCCAAGATGACGATGAAGAGATTCAAAGACTGAAAAAGAGAACTTTAGAAGGAGATTCATCAGAACATGCAATAGACGAACATGGAATCCTTACCTTCCGTGGTCGCTATTGCATACCCAACAAGAAAGAGTTGAGAGAGTTGATCTTATCCGAAGCTCACTCTTCTCAATTCTCGATCCATCCAGGAGGCACAAAGATGTATCAAGACTTGAAGAAAAAGTATTGGTGGAACCAGATGAAGAAAGAAGTGGCAGAATATGTAGCCAAATGTGATATCTGCCAGCAGATCAAGATTGACCACCAAAAACCATCAGGGTTATTACAACCTTTACCGATTCCCGAATGGAAATGGGATAGTATCGGCATGGACTTCATTACTGGACTTCCCAAAACCCGTGAGGGATATGATGCTATCTGGGTCATAGTTGATGACCGACCAAGGTGGCTCACTTCCTCCCATCAAGCAAACCTATGGGAAGGATAAGCTTGTCGAATCAGATTTGACACGAATTGTGACACTCCATGGGGTACCCAAGAAGATTGTGTCAGATAGAGGAGCACAGTTCACATCCAAATTCTGGAAAAAGTTACATGAAGCAATGGGAACCGACCTCAACTTTAGCTCAGCGTACCACCCACAGATAGATGGGCAGACAGAAAGAACAAATCAAATTCTGGAGGATATGCTAAGAGCCTGTGCAATCGTGTATGGAGCAGCATGGAACACTTGCCTGCCATTCGCTCAATTCTCCTACAACAACAGCTACCAAGCTAGCATACAAATGGCCCCATTTGAAGCTTTATATGGCAGAAAATGCAGGACACCTCTGAATTGGTCAGAAACAGGAGAACGACAACTCATTGGACCCCAAATTGCTCAAGATGCAGAAGCACATGTCAAAATCATCAGAGATAGACTCAAGATTGCACAAGACCGATAAAAGAGCTATGCAGACCACCGCAGAAAGGACTTAAGCTTTGAAATTGGAGATTTTGTGTACATCAAAGTCACCCCTTTCAAAATCGTCAAAAGATTTCAAGTCAAAGGCAAGCTGGCTCCGAGATATGTGGGACCGTTTCAAATCATCGGAAGAATTGGAGAGGTAGCCTATCAAGTACAACTACCGCCCAATTTATCAAGAATCCACAATGTGTTCCACATATCCCAACTCCGAAAATGTCCACGCCAGCCCACAGATGAAGTGCCACTTTCAGACGTTGAATTACAAGACGACTGGACTTACCCTGAAGAACCTTTACAAATACTTGAAACGTCAGAGAGGCAGCTCTGGAACAAGAATGTCAGATTTTGCAGAGTGCAGTGGAGGAATCACACGCCAGACGAGGCCACTTGGGAAAGAGAATCGGATTTGCAGCGAGATTTTCCCACCTTACTCCCTGGACCAAGTTAATCTCGGGGTCGAGATTCTTTTAAGGGGGGTAGGTTGAACACCCCAAAATTTCAAACCAAATTTTTCCTGGAATTTTCCTGAATTTTTGGTGAATATTTGAAAACTTTCCCAATTGAAACCCCTACCGAAGGCGCTTTCCTCTTCGGCCGAGGCCTCCCCTTTCCTTGGCCGTCCCTTTCCGCCTCCCTCTCCTGGACGCCGCCCTCCTTTCCGCCTCCTCCTCGCGCCGCCTTCGCTCCTTCACTGGCGCCGCCTCCTCGCTTCTCTCACAAGACGCGACGCGCCGCGCCGCCACCGACGCCTCGCGCCCGGGTTCGGACGGACAGCCCCCTCGTGCCCGCGGTCCGGCCAAGACCCCCGCCACGCATTGCCGCCGCCTCCCATGGACCCCACTTGCCGCCCACTTCCCCTTCCTTCCCTCAAGACGGAGCCGGCACCCATGCCGCCAACCGCGCCAACTCCCGCCGCCATTACTCCCCGCAGAGCGGACGACGCCCACTACGCGGAGGAGACTCCCCAGCAACTCCCCTGTCCTCCTGTTGACCCCGGAGCCACGCCCGAGCCTTCCCCCCACGGCTCCCCCTTCTCTCCGCCCGGGTATAAAAACCCCTCTCTGCCTCCCCACTCTTCCTTTGCTTCCCAAGCTTCCCACCCTCTCATTCTCTTCCCACCACTCCTGTGAACCTCCCGAGCACCGATTGAGCTCCCATCGCCTCCAGCTCCGCTCGTCTCTCCTCGCCACGGCGACCCCGTGAGCCGATCTCCTCCCTCTCCCTCATTTTCCGATTCTTTGCTCCCAGAGCACCCTCACTACTCCCTAATCACAATGCTACACTCCCCTGTCCAGGTGATCGTCTGTGGAGCTCCAGCACCGTAGCTCAACGCCGGCCGAAGCACCCTCTCCGTGGCCAGCTCTCCCGGGTACCTCCGAGTTTCAGCCACCGCCACCAATGTGAGCCCCATGCTCCACTGATCATAAAACCACCGCCAATTTGGCCTGATCGCCGCCGGCATCCCTCCTTCGCCGTCGGGAGGCAAATCCTTCCCTTCTGCCTCCTGCCCTCCTCGTTGATCCTCCGGCCCTCCAAAGTCCCAAAATGGGTTCCCCACGTCAAGACCTACCCGGTGGTGCCCTCCCTCGCCGCCGGGGACTTCGCCGTCGCCGGAGCAAACCTCCCCTGCCTCCACCCCTCTCGCCACGCCACGGCGAGAGGAAGAAGACGACCGACGTGGTCGCATCCTCGCCGTTCCCCCAACCGTTACCTTTTAAACCCGTGCGTCGGATGGCGCTCCCTCTTAGCCGTCCGATCTTCTTAAACACCGCCCTCCTCATCCGTCCGATCTCCCCATACCGCTTCGCCCGCCTACCCCTATTCTCAGCCGTCCGATCCCACTTAACCCAATCCATCCGAGCCGCCCGCTCCCGCGCCATCCCCACCGGACGCCCGGCCACGCGTCGGCCATCCGCCGGAGGAGGCAGGCATGCGTGGGCCACGTCGCTCGCCCGTGGGCGCGCAGTCAAGACTGCTATGCGCACGCCGCCGTTATCGTTCATCTGATTTTCCGGATTTATTAATTTCCAAAAATCCAGAAAATCCAAATAAATCCTAGAAAATCACAGAAAATCCCAAAAATTCCTAAATTTCACCACTTTGCTCCAAATAATGTCCTGAACCCAGTGGTGACCTTATTGTTCTCATTTTCATCCTAGAAAAATTCTAAAAATTCACCAATTGATCATTTTATGCATTTTATTCCTTTTTAATAGATTATTTTTTCCTTGCTTGATTATTCTCAAGTCGGATTTAATTATTTTATGTGTTTGCGCTAGTTTCGTAGATTGGGAGGTTCGTGCGCCTCGTGATCCGGGGAGTTTTGCGGTCGAGCTTGCCGACATCGTCCAGATTTACGGCAAGTCGCAAAACCTTTGATCATATTGAATCCCATGTTATTAAATTATGTTATTATACTATTTGCATTATGATAGTTGTGAAATGCTAGTTCAAAGTAAAATAAAATGTTTAGAATGACATATTAAGTAGCTAAACCTACCACCGTCAAATGCCCTGTCTGACTTGTAGCCATGCCTTTGTAACCCTAGATTTAAATATCTGATAATCTAGATAACTATAGGTTATTATATTTACGCAAAGTCTTACACTGATAAGGTCGTGGCTGCGGGCCGTTAGAGTTTGCAAAAACCCGACCCTAGGGTAGGGTGGTGTGGGACACCGTACCCTAGAGCGGAGAGTGCCGGTGTGCACGGGGTAGGGTAAGGGTGTTGGGGAAGAGCCGTGAATCGGTCTTCACCCATCTTTTACCTTAAGGCTGGAGTTAGGGTAAGGGTGTTGTGGGAAACCGTGAGTCGGCCGACGCCCACCGCTGCCCTAGGTTGTGGTCGCGGACCGAGAGGTTGCGGGCCATGTGAAAATATAAGGACTAAACCCTTACCGAGCAAATGTCACGTTGATCGTCAACCACGGAGTTGACTTGTCAACACCGGTTTAGTAGTCGCTCAACTCAATTGAAACTCTACAGGTGTTGAGAAGTCTGGGGGTTGAGTGGTTAGATTATGTATGCCGTGCTGCGGATACCTAATAACGGTAGGGTTCACCGGCGGACGGAAGCTTCATGTGCCGGACCGAGTGAATTCTACCGGTAGAGCCTATATAAAGAATTGAGCGTTGAAACGACCGACTTTCTTAACTCGTCGCGGGAGTTAAGGGATCGTGGGTAAAGTCGAGCAAACTCGCAGAGTCAAATAAATGGTATTCGAATCGCCGTGCTCGGTTAATGGAGCCGTGCCACTTGGTGATCCCAAAGAAGAAAGCTTAAGTAGTTTTGTAAACGTTTTAATCTGGTTAGTTGGTAAATTAACTCTTCATGAAAACCCCTGTTGATTAAGAAGTAGTTTTGTCGGCAAGTTTTGCAAAAAGGTTTACAAACAAAACTGCATCCACTCAAAGGTAATAAACCAAGTATACTTCATTCCCTTGTTGATCCGTGCAGGTAGTAAAATAGGGTTCCTTTGCGATTTGCTGAGCTGGTTGTTGGCTCACGGCTTGCTAAATCCCCTCTTTAGAGGACCAAGACGAAGGTGAAGGTCTCCCCGTTGAGGAAGTCCCCGAGGGTCTCTTCTTCGACGAGGATCTGTGGCTTTAGGTCTTCGCCGTGCTCAAGCGGATCTTGGAGCTTTTATGATGTAATTACACTTTGGGCTTGCACGCCCCGCTGTCAAAAACTGGATGTTAATCTTTATGTGAAATATATGCTGAACTTTTGTTGTAAGCATGCAATGGTATACTCTTGCGCGACACTCTATAACTGTTCATACGTGAATAGTTGCGGATTGCTGTGTCCGTACGTGCCCTCAGAAATGGGGGCGTTACAGTTTACATAGATTCATGCTGTAGGTTGCACTAGTACGAAGATTTGGTAGCCAAGATTTTTGACTTCTACGAAACTCTTGATAGTTTACATAGATCTGTGCCGTAGGTTGCACTTGGTACATAGTAACTGATGGCAAGACGGGTGTTATGGACAATTTGGTTAGGAAAGTCAACATAATTGACAGTAGTGATTAAAAGGTATGATTTTGCTATAGCAGTGGCATTTAAGAAAGCACCTAGCAAATACAGTGGTAGACCTAGGATCTGAAACTAATTCATCAGTAACATAATAATTTCTAGTTTTATTACCTCTTAGAATTAACGCGAGTGCTTCTGGAGGAGCCTCTAATTGGTTAGTTTGATTTGATTTGGTAGTTTACATAGATTCATGCCGTAGGATGCACTAGTACGGAGATACCTTAGCCAAGATTTTCTTCTTCTCCGAATAATATGAGAATTTGTAGCTTTTTCCTATTTTCGGTTAATGTGGTTACCTCCAGGATTAATGTGAGATTTTGAAGGAGCTCCAATTGGTATAGATATATAGATAGATTGATTTCCAGTACATATCTATCTTCGAAATGAGTAAAAGTGTAAAATTGATGCTCAAGTTACCCAGCTCATTTCTCCCCAACTTTTTTCACTTTACGTTGCAGGTTGTATTGTTACTATCAATGAGTGGATGAGATTGGCACCATTGCCACATCAATCTGGGGCTGTTGTAAACAACGCCAAAGTTGTTCTCATTTGCCTTTTTTCGAGCTATGTTCTTTAACTAGAAATGTAGGCGGGACATAAACCTAGGCTCAATTATATGGAAGATGCACCTATTTTATATAGAAGTTGAACAGTAGATGCCATTTTCTATGACTCTTCAGTGCTTTAATGAGTTTCTAGATACAACCATTTGAATAAATTGTGTCTTGACGTTATATCTAAAGGGCCACAATGTTTTAGTTGCTGATGAATCTCTCGTCTCTAACAATCAACCCTAAATAAGAACCAATAACAAACCGGGAAGCGCGACCAGCCCTCCACGTCGCCTCACAGGCGCTCGCGCCAGCTGCTGCATGGCGCGTGGTCACAAGAAACGCTGACGGCCGCCGTGGTGATTACCCGAGTTTTTCCGATATTGCGACAGGTCCACGATTCTCGCGAAAAGGTCCTCGGATTTTTTCCCCTCCGTTTTGTGTGATGACCCCTGCGGTTTCAAATTGCGCTGGTTCCATTTTCACGTCTGTGTCCTTTGTTTTTTCCCAAAAAACCATTTGCTTTTCCCCAAAATACGTTTTTTCCGTCCGATTTTTTTACAGGCCTTCGTTTTTTACATACAAACCCTTTAACTTTTCCAAAAAATACATGTTTTACCCCTGTTTTTTTTACTCCTCACGAATTATTGCCTCTTTTATTTTGGTACGATGATGGTCGGCGGCGCTTGCGCCGCTACCACGAGGCTAGTTAATTTGATGGGTTCACAAAATGCGTCTTTTAGATAGAAGCCCTCCTCAACGAAATATCCAATGTCTTGGCTTGTATATTCTCTTTTCTCCTCTCCTTCCACCTCACCGCTTTGGTGACCAGATAAGCTTTGCATGTGAGTAAAACACTACTGCAGAGGATGCCTGGGGGTCGATAACATATATTTGAAGGCGTGCAACTTCAATGAATATATAATACATATATTTGAAACTTGAAAGCATTGCAAAGAAAGCAAAGGTTAGCCAAAGCAAGCAAATCACTTCGTAGTTTCTTCTGACTTTTATTCTCTTGCTTAAAAGTTGTCATACTTTCTGGTCGTGGTTTTGTTGCATTATTGTGACAATCTTGTTGATTTTAGAAGAAGCCAGCACCTATCGCTGTGTCGACTTGTATTGAATTTTGATGTAAAACTGAACTGTATGAACTTCTCTACAAGTTGGTATACTGATGCGGATATAGATATAGTTAACGTTTTTCAGTTAAATATATTACTTAACTAAAAATAATTATTGAGCTATATTAAATATTGCGGATAAACTCTAATTTAATTAGATCTTTATTTATTATATTTAGAGAAATAGAGTTACTATTTTAGTTAATTATATGTAGGTATATAATTGTTCTGTACAAATCTAAAGCGAAAATGCATTCGAAAGACTCCAGACAGAAAGAAGGGTTGCATGTCAATAAATGGTACTATGATCAAGATGTCATCAAGCCGATCGAACAGATATATTATTTTATTATACTTCCATCGGGGATAAGGACGAACATTCACACGTTTACGTGGGCTCAACCAGACACTGTACTTTGGTGGAATGCAGTACCCACAGACCCCACCAACAGGGTGGTGCTCTAAAGGGCTTTTAAGCCTAGGATTCTGATTTTTTTACTGTAACAATTATTAGTCTTTTTAAAAAATTAAATTAAAAAACTAAAAAATTATATCATCACAGACAATATAAAAGATAAGAAAAAGATAAAAAGCAAAAAGTCCAAAACCAAAACCAAAAAAGAAATTAAAAGCTAGAAGGCAGAAACAGAAACCCGTGAGGAAAGAGCTTTACTCCAGAAACCTATATGCACACGGTGGACTACATGCATTATGCATAGAGCTACACATGGTGGAACCCCACTTTGTTCCCAATGCAGCATACATTAGGGATGAAACAAATCGATATGATCGAATAGTCTCAAATACGAATACGAATCCATATTTTTAAAATGAATACGAATCGAATGTTATAACGGATACGAATTCGAATCGAATATATACTTAATTCGGTCGAATACGAATATCATCCTATAACTTCTATAATAAATCTCAGTAGAACGGATTTCTAACGGTTTTGCCGGTTTTTGACTGGTTACCAGAATGGTTACCGGTTTCAAACTACCCAAATTCAACTTTTGAATCACAAAATTCATCTGGATTTTTCCTCAGATTTTCGGTAACCAGATTTGTTACAAATAGACATAGGAAACGGATCGAATACTTAATCGAATAGTCTCGAATACTAGTACAAATATTCTTGAATACAAATGCGAATATGAATATTCTTAAATACGGATATGAATACTCTCAAATACGAATATGAATATTTTTGAATATAAATTTTTAAATACCTTTATATTTTTTTGTATATAAATATTAGATAAAACGAATTATTTATTGCTGTTTTTCACCCCTAGCATACATGCACGACCATTAACGATTGACCAGGTCGACACCATTAATGCATGTGGGCTGCTTTATGCTAATTTTGGGCCATTGCTATATACACACGGGTAATCGTACACGAACAACTAATACAAGATGCTGCCATTTTATTTTCCTCAGCTCGTGCGCAAGATGGACCCAACCCTGTTTACTGCTGCCACAACATTCGCCTTCCACATCCGGATTGATTATCAGCACATTGGCCAAGCAGAATTCGAATCTTTCATCATTTTGGCCCTCAGCGGCATTAGAATACCTTAGGGCATTCACAGTGTATATAATTTAAGGGGTCTTAAGATGGGTTCCATCTAAACCTTAAGGTTGATGTTTTAATGTATATAACCCAAGAGGCCTTAAGATGATCCCACTCGGCAGATAAAGAAAAATTGTATTTTAATACTTGTGGTCAGGTCTTTAGCTTGAGGACTGGTCTTAAGTTTTTGCTTATATACCGCTTAAGGTCACCCTTGTAATATATAAGGTCGACCTTAAGGTGCCTTAGGACCCTCTATTTTCATACATTGTGGATGCCCTTATTAAGCCCTATCTCACACGCATTGCCCGATCTGATCTCCTCGTACGGTCTAGGAGCGTACAAGGGGAGATGACACGGTCGGAGAGCGCGCGAGGAGAGTTTGCACAATCGCAGAGCAGCGAGGAAGGTGGCCCGCAGGAGAAGGTCACGCTCACGATGCCGAAAAAGCTGGCGTGGTCCCAACCAACACGAGGCGGCTAGCCCCGCCACACGCCTACCCCGCTCGATGTGTTCCTCTCTCATGTGGCGCTGAGCGCATCACATCTCCTCACGTGGCGCCTAACCGCTTCATCTCTTCTCGTGCTCTCCCGCCACGGACAGGCCGTAACTGCAATTTCACACGACAGGACCAAAAACGGGGTTTGATGCCGCTAAGGTAGGGGTGCAAACTGAGGGGATACGGACAGATATTGCTCATCCTGTATCCTTTTTTCATATTTTTTGTCGGAGTCGGAGTCGGACACAGATAGTACCGGATACAAATACGAATACGGATATTCTCGGTCACGAATACGGAGCGAATACATGCCGCTCCGAATACGGTTAGTTTCGGTCACGAATATTTGATTGGATAATACGCGAAAGCAAATTTCACATGTGACAGGGACAAGTTAAGCAATTCGTAAATTCTAGCTAGCAAAGTAGCAAGTAAATGATAGAGACTCCTTAAATAAGTAGTTACTAACTAGCTACAAGTCACATGGTTCAAAAGTACGAATTGTCTATAGCCAAATAGTCAAGTACATCACTAGTTCATGTAACTTCATTACATTTAGCAAATGATTTCACAATGCCTTCCTGCCCCTTAAGGTCTCACATCGAGCTTTGTGAGGATATTTATTGCACTGCACCTAAAGTTGTTTCTCCTTTCCACCATTTTTTGTGTCAACAATCACGGTGTATTTAATATAGTGGTCCCGAATCTTCGAGGTACACTTCTTCTGCTTCTTCTCAGCAGACTCAACTTCTCCGGTGCAAGTCACAGTCTCAATAATAACTGTATAGTTATTGCTTAACATAGATTTTCAATCGAAAGCATTCTATTTTTCTTGAACAAGCTTAAGAGTGTAAATGAGAAACTATCTCAGTAACTATCCGCTTCGTATCCGGAAACTATCCGGTAACTATCTGTTTTTGTATCCGGTAACTATCCAGAAAATACCCAGATAGCTCCGTATCCATCGTATAATGCTTTTCCAAACCGCTGTATCCGATAAAAAATATTCGACTCTATTTTCATATCCGATAAAATCTTCGGATATCCGAAAATTTATTCTGAATTATATTCGAATTAAAATGGACGAACGAACGATCAAAAATATCCTCCATTTACACCCCACGCTGAGGGCAAAAATGTGAAGAATTCGTAGAATTCTTCGCGCACACGAAGCTGCGTCGGATCACCTTTGTTCGTCTGTATAAGGGACCCGTACAAGATCACTTGTACTGGAATCGAGTGAATCAAGGCTGCACCATGTGCCGAACCAAGAGGAGTCGGCACCAAGTGCCTTAAATATCTTTGTACCGTAACTTTTGGCTCGGACAATGTTATTTGGATTAAAAATTTTGTTCTTGGTTATATGGTTTGTGCTATAATGCAGAATAGAGAGTTTTCATCTGAATATTACCGTGTGCATCTTGCATTTCCTCGTGTTTTACAGGAAGAACATGTATGGTTGAGCAATTTTTTTTTGTCACAGATTGCTATATTGAAATAGTGGTTGGCATCATTTGTTTGTTAAGGTCGCATGGATTCAAAGTTATACTTGCTCTTATACCATAAAGATCGGACCCTCCGTATCATCTTAGCATCAGTGCGTCGGGTTAACACGATATAATTATTTACCTTTAACTAGTATCATATTTATTTTCTATCATATAATCCAGATAATTGCCCCACAATTGCTCCATAAAAATACCAACATCACATACTTAGATCATTGTGCTTTAATTTGTTCTTAGTTTTGTATTATCAAATTGATTGTCTTAGTTGCTGTTGCACGGCATCTATCCATCTACCGCATCCACCGTGCGCTGCCCTGTAGTTTTCGCCATCACCCGAACCCTACCTCGATTTCCACCCATCTATGCCGCTGCCCACCATTAACCAAAAAATCCTAAAATTATCCATTTGCCACCAACACCTAGCTTTCGCCGCCTCTGCAGTCTGCAGGCTGTGGGCCCTGCCACTGCGCTTTATGCACTCAGAAATTTTCGCTCTCGCGCGACGGAATTTTGGACATATGTAATACTGTGGAACCGAAATTTCAAATTTGGTCTCGCACCTAAAAATTCGTTTTAGCCCCGCTCGACCACGGACTGCACCGGCCGACACGCCGTCCGATCGAGCGGTCCGGCACCGCACGATCGCACTGCTCATCGGTCGTGCGGTGCCACACCGTATGACTACATCGGCACCGGTCGTCGGCGGTATGGGACCGCGACGACCGACCGAGCTATGCGGCACCCGAGCGCATGATTGCTCTCCGACCGCGCTCTCTCCTGTCATTCCATCCACCGAAAGCACCGAAAACACCCAAGCTCGCCACCCGCTAGCACACGCGTCACCGCTCATTTCTATGGCCCTCTCCATGAGCAAAGGATGCATGATATATTCAACGATATGTCCGTGATACGAAGGAAGAAGCTCATTTGCGCTCATTCAACCGAGCGAGAGCGAGGAAGGCAGTGAAAAAACTGAGGAGCGAAAGAAGGAAGATTTGAGTTGATTTCATTTGGAATCAGCGGATTTGGCAAGTAGAAAAGTTATAGATCGTCTCGTGAGCTACAAGAAGAGGTAAGTTTTGTACCCGTGCAACTAATATTTTATGTATGTCATTAGTTTATAATTAAGCAAACCATGTTTAGTTAATGTTATTTTAGGTCAATCTTTGATACGCTATGTATTTGTAGCAAATCTTACATATGTTAGGCATGATGTATTGTAGTGTATGTAATGTTGTACTCTGTTTTTTGAGAACATACGTATTGTAATGTAGTTTCATGTTGTACGAAAATATAAACTTGTAGATTTGTAGACGGTGAGAAAGTACATATTTTTTTAGAGCATTTATAGGTGATAACAATAGTACCAGGATTAGAAACATACAATTAGTACGGTTAGGGAAGAAGTGGATATAGTGCGGTTGGTGGTAAAAATAAATTGAAAATAAAGTGCGGTAGTGGGTGTTTGATGGTACGATTATTGCATGTTTAAAACTAACATGGATGATTATGCACTTAATATGTAATGGGAATTTGGCATGAATCGAAACAAGCTTAATACAGAACAATAGTGAAAATAAAATAACGTTGTAATATAATTTTCATATGAATTAGACATGGAAATAAAAATGAAGTGAATATGTAATTTGATGTATGTTAGAATTTGGAAGTAAAATTGTTATAAGTAAACTGTAGATTTATAAATACCGCACTGTTAATGTTACAATGGGGTAGTGGGGGTGTGATGATACGATTGTTGCATGTTGTGTACTGAGATGGTTGATTGTGCACTTATGTTAGGTACGCCATGACTGACATTCAAGACTTGTTCATATTCTACGGGAGTGGTCTCGTACACGACGGGCCGTATGGGCGGACTGTCTAATTGTGACCGACCGTGATCGGGCACCCGGCCCGAACGCCATGAGCTTGTCTCGACCCACGGAGGTGTGTCCGTTCATGCTCGATCGGCATACACCGTAGGGAAGAAGTTACGGATCAAAGCGCCTATGCATCAATGGTGGGTGATGCAGGGGAGAGAATGTGGCAACTTCTGAAGGTGACCAACGATGCCTCGTGGGCCAACTACATGGAGGTTTTGTGCAACCCTGATGCTGCGATATATGCCAGACCAATGGTATATGTCGAGTTCGTGGAGAGGATGTAATCATCCGCCATGGTGGTTCTCGATGCATTGGTGCATATGTAGTGCCTGGGTTCATCTTGGCGGTCATGAAGACGCTCATGGGAGAAGATGTCGGCAGGAAGTGGGTGATGAAGACCTCGGGAGACGTGCAGAGAATTTCCGTGCCAACGAAGGTGTGGGGAGAGATGGTGAGCCCCGTATTGATCATCATGAGTACCTTGGGGACCGTGTGAAAGAAGTGGGCAGCGAGGAGGAGGAGGATGAGGAAATGTATGCTTTTAGAGAGGACGATGATGGCGGCTGCAATTGGAGGGTGGTAGGTGGTGTTGTGATCACCGACGGTGCGTCACGTGTCATCCAGATCGACGACAACGCAGCAAGCATCCCTAGTGCCGCCACAAAGGAGGAGGGAGAATGGGGTTCAGCGAGACCACACTCATTTTGGGGCGCGGCTTCCGTAATAAGAGTGCCGCCAACAGTTATTGCTAGATACGCCGTGAACATTAGCCGGACGACGGTGCATGTGTCAAACCCGCACACGTACATTATGAAGTGTGTTGACGGGTCCTGTCGGCAAAGTTCGTGTACGCTGGTTTAAGGGCGCCGCATCGAAGTTCCGGATAACGGTGTCGCATGATCACAGCTATGCAGCTTGCGGGGCCAAGACGTAGGCACCGCAACATGACATCAAAGATATGTTGCGGAGCCGGTGAGCCACCCATCGTGGTAGATGTATCTATTTTTCCAAGGTTATAATGGCGGTAGCAAATTCAAGGGGATTGAAGTGAGCTACAAGAAGGCATGGCGGGTCGCCGACTCGGATTTTTCAACCCGTAGTCTCGTCAGGTGCCTTACCGCATTATTCCACGGATCGAGAGATAATGCACATGTGATACATTGTGAATCATTTCATACATCTGAAGTTCACAACAAGCCATAATATTCTTACATAGCGTAGGTGAAGTTAGGCCTTCACAAAGGCGCAGCTTATTCTGAGGGGCTGGAGGCCAAATATTTACATTACAAAAGTTCAACAATGAAGCGATACAAAGTAGGCCTTTAAACCACAAGCAAAGACCGAGGGGTGGTCATACAAATATTACTAGGGCTCTAGCAATATTTGAATGAAGCCACACCTTAGTCTAGATGCCTAAGGTTCTAGGCGCGGACTATTCGCCCCACTTTTGGCGTGGTCTCCTCCATCCGTAGCAGGTGCTTCCTCGTGAGGCATACGGATCTTGAGCTCCCGAACTGGATTTTGGTATTGCAGAGTGAGCACACTAACCACCGTGCTCGCCGAGTCAACACACGTAATGCAGATGGGTAATATGCGTGGCTTTCAACAAGGGAAGGCTCAGTTATTTTTGTTTGCGTAATGTGCTTTTGAACTATAATACTTAAAATTCCCTAAGACCTAGCTGCTTGATTTTAAACATGATACTCAATGACATATATATTTATTTCTATCGAATCGAGACCATCCACCATTACATGGTCTCTCGCCTCATACCATGCTGTAGGTTGCACTAGTACGAAGATTTGGTAGCCAAGATTTTGACTTCTACGAAACTCTTGATAGTTTACATAGATCTGTGCCGTAGGTTGCACTTGGTACATAGTAACTGATGGCAAGACGGGTGTTATGGACAATTTGGTTAGGGAAAGTCAACATAATTGACAGTAGTGATTAAAAGGTATGATTTTGCTATAGCAGTGGCATTTAAGAAAGCACCTAGCAAATACAGTGGTAGACCTAGGATCTGAAACTAATTCATCAGTAACATAATAATTTCTAGTTTTATTACCTCTTAGAATTAACGCGAGTGCTTCTGGAGGAGCCTCTAATTAGTTAGTTTGATTTGATTTGGTAGTTTACATAGATTCATGCCGTAGGATGCACTAGTACGGAGATACCTTAGCCAAGATTTTTCTTCTTCTCCGAATAATATGAGAATTTGTAGCTTTTTTCCTATTTTCGGTTAATGTGGTTACCTCCCAGGATTAATGTGAGATTTTGAAGGAGCCTCCAATTGGTATAGATATATAGATAGATTGATTTCCAGTACATATCTATCTTCGAAATGAGTAAAAGTGTAAAATTGATGCTCAAGTTACCCAGCTCATTTCTCCCCAACTTTTTTCACTTTACGTTGCAGGTTGTATTGTTACTATCAATGAGTGGATGAGATTGGCACCATTGCCACATCAATCTGGGGCTGTTGTAAACAACGCCAAAGTTGTTCTCATTGCCTTTTTCGAGCTATGTTCTTTAACTAGAAATGTAGGCGGGACATAAACCTAGGCTCAATTATATGGAAGATGCACCTATTTTATATAGAAGTTGAACAGTAGATGCCATTTTCTATGACTCTTCAGTGCTTTAATGAGTTTCTAGATACAACCATTTGAATAAATTGTGTCTTGACGTTATATCTAAAGGGCCACAATGTTTTAGTTGCTGATGAATCTCTCGTCTCTAACAATCAACCTAAATAAGAACCAATAACAAACTGGGGAAGCGGCGACCAGCCCTCCACGTCGCCCAGGCGTGCGCCCGCGCCGCCGTGGCATGCGGCGTGGCAAGAAAGCAGCGTCGGCCGGCCGTGGTGATTACCGAGTTTTTCGATATTGCGTACGGGTCCACGATTCTCGCGAAAAGGTCCTGGATTTTTCCCCTCCGTTTTGCGAGATGACCCCATGCGGTTTCAAATTGCAGCGGGTTCCATTTTCTTCGTCTGAGTCCTTTGTTTTTCCCAAAACCATTTGCTTTTCCCAAAATCGTTTTCCGTCCGATTTTTTACTGTGCCTTCGTTTTTACATACAAACCCTTTAACTTTTCCAAAAATACATGTTTTACCCTGTTTTTTACTCCTCACGAATTATTGCCTCTTTTATTTTGGTGCGTCACGATGGGTGGTGGCGGCTTCGCTTTCTACGAGGCTAGTTAATTTGATGGGTTCACAAAATGCGTCTTTTAGATAGAAGCCCTCCCTCAACGAAATATCCAATGTCTTGGCTTGTATATTCTCTTTTTCTCCTCTCCCTTCCACCTCACCGCTTTGGTGACCAGATAAGCTTTGCATGTGAGTAAAACACTACTGCAGAGGATGCCTGGGGGTCGATAACATATATTTGAAGGCGTGCAACTTCAATGAATATATAATACATATATTTGAAACTTGAAAGCATTGCAAAGAAAGCAAGGTTAGCCAAAGCAAGCAAATCACTTCGTAGTTTCTTCTGACTTTTATTCTCTTGCTTAAAAGTTGTCATACTTTCTGGTCGTGGTTTTGTTGCATTATTGTGACAATCTTGTTGATTTTAGAAGAAGCCAGCACCTATCGCTGTGTCGACTTGTATTGAATTTTGATGTAAAACTGAACTGTATGAACTTCTCTACAAGTTGGTATACTGATGCGGATATAGATATAGTTAACGTTTTCAGTTAAATATATTACTTAACTAAAAATAATTATTGAGCTATATTAAATATTGCGGATAAACTCTAATTTAATTAGATCTTTATTTATTATATTTAGAAATAGAGTTACTATTTTAGTTAATTATATGTAGGTATATAATTGTTCTGTACAAATCTAAAGCGAAAATGCATTCGAAAGACTCCAGACAGAAAGAAGGGTTGCATGTCAATAAATGGTACTATGATCAAGATGTCATCAAGCCGATCGAACAGATATATTATTTTATTATACTTCCATCGGGGATAAGGACGAACATTCACACGTTTACGTGGGCTCAACCAGACACTGTACTTTGGTGGAATGCAGTACCCACAGACCCCACCAACAGGGTGGTGCTCTAAAGGGCTTTTAAGCCTAGGATTCTGATTTTTTTACTGTAACAATTATTAGTCTTTTTAAAAAATTAAATTAAAAAACTAAAAAATTATATCATCACAGACAATATAAAAGATAAGAAAAAAGATAAAAAGCAAAAAAGTCCAAAAACCAAAAACCAAAAAAAAGAAATTAAAAAGCTAGAAGGCAGAAACAGAAACCCGTGAGGAAAGAGCTTTACTTCCAGAAACCTATATGCACACGGTGGACTACATGCATTATGCATAGAGCTACACATGGTGGAACCCCACTTTGTTCCCAATGCAGCATACATTAGGGATGAAACAAATCAGATATGATCGAATAGTCTCAAATCTGAATACTGAATCCATATTTTTAAAATGAATACGAATCGAATGTTATAACGGATACTGAATTCGAATCGAATATATACTTAATTCGATCGAATACGAATATCATCCTATAACTTCTATAATAAATCTCGATGAGAACGGATTTCTAACGGTTTTGCCGGTTTTGACCGGTTACCGAATGGTTACCGGTTTCAAACTACCAAATTCAACTTTTGAATCACAAAATTCATCGGATTTTCCTCGATTTTCGGTAACAGATTTGTTACAAATAGACATAGGAAGCGGATCGAATACTGAATCGAATAGTCTCGAATACTAGTACAAATATTCTTGAATACAAATGCGAATATGAATATTCTTAAATACGGATATGAATACTCTCAAATACGAATATGAATATTTTTGAATATAAATTTTAAATACCTTTATATTTTTTGTATATAAATATTAGATAAACAATTATTTATTGCTGTTTTTCACCCTAGCATACATGCACGACCATTAACGATTGACCAGGTCGACACCATTAATGCATGTGGGCTGCTTTATGCTAATTTTGGGCCATTGCTATATACACACGGGTAATCGTACACGAACAACTAATACAAGATGCTGCCATTTTTATTTTCCTCAGCTCGTGCGCAAGATGGACCCAACCCTGTTTACTGCTGCCACAACATTCGCCTTCCACATCCGGATTGATTATCAGCACATTGGCCAAGCAGAATTCGAATCTTTCATCATTTTGGCCCTCAGCGGCATTAGAATACCTTAGGGCATTCACGGTGTATATAATTTAAGGGTCTTAAGATGGGTTCCATCTAAACCTTAAGGTTGATGTTTTAATGTATATAACCCAAGAGGCCTTAAGATGATCCCACTCGGCAGATAAAGAAAATTGTATTTTAATACTTGTGGTCGGTCTTTAGCTTGAGGTGGTCTTAAGTTTTTTGCTTATGGCACGCTTAAGGTCACCCTTGTAATATATAAGGTCGACCTTAAGGTGCCTTAGGACCCTCTATTTTCATACATTGTGGATGCCCTTATTAAGCCCTATCTCACGCATTGCCCGATCGATCTCCTAAATGCGGTCTAGGGAGCGTATAAGGGAGATGACACAGTCGGAGAGCCGCGAGGAGAGTTTGCACAATCGCAGAGCGAGGAAGGTGGCCCGCAGGAGAAGGTCACGCTCACGATGCCGAAAAAGCTGGCGTGGTCCCAACCAACACGAGGCGGCTAGCCCCCGCCACACGCCTACCCCGCCTGATGTGTTCCTCTCCTCATGTGGCGCCTGAGCGCATCACATCTCCTCACGTGGCGCCTAACCGCTTCATCTCTTCTCGTGCTCTCCCGGCCACGGACAGGCCGAACAATTTCACACGTCTGAGGGACCAAAAGCGGGTTTGATGCCGCTAAGGTAGGGGTGCAAAGCGAGGATACGGACGATATTGCTCATCCTGTATCCTTTTTCATATTTTTGTCTGAGTCGAGTCGGACACGAGATAGTACCGGATACAAATACGAATACGGATATTCTCGGTCCGAATCGGAGCGAATACATGCCATCTCGAATCACAGTTAGTTTCGGTCACGAATATTTGATTGGATGTCTGAAAGCAAATTTCACATGTGAGGACAAGTTAAGCAATTAGTAAATTCTAGCTAGCAAAGTAGCAAGTAAATGATAGAGACTCCTTAAATAAGTAGTTACTAACTAGCTACAAGTCACATGGTTCAAAAGTCGAATTGTCTATAGCCAAATAGTCAAGTACATCACTAGTTCATGTAACTTCATTACATTTAGCAAATGATTTCACAATGCCTTCACATCATAAGGTCTCACATCGAGCTTTGTGAGGATATTTATTACTTGCACCTAAAGTTGTTTCTCCTTTCCACCATTTTTGTGTCAACAATCACGGTGTATTTAATATAGTGGTCCCGAATCTTGAGGTACACTTCTTACCTTCTTCTCGTGAGACTCAACTTCTAGGTGCAAGTCACGGTCTCAATAATAAGCGTATAGTTATTGCTTAACATAGATTTTCAATCAGAAAGCATTCTATTTCTTACTGAACAAGCGAAGAGTGTAAATGAGAAACTATCCTGTAACTATCCGTTTCCGTATCCGGAAACTATCCGGTAACTATCTGTTTTTGTATCCGGTAACTATCCAGAAAATACCCAGATAGCTCCGTATCCATCGTATAATGCTTTTCCAAATCCGTTTTCGTATCCGATAAAAAAATATTCGACTCTATTTTCATATCCGATAAAATCTTCGGATATCCGAAAATTTATTCTGAATTATATTCGAATTAAAATGGACGAACGAACGATCAAAAAATATCCACTCCATTTACACCCCACGCTGAGGGCAAAAAATGTGAAGAATTCGTAGAATTCTTCGCGCACACGAAGCTGCGTCGGATCACCTTTGTTCGTCTGTATAAGGGACCCGTACAAGATCACTTGTACTGGAATCGAGTGAATCAAGGCTGCACCATGTGCCGAACCAAGAGGAGTCGGCACCAAGTGCCTTAAATATCTTTGTACCGTAACTTTTTGGCTCGGACAATGTTATTTGGATTAAAAATTTTGTTCTTGGTTATATGGTTTGTGCTATAATGCAGAATAGAGAGTTTTCATCTGAATATTACCGTGTGCATCTTGCGATTTCCTCGTGTTTTTACAGGAAGAACATGTATGGTTGAGCAATTTTTTTGTCTGATTGCTATATTGAAATAGTGGTTGGCATCATTTGTTTGTTAAGGTCGCATGGATTCAAAGTTATACTTGCTCTTATACCATAAAGATCGGACCCTCCGTATCATCTTAGCATCGGTCGTCGGGTTAACACGATATAATTATTTACCTTTAACTAGTATCATATTTATTTTCTATCATATAATCCAGATAATTGCCCCACAATTGCTCCATAAAAATACCAACATCACATACTTAGATCATTGTGCTTTAATTTGTTCTTAGTTTTGTATTATCAAATTGATTGTCTTAGTTGCTGTTGCACGGCATCTATCCATCTACCGCATCCACCGTGCGCTGCCCTGTAGTTTTCGCCATCACCCGAACCCTACCTCGATTTCCACCCATCTATGCCGCTGCCCACCATTAACCAAAAAATCCTAAAATTATCCATTTGCCACCAACACCTAGCTTTCGCCGCCTCTGCAGTCTGCAGGCTGTGGGCCCTGCCACTGCGCTTTATGCACTCAGAAATTTTCGCTCTCGCGCGACGGAATTTTGGACATATGTAATACTGTGGAAATCCGAAATTTCAAATTTGGTCTGCACCTAAAATTCCGTTTCTAGCCCCGTTCGACCACGGGACTGCACCGGCCGACACGCGTCCGATCGAGCGATGCGGCACCGCACGATCGCCTCGTTCATCGGTCGTGCGGTGCCACACCGTATGACTACACTGTGCACCGGTCGTGCGGTATGGGACCGCACGACCCGACTGAGCCATGCGGCACCCGAGCGCATGATTGCTCTCCCGACCGCGCGTCTCCTCTGCTGTCATTCCATCCACCGAAAGCACCGAAAACACCCAAGCCTGGCCACCCGCTAGCTTTGCGCGTCCATTGCTCATTTCTATGGCCCCTCTCCATGAGCAAAGGATGCATGATATATTCAACGCATATGTCCATACGAAGGAAGAAGCTCATTTGCGTTCATTCAACCGAGCGAGGCGAGGAAGGCGATGAAAAGCGAGGAGCGAAAGAAGGAAGATTTGAGTTGATTTCATTTGGAATCGTGGTTTGGCAAGTAGAAAAGTTATAGATCGTCTCGTGAGCTACAAGAAGAGGTAAGTTTTGTACCCGTGCAACTAATATTTTATGTATGTCATTAGTTTATAATTAAGCAAACCATGTTTAGTTAATGTTATTTTAGGTCAATCTTTGATACGCTATGTATTTGTAGCAAATCTTACATATGTTAGGCATGATGTATTGTAGTGTATGTAATGTTGTACTGCTTTTTGAGAACATCGTATTGTAATGTAGTTTCATGTTGTCTGAAAATATAAACTTGTAGATTTGTGAGCGGTGAGAAAGTACATATTTTTTAGAGCATTTATAGGTGATAACAATAGTACGGGATTAGAAACATACAATTAGTACGGTTAGGGAAGAAGTGGATATAGTGCGGTTGGTGGTAAAATAAATTGAAAATAAAGTGCGGTAGTGGGTGTTTGATGGTACGATTATTGCATGTTTAAAACTAACATGGATGATTATGCACTTAATATGTAATGGGAATTTGGCATGAATCGAAACAAGCTTAATGTCTGAACAATAGTGAAAATAAAATAACGTTGTAATATAATTTTCATATGAATTAGACATGGAAATAAAATGAAGTGAATATGTAATTTGATGTATGTTAGAATTTGGAAGTAAAATTGTTATAAGTAAGCTGTAGATTTATAAATACCGCCTTTATTAATGTTACAATGGGGTAGTGGGGTGTGATAATCTGATTGTTGCATGTTGTGTCTTGAGATGGTTGATTGTGCACTTATGTTAGGATGCGCCATGACCGACATTCAAGACTTGTTCATATTCTACGGAGTGGTCTCGTACACGACGGGCCGTATGGGCGGACTGTCTAATTGTGCCGGACCGTGATCAGGGCACCGGTGCAACGCCATGAGCTTGTCGACCTACGGAGGTGTGTCCGTTCGGCGTTCGATCGGTACACCGTAGGGAAGAAGTTACGGATCAAGGCAGTCTATGCATCAATGGTGGGTGATGCGGGGGAAGAATGTGGCAACCGAAGGTGACCAACGATGCCTCGTGGGCCAACTACATGGAGGTTTGTGCAACCACGATCTGCGATATATGCGGACCAATGGTATATGTCGAGTTCGTGGAGAGGAGCGAGAATCATCCGCCATGGGTGGTTACGATCTTGTTGGTGCATATGTAGTGCTGGGTTCATCTTGGCGGTCATGAAGGCGCTTGCGGAGAAGATGTCGGCGAGGAAGTGGGTGATGAAGACCTCGGGAGGCGTGCAGAGAATTTCGAGGCCAACGAAGGTGTGGGGAGAGATGGTGGCCGCCCGTATTGACTGTCATGAGTACCTTGGGGACGGTGAAAGAAGTGGGCGGAGGAGGAGGAGGATGAGGAAAGCAGCAGAGTTTAGAGAGGGCGATGATGGCGAAGCTGCAATTGGAGGGTGGTAGGTGGTGTTGTGATCACCGGCGGTGCGTACGTGTCATCGAGATCGGGCGACAACGGCGGCATCCTAGTCTTTGCCACGAGCGGAGGAGGGAGAATGGGGTTCAGCGAGACCACACTCATTTTGAGGCGATGCTTAGTAATAAGAGTCTTGTCCGGTGACTATTGCTAGATCTGTAGTGAACATTAGCCGGACGTATCGGTGCCTGCAGGTCAAACCCGAACACGTACATTATGAAGTGTGTTGACGGGTCTGTCTTGGCAAAGTTCGTGCACACGCTGTTTAAGGGCGGCGAGTTCGGATAACGGTCTTGCATGATCACGATATGCGAGCTTGCGGGGCGATGCGTAGGCACCGCAACATGACATCGACATATGTTGCGGGTGGTGAGCCACCTCATCGTGGTAGATGTATCTATTTTTCCGAAGGTTATAATGGCAGAAGTAGCAAATTCGAAGGGGATTGAAGTGAGCTACAAGAAGGCATGGCGGGCTGTCAGACTCGGATTTTTCAACCCAGAGTCTGCTGTGCCTTACCGCATTATTCCACGGATCGATAGATAATGCACACAGATACATTGTTGAATCATTTCATACATCATTGAAGTTCACAACAAGCCATAATATTCTTACATAGCGTGGGTGAAGTTAGGCCTTCACAAAGGCGCAGATTATTCTGATGAGGGGCGGGAGGCCAAATATTTACATTACAAAAGTTCAACAATGAGCGATACAAAGTGAGCCTTTAAACCACAAGCAAGGCGAGGGGCAAAGTGGTCATACAAATATTACTAGGGCTCTAGCAATATTTGAATGAAGCCACACCTTAGTCTAGATGCCTAAGGTTCTAGGCGCGGACTATTCGTCCTAATTTTTGGCGTGGTCTCCTCCATCTGTAGCAGGTGCTTCCTCGTAGGCATACGGATCTTGAGCTCCAGAATCTGGATTTTGGTATTGCGAGTGAGCACACTAACCACCGTGCTCGCCGAGTCAACACACAGTAATGATGGGTAATATCGGGGCTTTCAACAAGGAAGGCTCGGAGTTATTTTGTTTGCGAAATGTGCTTTTGAACTATAATACTTAAAATTCCCTAAGACCTAGCCAGTTGGATTTTAAACATGATACTCAATGACATATATATTTATTTCTATCGAATCAGAGACCATCCACCATTACATGGTCTCCGCTCCTCATACCATGCCTTCAGCATTATAACCGCTTACTTTACAACTGGGACGACACCCAGGACAATTCAAATAAGGGCCTTTCTCTGCGCCTCCACTTTTCCATTCCATCCACAAAGTTTTTGAAGCAGAACTATATCTAGTTAAGTTCCCATGTCCGCCCTTGACCGTGGGCACGGCTATTGAATAGTTTTAACTCGAAGAGTGTGTACACTTTACCCACATGAGATAGATCTGCTCATTGCCCCGCATGATTCCTTAGCCATGCGGTGGAGTAGACTATCACAGGGCTTTTACGATGCATTTTCCTAGCAGAGTTACGACCGCTAAGGTTTCCACTTCCTCCTGCACGACCACCCTTCGAAGCCCCTCTTGCGCTATCACGTCGGAGGATGTGGCCATCCTCTACCCGCCTGATGTTCACAAGCGCAACTCTTACTAAGTCAATGCAAATTAGTTAACCCCGCCTACACTTTGCCGGCATGTGGTTGTACTTGTTGTCGTGGGAGGTCATCACAAGATTCGAGTCCTTAATGGTTATCGGCGGTTCTACCATAATCCCCTTGTGCTATCACGGCACCACTTTATCACAAATCTGTGCTATCACGGCACCATTCAACACTCACACCCTCCAACCATCCGCCCAGATAATTAAGCATGTAAGATTTTTGGGGACAGAAAATATTCATACCAATATCAGTCATCATCACGATGACTGCCCAACAAAATCCTCATATATTTGAAAGTGATGCTTGGGTTCTCACGCCCAAGAATGTCTAAGCAATACTAAGCATGGCATACAGTTACAGACTTATTTTCAAAGGAGTTATAGCGTTATTACTTTTACTAGGGTGACAAGGATCACTTAATCAAGCATATTGTAAATGAGGTATACTAAACCAAGAGAGCATGGGCATATATCTAACATCTGAAATTAACATGCATTGCAACATAAATATAAGCATGCAATTTGTAATACTTAAACCAAAAATACTTTATTGAAAACATAGGTTCAAAATGATCAAAGCATTGACTCACCTTGGATGCAAAGGTCGGGATTCGGGGTGTTGGAGTCTCTGACGCAGTTCCTCTTCTTGGGCCTCGAAAGCTACGTTTATATATGAAAATTTAGATAAAAATCATCACAACAATCAAATAACATAATAAAAATTTGAACAAGCTTCAAAAATGTTGGTTCTGGTTCCTTTAGGTAGCCCTTAATTTTAGATGAATTTAGAAATTGGTTTCACTAAATTTGGAGCTAAAATGAATAAGTTATACACATTTGAATACTTTGGTTTAATTAAATCTCAAAATTAATAAATTCGACAGATGGGGCCTTTGTCGGTGACCGCCTTCAGCGCGGCGGCGACACGTGGGACCCGGGTGGCAGTGCGCAGACGCCTGCCTGCCCTGCCCACGACAGGCGGTGCGGCGGTGGCGGCTCACGCTTCGCCCGCACGGCCACGGACAGGCGGGGCCGGGCGGCGGCGGCGGATACGTCTGCCCGGCAGGTGGGGCCCACTGTCGGCGAGGAAAAAGAAAGGCTCAACCTCGGGCGCTACGTGAGCGGGCTCGAGCAGGGGCCGGGGAAGAGGGGGCGCGCTAGCCCGGCTAGCAGCAGATCTCACCCCTTAAGGGGTGCTTTACCTCTTAAGGGGTGCGCGGGTGGGGCGGGCGGCCGGGAGGCGCGGTCGTCGTCGGCGAGGAGGCCGGCGAGGCCAAGAGAGCTTAAAGCAGCGTTCTTGGTCCGAGGTGGAGCTGGTGGTGGCCGAGGAGGGTCGGGATCACCGGAGGTGGACGACGACGGCGGCAGGCAGCCTCGAGGGCTTCGGCGCCGGCGAGCTACGGTCGTCGGCGAGCTCGGGAGAGATGCCGCAATAGCTTGGCGACGGTGCAGGGGATTGTGTGGGAGCAAAGAATCGAGCTCCACGGCGAGGATCGGTGGAATTGCAGCGAGGGCCGTCGGCGGAGTTGGGAAAAAGAGGATCGCCGGCGATTTGGTGGTTCTCCAACCGATCCCGCTTGCTACAACGATGAGGGGTGGGCGATGCTTTTGAGGGGATCCGGGCTTTATAGCCGGCCGGTTTGTCTTGTACAGTGAACCCGTCGCGGGGCATGGGCGGGCTGCTGCGCGTGCGCGTGGCGGCGACAGGCGGCGGGAAGTGCGGCGGGTGGTGGGCGTCGGGGCCCTTCCCATGCTGCTTGCCCCTGCGGGGTTCCATGAGCGGTCGCGCCAAGTCGTGGCGGCGTGGGGGGTCGGGCTCGCGCGGAGGGCGAGGAAGAAAGGGGGCGGCGTGACAAGCGGGCCCGCTGTCGGCCGAGAGAGAGGCGGGTGGGCGTCGCGTGGGTGGCCGAGATGGCGGCGGGCGGCTACGTGGCGCCTTGGGACCGACAGCGTGAGGCCAGCGGGGTGGGAGGGCGGATCCGGGGCGGCGTGGGCGGATCCGGTCCGATCCCAGCGTCGGTACCGGGGTTTGGATTTATTTTTGGTTTTGAATTTCCGAAATGCTAGAGAGCCTAATTTAACTAGGAAAATATGAAATTACCACCAAAATTCTAGAAAATTACAGAAATCCCTAGAGATATTTTTGGGTTTAAGAAAATTATTTTCCAACAAAGTGGTTATTTTATTTAATATCCGGGGCCCATAACCGGTTCCTTTTCTTTTCCTTTTATTTTCTCCTCTTTTCTTTTATAATTGGAGATATATTTAATTTGTGTAAAGTATACATGCATATATATATATATATATATATATATATATATATATATATATATATATATACATATACAAACTTTTCAACTTATTTCTAAAATCTTCTGACAAATATTTATGCCATTTCACTTCTTAATTTAAATCATTTTTGGTTCTTTGAAAATCTATTTATTTTAACCTTTGAAGTTTTCTTTATAGATCATCTTTTCAGATTCAAATTCAAATTTAGAATTCTCTATTAATTAAACAGGTGGGTGTTTCCTTCTTTGGCATTTGATGGTTTGGGTTCTTTCCCGAAATTTTTCAGAAAAATACTTTCAAAAGCACAACTCCACATAACATATCACAAAATGTTTCACAATACCTTGCTCTACAATTTCCACGAGTTTTCGGGATGTTACAAACCTACTCCCTAAAAAGAATCTAAACCCGATATTTTGGCTTAGCTAGAAAATAAAGCGGGGTAATCTCTGCTTGGTGATCTTCACGCTCCCAAGTGGCTTCTTTCTTTGAATGGTGACTCCTTTGCACTGCTGCTGGCGAATTGATTGGGTCTGGTTTTCTTTTCCACTTGTGTCCGAATTTTGATGGGACATTCTTTGTAGGTTAGGTACTTCTCGAGCTCGATTGCTTCTAACGGGCTTTGTCTTAGGCACTTTCATAAGCACTTCTTGGTGGGACACATGGAAGACATCGTGTACCTCGAACGAGGTTTGGGGTAAGGTCGGTGATATCGACCTCTCCTTCTTGGCTACAATAGGGAATGGCCCAACGTGGCGGGTGAGCTCAATTTTAAAACTTAGGGGCATTCTTCTTTTATCGGTAACTCTTTTGCACAGGTGGCATTTGACAAGCGATCTTTAATCAGACGAACCTTTTCTTACCTTGCCTCGAGTCTCGGGACCAAACACATAGTTTTCTCCCACCTCGGACCAATGGAGTGGGGTTCGACATTTCTGTCAGTATAGAGCTTCAAGGGGACATCTTGAGTGGATTGGTAGTTGTTGTTGTAGGCAAACTCGGCATAGGGCGACATTTATCCCATTCCTTGAGAAGTCTAGTGCACATGCCGGAGCATATCTTCTAATATTTGATTTACTCTTTACATTTGTCCGTCGATTACGAGGATGGTGGCGATCTTTGAAATCTAAATGGGTACCTAGGGCTTCATGCGGGCCGCCCAAAATGTGAGGTAAATTGGGAACCTCAATCGAAACAATTAACGCGGTATGCCATGCAGCACACTATGCGGGACATGTACTGACTCAGCTAACTTATCTCCCTTATGCGTTGTTTTGGCCAGAATGAAGTGGGCCACCTTGGTTAATCTATCAATGATGACCCAGACTGAGTCATAGCCTGACTTCGTTCGGGGGAATCCGGTGATAAAGTACATGCCAACTTCCTCCCATTTCCATTGGGGTATTTGCGGGTACATGGCGATCTGTCGGCCTTTGGTGCTCGGCCTTTACTCTTTGACAGACATCACGATGGCGGCGTGCTCACGATGTCCCTTTTCATACCAGCCACCAAGAGTATTGCTTCATATCTTGGTACATTTGGTACTCCCGGGATGAAGGGAATATGCGAGCTATGGGCTTCCGGAGCATTAGATCCTTAAGGTCCTTTTGAAGTGCGAAGACACGGTTTCCGATTGAAAATTCCTTGATGATCGGGGTCATTTTAGGGCCTTCCTTCTTCCATGGATTTCCTCCACCTTAAAGCAGTTGGGTCTCCTCTTTGTGCAGACTCTATCATTTCTTCAATACTTGTTTGATCTTCCAGGGTAGTTAGGGCTCCTTCTTCTACGATCCCTAGGTTCGGTGTCGACTCTTTATCTGATTCGGTGGTGTTCTTGAACCATAAGGTTATTGCGAGAGGCCTTCCGACTCAGGCGTGCGCCACTCGTTAGCTTTTCCGGGGTGGTAGTGGACATTCATGTCATAATCCTTAATCGGCTCTAGCCACCTTCTACGCCTCAAATTAAGATGCATTGGTGAAGAAGTACTTGAGGCTCTTGTGGTGCATGTAGATATCACAATGATTGCCAATGAGATAGTGCCTCGGATCTTGAGCATGTACTACGGAAGCTAACTCGTGTCATGGGTTGGGTAGTTGGCCGTGAGAGCTGCACGGATGCATACGCCACAACCTTGCCTCCTTGCATCAGCACACCCCCAAGCCCTTGATGTGACGCATCGCAGTACACTTCAAAGTCTCGACGTACATCGGGCAAAACCAACACTGGGGTGGTAGTCAATCTCTTCTTCAATTCTTGGAAGCTCTCTTCACATGCCTTGGTCGGTAGAATGCTGCTCTTTCTTGAGCAAGCGAGGTCATCGGTCGGGCAATTCGGAGAATCCTCAATGAACCGTCAGTAGTATCACGCTAATCCGAGAAAGCTCCTCACCTCAATGATCGAGGCGGTGCGCCATTCCGTTCTGCAGCAATTTTGGCGGGGTCAACAGACACCCCTTTTGCAGACATAATATACCCTAGGAAACTAATGTCCTGCAACCAGAACTCGCACTTGCCGAATTTGGCATAGAGTTGATGTTCCTTCAGCCTTGCTAGTACCAGGCGTAAATGCTCGGCATGCTCGTCTGCGGTCTTGGAGTAGATGAGAATATCATCGATGAACACTACCACAAACTTATCCAGGTAATCCATGAAGGCCTTGTTCATAAGATTCATGAAATAGGCAGGGGCAATGGTCAACCCAAAAGACATAGCGTAAACTCGTCTGACCCATATCTAGTGGTGAAGGCGGTCTTGAATGTCTTAGGCCTAATCTTCGATTGGTGATAACGACCTTAAATCAATCTTGGAGAATACTATGGCTCCCCCAAGCTGATCAAATAGGTCATCGATCCTAGGCAGTGGGTACTTATTCTTGATAGTTACTTCATTTAAAGCCCGATAGTCTACACATATCCTAGCGGTGCCATCCTTCTTCTTTACAAAGATTACCGGGGATCCCCAAGGTGAGGAACTAGGCCTGATGAAACCTTTGTCTTGTAGCTCATGAAGTTGCTTCTTCAATTCTTCCAGTTCATCTACAGTCATCCGGTATGGCCTCTTGGAGATAGGGGCAGCATCAGGCTTCAAGTTGATAACGAACTCGAGATCTCTATTTGGTGGCATACCGGGCAGTTCCTCAGGGAAGACTTCAGTATAGTCTTGTACCACCATCATTCCTTCCAGCGGTACATCTTCACAATAATATATTTCTCGACCCCATCTATACGGACGGTCCACCTTTACCACAATGGTCGGTCCTGGGCACTTGGTCAACTTAACTTGCCGCAAAGCACAATCTAATATTCCTTGGTGTCTAGCTAACCAATCCATCCCTAGTATAATATCCAGGGTCTGGGAGGTTAGCACGACTAAATCTGCTAGGAATATAAATCTTTCCATAACAATTTCTACCCCCGGACACACTAAGGTGGCCTTAATCATCCCTGCGGGTGAACTAAGCACCAATGCTTTCTTCAACAGGTGGACAGGCAGCCTAAGTTTATCCACATACCCTTTTGCTATAAATGAATGCGACGCCCCAGAATCAAAAAGGACACGTGTTGGTAGTGTCTTGACAGAGAACGTACCCAGTAGGACTCCAGCAGCCTCCTCAGCTTCCTCCGCGGTGACATGATTAATCCTTCCTCGATTTGGAGTCGAGGCCGTCCTATTGGATTGAGGAGCCTGATTCCCTCTGCTGGGTGCTAAAGCTTGGCCTCTTGCGGGGGTAGTACCCAAATTGAACTTCAGGAGTGGTGCATTGCGGGCAGCGATAAGCGTAATGCCCTTCTCCCCAGTTGAAGCAATTGAAGGAGGTCGTGGTATTTGTTCTGCAGATCGGCGAGGGGCGAGGAGTGCAGGCGTGCCACCACCGGACGAGTCTTGGGTTTGGGCTCTGAGATGGGGTTGTCCCAGAGAAGGGGGAATTGTTGAAGAATCTCTAGATGAACCTTCCCTGCGGTCGCTGAACAACCTGCTTCCGTTTGCGACTAGTATCCAGGTTCTTCTTCTCATTTTCCAGGACCAACGCCTTATTTACCGGTGGTGGCTGGGAAATCTGCGTGATAAGTTGCACACGGAGTTCTTCATTCATCCCTTTGAAGAACCGGTCAATTTTCTCCTCTTCGTCGGCCACGTCCTTGGGGGCGTAACGAGCCAGCTGATTAAACTTGGTGAGATACTCATTGGTGACAGCCGCCACCGCTTCAAAGTTCGAACTCATTCTTCTTCATTCGCATTACTCGGTTGGGATGAAATTGGCCTTAAAGCGCCTTGGTCTGTCCGAGTTATAGTTCTTTGCGCTAGCTCGGTTGGGGTATCCTCATATCCTTTGGTGGCGTGTAATTCTCCCACCAGTACTAGTGGCCCCTTGGAGTTGATGGGTCACAAAAAGCACTTGGTCATCCTCGGCAGATTTGGCCAAACGAAGCTTCCTTTCTGCGTCCCGTAGCCAATCTTCCGCCTCTAGGGGCTCATCTGCCCCGGCAAAGGTAAGGGGCCGGGTCCTGATGAAGTCGCCCAGGTCGGAGGCTTGAACATTGGTGTTGGTCTGCTGGCCTGCGTAGATTGCCTGAAGTATTTGCGTTTGCTGAGCCATCACTTGTGCCATGGACGGGTTGGCTGGCGGGGGTGGAAGGTTTACCCCTTGACCCGGGCCTCTTCCCTTCCGCTTCTTGCGCTTCTTGGTAGCTTCCACTACGCACTGCATGTCCGGGTTTGCTCCAGCTTGTGCGCGGGTAACTCTATGGCTAGCCATCTATAATTTATTCAAGCATTCTTTTAAACGGATGCTTTAATTTTAGCTAGTCTAGTAGTCTATGACCAACATACAAAAGAACCAAATTCAACGTCAAATAGCGAGAAAGTTTTCAAACACAAGGCCGGTTTCATTAATCATAGATAACACATCACATAGCCAGCTTTTTATGGCTTCACAAGCCAATGCTGGGCTTTACAAACATACATACATTTAGCGATCATAGTTATACATACACGGGACTAGGACACGGGCACACGCTACTACTAGTAAGACGGGGGCATGTGCTTGCTAACACTAGCCAAACTCTAGCAAGCCTTGCGCTAAGCGACCTCGTCGCTTACTCCTCCATGTCACCAACACTGGATTTGGAGGGTGTAGTCCGTACAGGAGCAGGACTGCTACCACTAAACTCGACGGGTCGGTGTCGGAGTGAGAGCGTGAACGGCTACGGCAAGCCTCTCCTCGGCGTAGAGCGGACTAGGGCCCTGGAGGCCACACGCTCTTGCGTCTTTGTGAGCCAGTCTGAAGTCCCGGAACACGGAGGATGTCTTTGGGCCGGGGTCGGTGTAGGTGCCTGCTGAGTCTGGGCGCGGGCAGCAGTCGCCTCTGCCTTGGCCTCTGCCAAGGCTCGCTCGCACTGGGCGAGCTGCTCTCGCAAGGAGTCCACCTCGATGTGGCGTGCGAGGAGGCGCTCCCGAAGTGCGGTGATCTCCTCCTGAGCCACCACATGGGCTGTACCCATGGCCCGAGTGAGGTCCACCTGGTGTGTAAGCCTCGGGTCGTCCTCCAACTCTGTCACCCTGGTCCCGTCGTACCTCGCGTGCTCTGTCCGCAGTGGGTGGTAGGTGAAAGGTGACTCTAACACCAGCGTCGCGTGGATGTCGCAAAGTCGGGCGCGGCGGGGCGGCGGCGTCTGCGATCTTCTGACCACCGAGCTCCTCCGGTGGGTAGTCTAAAACACGTGAGACTGGTCTCCCTCGCGCCGGGGGTAGATGAAGATCTCCACCAACCAGGACTCGTCTCCTCCTATCACGGTCCTCCGTCCCGCGGTAGATGGGGCGTCCTCGTAGCCAAGTAGTGGAGTAGTTTGCGAAGTATATCCGCAAACTCTCCCTCACGCACTACGTGAGCGAAAAAGTCCCAGTGCCATACCGCATTATTCCCTGGATCAGTAGATAATGCACATAGATACATTGCTGAATCATTTCAAACATCGCTGAAGTTCACAACAAGCCATAATATTCTTACATAGCGTAGGTGAAGTTAGGCCTTCACAAAGGCGCAGTTGTTATAGTAGGGCCAGGAGGCCAAATATTTACATTACAAAAGTTCAACAGCGGAAGCAATAAAAGTAGGCCTTTAAACCACAAGCAAAGACTGAGGGCAAAAGTGGTCATACAAATATTACTAGGGCTCTAGCAATATTTGAATGAAGCCACACCTTAGTCTAGATGCCTAAGGTTCTAAGCGCGGACTATTAGTCCTAATTTTGGCGTGGTCTCCTCCATCATGTAGCAGGTGCTTCCTCGTGAGGCATACGGATCTTGAGCTCCCGAATCGGATTTTGGTATTGCGAGTGAGCACACTAACCACCATGCTCGTGAGTCAACACACGTAATGCGCAGAGGTAATATCGGGGCTTTCAACAAGGGAAGGCTCAGGTTATTTTTGTTTGCAGAAATGTGCTTTTTGAACTATAATACTTAAAATTTCCTAAGACCTAGCCAGTTGGATTTTAAACATGATACTCAATGACATATACATTTATTTCTATCGAATCAGAGACCATCCACCATTACATGGTCTCCGCTCCTCATACCATGCCTTCAGCGTTATAACCGCTTACTTTACCCTTTGGGACGACACCCAAGACAATTCAAATAAGGGCCTTTCTCTGCCCTCCACTTTTCCATTCCCATCCACAAAGTTTTTGAAATAGAACTATATCTAGTTAAGTTCCCATGTCCGCCCTTGACCGTGGACACGGCTATTCGAATAGTTTTAACTCTGCAGAGTGTGTACACTTTACCCACATGAGATAGATCTGCTCATTGCCCCGCATGATTCCTTAGCCATGCGGTGGAGTAGACTATCACAGGGCTTTTACGATACATTTTCCTAGCAGAGTTACAACCGCTAAGGTTTCCACTTCCTCCGGGTACGACCACCCTTCCAGAAGCCCCCTCTTGCGCCATCACGTCGGAGGATGTGGCCATCCTCTACCCGCCCGTGTTCACACCGACGCAACTCTTACTAAGTCAATGCAAATTAGTTAGCCCTGCCTACACTTTGCCAGCATGTGGTTGTACTTGTTGTACCGTGGGAGGTCATCACAAGATTCAGTCCTTAATGGTTATCTGGGCGGTTCTACCATAATCCCCTTGTGCTATCACGGCACCACTTTATCACAAATCTGTGCTATCACGGCACCATTCAACACTCACACCCTCCAACCATCCGCCTAGATAATTAAGCATGTAAGATTTTTGGGGACAGAAAATATTCATACCAACATATATCAGTCATCATCACGATGACTGCCCAACAAAATCCTCATATGTTTGAAAGTGATGCTTAGGCGTTCTCACGCCCAAGAATGTCTAAGAAATACTAAGCATGGTATACAGTTACGGACTTATTTTCAAAGGAGTTGTAGCGTTATTACTTTTACTAGGGTGACAAGGATCACTTAATCAGGCATATTGTAAATGAGGTATACTAAACCAAGAGAGCATGGGCATATATCTAACATCTGAAATTAACATGCATTGCAACATAAATATAAGCATGCAATTTGTAATACTTAAACCAAAAATACTTTACTGAAAACATAGGCTCAAAATGATCAAAGCATTGACTCGCCTTGGATGCAAAAGTCGGGATTCGGGGAGTTGGAGTCTCTGACGGCACTTCCTCTTCTTGGGCCTCGAAGCTACGTTTTATATCGAAAATTTAGATAAAAATCATCACAACAATCAAATAACGCAATAAAAATTTGAACAAGCTTCAAAAATGATGGTTCTGGTTCCTTTAGGTAGCCCTTGATTTTAGATGAATTTAGAAATTGGTTTCACTAAATTTGGAGCTAAAATGAACAAGTTATACACATTTGAATACTTTCGGTTTAATTAAATCTCAAAATTAATAAATTCTGATAGATGGGGCCCACTATCGGTGACCGACTCATGGCGCCGACACGTGGGACCGGGCAGGCAGCAACACGCCGCCTTGCCCAGCCCGACGGCGGGGCCGGGCGGCGGCGGCTCACCTTCGCCTGCGTCGCACCCACGGATACGTCGATCGCCCGACGGTGGGGCCCACCGTCCGGGAAAATAAAGAAAGGCTCAACCTCGGGCGCTACGTGGCGGGGCTCGAGCGCCGAGGGAACCGGGGAAGAGGGTGGCGCCGCTAGCTAAGCCGGGCTAGCAGCAGATCTCACCCCTTGGGGTGCTTTACCTCTTAAGGGGTGCGGGGTGGGCGGGGGCCCGAGGCGGGAGGCGGGCGGCGAGGCGGGAGAGGCGTTCTTGGTCTTGAGGTGGGCCGGTGGTGGCCGAGGAGGCCGGGATCACCGGAGGTGGGACGGCGACGCAGCGGCGCGGCTCGGGAGGCTTCGGCCGGCGAGCTACGGTCGTCGGCGAGCTTGGGAGATGCCGGCAATAGCTTGGCGACGGTCTGGGGATAGTGTGGGAGCAAAGAATCGAGCTCCCACGGCGAGGATCGGTGGAATTGCAGCGAGGGGCCGTCGGCGGAGTTGGGGAAGAAAGAGGATCGCCGGTGATTTGGGGCTTCTCCAACCGATCCCGCTTGCTACAACGATGAGGGGGGTGGGGCGATGCTTTTGAGGGGGATCCCGGGCTTTATAGCCGACCGGGCTGTGCTGGCCACAGCGAACCCGGCGTGGGGCATGAGGGGGATCCTGAAAATCTATTTATTTTAACCTTTGAAGTTTTCTTTATAGATCATCTTTTCAGATTCGAATTCAAATTTAGAATTCTCTATTAATTAAACAGGTGGGTGTTTCCTTCTTTGGCATTTGATGGTTTGGGTTCTTTCCCGAAATTTTTCAGAAAAATACTTTCAAAAGCACAACTCCACATAACATATCACAGAATGTTTCACAATACCTTGCTCTACAATTTCCCTGAGTTTTCAGGATGTTACACGGGCGAAACGAAAGGTGCTGCACCGTATGTTTGGGACGTACGAGGAGGCATACGACCTGGTCCCAACAATGCTGCAGCAAATCACAGAAGCAAACCCAGGCACGTACATTAACAAAGAGAGAGAGGGTTCATCCTACGGAGGCCCGAATCGTTATATTCTTGACAGAGTGTTCTGGGCCTTCCATCAGGCGATACAAGGCTTCAGGTCGTGTCGTCCGATGCTAACGATAGACGGGACGTTCATATCCGGCAAGTACAATGGTACTATCCTCACCGCAGTTGCAGCGGACGCAAATGACCAGTTACTCCCATGACATTTGCAATTGTGGAGAATGAGAATACGGATAGCTGGCTTTGGTTCCTTGCCAATGTGAAGCAGGCCATAGTGCAAGGTCGTCCCGAAGTGTATATCATCTCGGACCGAAATGCAGGCTTGCTATCTGCGTTGCGAACGATGCAGAATGGGACGTAGCCCCCCTTCCAGTGGAATGATCTGAAGAACCGTTGGTGCATGAGGTATCTTGCAGCGAACTTCCACAGAAGGTTCTGTAGCAAGGACTTAATGAAGATGTTCAAGAAGCTATGTGTGCGAACCGAGCGGAGTTGTGGAGGCAACTCGATCGAGGCTAGCAAGCATGTCGAGGAAGCCGGGGCGCGGAGGAGGCTCCACAAGAGTTGGGGTGTTCACACAATGGATTCAATCAAATGCACCTGACATGGAGATGTGGTCTTTGTTGCACGACACCAGGGGGCGAGGTATGGGATCATGACAACAAATATGTCGAAGGTTTACAATGGAGTCTTGAAGTGCGTCAGATCTCTACCAATCACGGCAATCGTGGACGAGAGCTGGAACCGTACTATCGGGTATTTTGTCAATAGAGCCATGATGGCGAAGAAGCACCTCGACGAAAACAAGCAATACTCTGAGGTAAGCAGGCGTATATGGGGAAAAAGATGGAGAAGAGTCGTTCCACATTGCTCGGCCCATTGATGGCCTAAGGAACAAGTTCGAGGTTCGCCTCGTGCGAGAAACGTCATGGGTCACATCGGAGGATCGCAAACACGTATGCACGATTGATGACAAAGCATCTTGCACCGCAACAAACCCCGACTTCTTCACAAACTATGCTCCCATGTGTATGCGACTGCGGTATGGCGAAGCGTCGACCAGTACATCTCACAGTACTACGACATGCAGCACTTGTATGCAACCTGGAGTGCAGAGTTTCATTCATACGGGGTATACATGCACCACAGAGAATTATGGCCAGGGGAGGTAAAGTGGGTGCCCAACGATGTACTAAAGCATGTCGGTCGTGGCAGACGACAAAGCCGTCGCATCCGCAATGACATGGATGACAGCCAGCGTGGGGATCGAGTTCGGCGGCCAAAGTGTAGGCTATGCAAGGCGATTGGGCACTCCTTGACTAGTGCCCAAACAGGCGACATCAAGCAACCCTCCGTAGTAGCAAATACAATATTTTCTTGTACTCCTGGTTCCTTCCATGTGTTGATGTGTTATGTGCATTGCGATGCCTTCTTTGCCATGTGTTGCGAGGTCTCTTCCATTATTGAGGAGATGTACGATGTATTGTTGGTTCTATATCGTATGTCACGCACATTTTATGTTTTGTACATTACGTATGTTTGTTTGTGTACATTACGTATGTGTAGATGTTATGCGGGTCATATTTGTGTGCACATTTGATGTATGTATTGGTACATTCCGCACGTTTATTTGTCGTTACGTTCTTTATTAATTATGTTGTCATTTGTTGCACATTATATTATCAATGTAGACTCACTTGTTTTCCTTGTTTGGCGGAGATGGCTTACGAGTTGCTTGACCCCGGTGGGATGAGCGGCACCGATGCCTATCGTGGTCGTCGGGAGACGGGCCTCCGAGCTTGATCCTTAGGAGCCCCCGAGAGCACTGGCCTCTCGACCAGCGGTACATCCCACCACTGCGGTACACCAGGCTGCTGCCCATTGCCGCATGTTGGATGTACCGCACGCGTTCTGATTTGATCGCCGTTGTTGTCCGCTCTCATTGATCGCCGGAGGCCGAGACTCACACCTTCCACTTCATTGGGGCGAGATGATGGTTACTCTGCGGGATGTGATAATGCTTACGGTTTACCCTCAGTGGTCTTGTTGTAGTGCCACCCCAAGGCGCAGATTGGAAGGTCCATCGGCTCACCGGTTCGGTCATCCGATCCGGGACAACGTGGGCGGTGTGCTACATGGATGGCTTCGTCGGTACATGACATGTCTGCTCACACATGAGGACCAAAGTGCGGACACACCGTTGCGGACTGTTATTTCATTCGGGTGGGTCTTGTTCCCTAGCACCACCGGAGATTGATGCGACCTAGCTACATACATCTAGCGAGTCCTTGGCGGCCACAAGTATAGGCGGGGATCATTGTTCTTAGCACCACATACCGAGGTTTGTGTGATGCCTCACAACATACTGACTGCCGTGAGCCGTTCCTAGCCGTGTGCTACGTTCTTCTTGATTGTGGTCGGGAACACTTCCCCATTGGCGAGCCTTACTTTGGTACTACATGCACCCCACGAGTTCATCCGCATTTATGCGGCCTTGGTAATCGAGGCGACCCGTCGATGGGCCCACTATGGGTGCGCGTTGGACACATGCTCGGTTGCGGTGGGCCAAGGAGAGACCGAGACGTGCGTGCATTCGGAGTTCCACAACATGTTCGAGACACTCCACGAGGTAGAGATAGTCTGGTGGCCATGGACTCCACCGTTCATTATAGACACGGCCCCCCACAGATTATCATCTCAGTGCGGGCAGGATCATATGTACTGGTTGACGACTTGCCACTTGGTGTTCTCTCACTGCGTCGAGCCATACAATCCACAACGAGTCATGAGGCAATTCGGCATGTACCAGTTGTCCCACCCTGCCGGACGCCTCTTGCACCCACCACCTACCAGTATGTGATTTCACGGTAACTTTAATTAATGCATTACTTTGTGCCCCTACTAATTGTGGATGTCTCAATTAACTTGCGGGCAATCAAGGAGAGGCGGCGACGAAGACCGGGAGGCGTACAGCGGGGTGGGCGAGACATGTGGCGTGACCACGCGGACACGATGGTTGTGGAGGACAAAAGAGGCCAGCTTTGCTCAGTGACATGACAAAAGAGCCCAGCTTTGCTCAGTGACATGACAAAGAGGCCGGCTTTGCGCGATGACATGACAAAAGTGACCGGCTTTTCTGCGGTGACATGACAAAGAGGCCGGCTTTTTGCGATGACATGACAAAGAGCCCGGCTTTGCGCGATGACATGACAAAGAGCCCAGCTTTGCTCAGTGACATGACAAAAGAGCCCAGGTTCCTCAGTTACATGACAAAAGAGCCCAACTTTGCGCAGTGACATGATGTAATATCCCGAACGCCATTACGGCATAAGATTTTAAATCAATCACGGAATCATCGGTTTTTCAGTAAATCGCGGGAAGGGAAAAATATAAATTGTAGAACATTGTAAATGAATTAAATAAATTAAAACAATTAATTTGAATATTTTGGGCTGTCCAGGAAGGGTGGGCGACCACTTTGGGCGATCGGCCCAAATGGGGGCCGTACCACATCCAAAACCCTAACACCCTCTTTATAAACCCCTCCTTGGCCCCTCTCCCCTTTTTCCACCCCTAGCTGCCCCCACCCAGATTTCGCCCCCTCTCTCTCTGGCTGTGCCTCCTCCCCCTCAAGGTGATTCCCCATTGCTACTCTTGGAAAAGGAGAAGAAGGAGAAGGAGAAGAAGGAAGGAGAAGGAAGGAGAAGAAGAAGAGGAGAAAAATTTTGGGGAATTTTTTCAGATTGATAATTTTATCTCATCCCAAATCCTCTGTTTTATGGATTTATTAAGGTTCTTGGCACAGAATTTGATGTTAGATATTAGATCAATTGCCCGATTAGAGTTTAGTCGCGGGCTGATTTTAGATCGATTTGCGTAGCGCGGCTTGTCACGCAGTTTTGATCTAGAAAACGAATTTTCCTGCGGTCTTCCCAAAAGGAAAGTTGTAGAGGACATCCAGATGTATCTCCTGTACTTTTTTCAAATTTTCTACCGTGGGATCTGGGAGATATGGAATCGGAAATACCGCTGTCCGTCAGGCGGACAGATTGGTACAGTCCGGGTTGTAATCCAGATATTAAAAATATAAAGCGAATTTTCCTGTAGGTCTTCCCAAAATGAAAGTTGTAGGGAACTTCCATATGCATCTCCTGTATTTATTTCAAATTTTTATACCAAGGGATCTGGGAGATACGGAGTCGGGAATACCGCTGTCCGTCAGGCGGACAGATTGGAACAGTCCGACGGTAATCCGGAGATTAAAAATAGTAAACGAATTTTCTGGACATGGCCATAGTTGAGAAAGTTGTGGATAAGTTAGAGATATAGCTTCTGTATAAATTTCATAATTTTTAGACCTCTGTGCTGGCGTTGGCACGCGTTTGAATACTGTTGTTCAATCTGACAGAACAGAGTTCTTCCTCTGTTTTGGGCATTAAATTACATGCAGTTGTGATCCAAATAGAAATAGGAGTTCTACATGAAAATTGTAGGTTTTTAAGTCATGAATCCATAGAGGTATCATTTGCTGTATTTCAATTTATATTTTTAAAGTTACGAAATTATGAAGCAGCGCTGCTGCAGATGGTATTATGTTGGTTGTTGGGCGGAGTAGAGTTTGCGCGGGTTCGGGTTTCTAGCGATGTTTTTATATTTATGTCATGCTTGTATGCCGTGGTAGTGTGCTGAGAGTTGTATTATGGACAGGTGGTCTTGTCCCTGGCGCTCTTGAATTTTGTTGATCTTAACCCGTCGGATTGAGGCAAGTAAGCGTGGCGGTGGTTGCTACCGTTTAACTTGTTATTCCTTCTACTTGTAATTTACATTATTATCTTAATTTGATACATTATGCCATGATTGCATGATATTTGAATTGTGGAGATGGTAGCAAATATTTATCCATTGATATGTTGATACTATGCTAGTAGATATGTGGATTTCTTGCTTAATGTTCTAATGTGGACATGGAAATGACATGTGGTGGATGTGGATATGTTGAGAGCATGTTAATGTTCCTTGTAGATGAATTAATATGATTAATGAATTATCATATCATTCATGCCATATCATGTTATTTGCATATGTGGATGTCGCCGCACTTAGCCGCGATCATACCGGTACAACATCGTATATTGCCGTTATACGATGCACCTCTTCGCCCGCGGAAGCATCGTATATTGTCGTAATACGATGAACTAAAATTCCTGCCCTGGCATGAGTGATGTGGAGCATATCATGAAGCATTCATATGCATTGCATTGTGGAAAGATCATTTGCATACATATACAACATATTGTGGTGATGTTATTTTGTGGAATATACAACTTTCTAGTTGTAATGTGGAATTGGCTCATGTGAGCTATTTGTGGTATGAAGATTGCGGATGTGGTCGTGGAATGGGATTCGTTCCTTGTATATGGTAAGGGTTGAGGTTGTGGCATGAGATTCTTTTCTCTAGTGTTAATTGTTGATAGCAATTGTGGATATGAGAAGTAATAAAGTAGTGAGATGATCATACATATGTCTTATTGTCATTGATGGTAATTTGAGATTGAGGATATAAACATTGTTATTATGGAAGAATAAATGTTGATGATTAATCTATTGTAGTTATGGAAGATTAAATGTTTCATTTGCATATAATTGTGGATAAAATGACTGCATTCATATGCCAATTAAATCTGAAATTGAAGAGGTATGATTCATGGAAGTTTATGGTGATTAATAATTATGGACATGAATTATGGTTGTAGTTGTATGGAATTATAAATGATGATGTGTAATTGTTTGTAGTTTGAATAACTTGTTAAACTGTTTGCTTGCTGAGATTTTTATCTCATCCTTGCTTCCCCCTCCCTACAGGTGGACCTTGAGCATGCATTGGGAAGGGTAGAGTGGCACCACACGATGCACTTGGATGATAATCTTAATGCTGAAGTAGAGTAGAAAGAATTTTAGTTCTTTGCTTAGTTATCATATTGATGAATGTTTCTCCTTATTACTTTGGTTATTATTGTTAAGTTGATTATAAATATTAAATTGTTCTCATTATTCTGTTATTTACTAGTTGTTTATGCTTCCGCTTATACTATCTTGTTTAGTATTGTTGCCAGTTTAATTTATCTTGTAAATTGGCTAGTTGTAGATCAGTTTTAGTAGCATCCCAGGGTATTGTGGATCCTGGAGTGTTACACATGACAAAAGAGGCCAGCTTTGCGCAAACTACTCCAGTGAATACCCCAACCGCCGTTTTGACACCTCATCCTATCGGGAACCGTGCGAACACATGCACCATTTTTCCCAACATTTTCTCCTTCACATCACGTACTAACAATCTCTCCCTCGTTTTGCGGTCTCGGAGCCCCTATGTAGCTACCGCAAATGGATCGATCTTGAGATCCACCTGGCGACCAATGGACCATCGACTTGAGGTGGAATCTCAAAGCAGGACAAGGAGTTGCTGCGGGAGGAGCGCCGACCACGAGCACACCTGCGTATACAACACGACTCGCAAGCCCATCTCGATGCGTGCACGCGGAGGGAGCGGGAGGCTCGCGAGAGGGAGCGCGATAGAAAGAGGGAAATAGCGGCTAAGGCAAAAGAGGCGCGGAGGAGTTCAACGTCGGCGGGCAAGGAAGGAAAGTGGCCTGGTCCACAAGTGGGTCGTCTGGCGGTTGGGTAGATAGTCGCATATCATGCTATATGTTATGCATGTAATAAAATGTACGCGTCATGTTACTCCCAAGCTGTATTATGAAGTTTACTATCTCGTCTTTCGCATTCAATGATTCAGATTGCAAGTCATTTACCAATATTAATATACTGGTTCTCTCGGTACACTAATTCTCACTAAAATCAAAATATCACTTACTATTGTATGTATCGATCGTTCCACAGTCAATAGCTCTTAAAACAATTATCTCAAAATTTTACGCACCTACAACATACAGTGAACATAAACTTTTATTACAACTACTCCTAATTTTCTTCCAGTTTAAAAGTACAAAATTGACAAAACTCTACAAACTCATTGTGGGACCGACTCAAGTCGCCTTCCTACAAAATTGTCGGTTCAACATATTTTTCACGATCGACAATCTACAAAATCACAAATACATCAATCGTTACTTCACATCTAGTTCAACATATCATTTATTATGAAGTGTATTTTAATTATCAGCATAAAATCTCCTCATCTTTTCGCATTCATTTTTCCCAGTGTTAAATATCACTTTCCTTTCTTTCGCCCAATTGTTCTTATCACAGTTGTTCTCAAAAAAAGTTTCATTAAATTTCCTACAATAAAACAACATACCATGATCGAAAATTGTTATTGTCATTTCAACATTTTTATCACGGTCAGCAATCTACAAAAATTACAAATACATCAATCATTACTTCACACATATTTCGTTCGTACTATACCAAACAAAATTTCAAATTTTCTAAAATGCAACAAAATCACACAAGCTATAAACTGGACTCTACATCAAATTCAAATTTTTGAAACACCATTTCATATATCCAAATTTATTTTATTGTAAATAACTCAATAATACATATAAATTCTTATACTAAATACATATACCAAACCCTAAACAAAAATTTAGTGCAAAGGGTCGTGCGGTCGGCATCATGGTCATCTTGGGAGGCGGGTCGTCTTGGTGGGGGAGGGCGAATAGAGGCGGTCGTGCGGTCCCGGACCGCACGACCGATGAGCAATCTTGATCGTGCGGTCGGGGACCGCACGACCGGACACGTGTCGGCAAGGTGTGAACGTGCGGTCGGGAAGGGGGCTACTTTTGAAATTCTTTCGCACCGAGAGCCGGTTGGAATTTCGTGCCACGGCTGCGGATGTGTCCAAATTCATGTGACGCAGATTTTTCAGAAAGAAAAAATGTTAGAGGGAATCTGTTCAGAGAGAGAGAGAGAAGACCCAGTTTAAAAAATAAAAGAAAACAAAAAGAGAAGTAAAACACAAAATAAGAAAAAAAAGAAAAACGAGCTCTAGGTTTGCTCTTATTAAAGGGGAGAAATTTTCATATTTGCGTGTAATATTTTCTGTGCTATTTTGGATGCAGTCCAATGTATCTATTTGGTGCGTGTTTCTTAGTTAGAGCATTGTGCTTATATCACCTAATTTGTTATACATCCTATTTTGCTAGTTTTATCTTATATCCTGTAACAACAACTTAGAGCATTGTTAACTTTTAGATTATTACTTAATTTTGCGTTAAACTAAGTTACATATCTGTTACTCCTTGGTACATATATCCTTTCAAGCTCAACTTATAAGTTAGTGTTTCATACAACACTTGGACATTGAATTCACTCAATCTATAATCTTTGATTGTCTACCGTCACCATGGTATATGTGTCTTTGCAATCTGAGGAGACATAAGAACTTGGGTTTGTAATTAGAGGGTGAGGATGAGTGATTTCACGTAATTCCGATCCACATATTCTTTGCTAGTTTTGTGATACTAACAATCTTAGGATATTCAAGATTTCATTCCACATAGTGTGACTCTAGCTACTTGTATTTTCTATTTTATGGAAGTATAAATCTAGAAGAGTATCACAAGTGGGGGTGGACAACCATGACTATGACCTCAAGTTCCAGGAGCTGTTTAAAACCAAGAAAATGACACAAGCCATTATAAAGTTTGAAAAATATGCATACAGTTATTGGAAACGATATCCTGAGAAGCATTATGTCAATACTTGGGAAGAATTGAAAGAGGCCATGAGGAAAAAGTTTGTACCATATGAATATGACTTGGAGTTACTTCACCATATTAAGAGCATTCTTCAAGGACGTCGATCTGTCCAATCTTATTATGATGAGCTAGATTATGCTATGTATCGTGCCAATATCATATAAGCGTGTGCAATGAGGGCTTACTTCAAAAGAGGCTTGAATTCTGATATCGCTGTCACTATTCGTTTGAAATATGATGGTATGCAGGATCTTGTGAATTATGTTATAGAAGAGAAGAAGAGAATTATGGAAAGGCATACACTACAGTTCTATATGAGTCCACACTTCAGTTCGTATGCCTTCACCAGTGCGTCACATGAGAAGACGACCGAGCGTAGGGTTTTCCCTTCGGTCAAGACGTCATGTAGTGTTGCCCCGTTGCTACATGAGAAGATCGTGGTTGATGGTAATTATGCTATTACTAGCCCATGATCCATAGAGGATGAGATGCTTCAAAACCCATATGAGGATGAGAGTCACATAACCAAATTTAGTGAGTGATAAAAACAGTGACTTGTGTGATTTCATCATATGTGAAGTTAAGAGTATCCAAAGTGAGAGTGAGAGATATACTGATGTTGCACCAAGTAGCACTACAACTTTGGTTAGTGCTATTTTGATCCGACAAGATGAAGCCAAGGGGGGAGTGAGGTTGGTGAAAACAGAAAAAATGTAATCACTATGGCGCATGAAGAAGACAAGGAGAAGAACCATGCTGGGCGCGGGGAGAAAACCCTAGTTTGGAACCTTGGGTTGGATGGAGTTATGTGTATATTGTGTGGACCTAATCATAGTGAAGAGAGAAAGAGAGTTTGTTTGGCTCAAGAGGAAGACATAACATCAATCAAGTTTTAGTGCTTGTAGTTCTGTGCACAACGTTCAAGAAGCTTTGAATGTCAATTTTGAGGTCTCTAATGCACGCAAAACATATATTTGGAAAGCTAATGAAGTATACTTTCCAACGAATCAAACGACACTTGTTGGAGCTTCCTACACAAAGTTATAGCAACTTTATTGGATGTTGTATGAGCTGTCCAGAGAGACGCACGAGACTTACTAAACATAAAGATTTTGAGTACTGCAATGCAAGTAAGGGTAAAATCCGGCTACATCATGGCTTTACAAAGGTTGAGAAGGATTTCTTTTGAGGTTCCAAATGGATTTGGAAGCCCGTTGAATAAGAAAAGAAAACATATAAAGATTTGAAGTCATTTCGGATTCGGTTCGGGTCAGACAGAAAGTCCAACATTAAAATGCCCATAACTTTCACAAACAGAGTCCAATTTGAGTGTTCTTGGACTCGTTTGAAAGCTAATTCGAAGTCCCATACAATGGATTAGATGCCAACTCCGGAATACTCATGGTAACATCGCAAATTAAGAAGGAATCTGATGGTAGCAGTTTAGCTATTTCCTTTTTAGTTCGTATTGGAATTTGTTTTGGCCTTAGACCAGGTTATGCGTGAGTTTTAGTTAAGGCCATGCATTGTGCACCTATATAAGGCCAGGGCTTAGCTCTATTGTAACTTAGGCTATCATATGATATGAATTGAGAAATAGAAACCAAAAAATCAAGATGGTTTGGTGGCCATTGTTGGCGTGTTCTTGAGATTTCCATCGAGGAATTGCTTTTGCTGTGTTGAATCCAATTGTGGTGTTGAATTCTACTCACTGAAACTTCGGTTTCTCTACCCTTTGTTTACATGTTGTGGTGCGCATGGGAGAAGGTTTTTCTTGGAGGTGTATGCTATTCTTGGGTGTGCAAGAACCTTAGAACAAGGAGGGCATCTAGCAAAGCGTATCGTGAAATATTAGGGCCAAAAAGACGTGGTTCAGCTAGCTTACTAGGAGCATCCACATCATATACATAAAAAAAGGGAGAAGTAGATGGTTGGAAGAGTGGGGGTTTTTTATACTAATGACTTACTCTCCACTTCTAATGTTGTTTCTCATATTATGCAAGTTAATGAATAAGACAAGCTGAATGGTAAACAAATCACACCGCTTGAAGATTAAGCTACACTACTGTCGAGACCCGAATATGCAAATCTGGACTCTCCTGTGTATTCTACACCAGTCCAGGATCACGCTAGTGCACATGGTATAAACAAAGATGAAATATCGACCACATCACGATTTACTAAGAAAAGACTCATATATTATTAATTATCAGAGCTGCAACCTTATGACCAAGCTTACAGATAATAGCCTGAATGGTTTAAGAAATTTGTAGAAGAAAACAAAAATAAGTGTAGTAGCCATTCGATATGTAATGTGACGATGGTCCGATCTTAGAAAGGTACCGATAAATCGATTGTGGAGAACTCGGCGTTGATGATCCAAAGGCTCACCAAAATAGATCGAACCCTCGCGGATCACTACTGAGATTGCTCCGTTGGTTATCAACCGTGCCAAGCGGTTGACCTCGCCAAGAAAGCTATATGAAATTGTATTACAAATAAAGATTAAGTTCACAAGTTGAGGTTTCTCAACCGAACATGCGGTGATGGCTGATAAGCGGAATAATCTCTCAAGAAAACCCCAAGAAAACTAAAGGGACCTCCTTAAATAGGGAGGGAAAGTCACACTTATCTAAGGAAAAGGGTGCGGTACTATTTATGGATTCTTGTTCACGTGAATAGTGCGGTCGTCGAAATAGGCTAAGTGATGATACAAGGCCCTCGGCTCACTTTGAATCGGTTGGAAAAGTGATGTGACTATTCATGGAGTTTGGAGGTGAGACCGGATCCATCGAAAGTAGACTCCAAGCTTTCCAACAGTACTCATGGGACTCGAGAAGCCTTCGGATCAAAACTTATGGCCGTTTGAAATAGATTTGTTATAAAGGCCGAATCTGAATCGAACTTCATGAGCAGAGTTTGGATTGTGCTTCACGGTTCCATTTCTACACTTGAGCTCACATGGTACTTCCCATGATTCCTAAGGACAATTAAATCATTCCAAGAATTAAGTAGTATGTCATTCTTTGAAACATTTGTATGCAAACTTAGGAACGCATTCACACGATGGTTAAGTTGACGTGCTCGCTCAAGTCATTGGTCCTTATATCATAGTTTCAGTTTATTGAGTTTGTTGTGGAGTTGGCACAGTTGTATCTATGGAAAGGATGTCCTCATCATCCTCTCCTTGAATTGGAGTCGTCCTCGACTTAAGCTCATCTTCCGCGTCCAAGCAAGGTCGCAAATCTGCAATGTTAAAGGTTGGGCTAACCCCAAACTTTGCAGGTCAGTCTAACTTATATGCATTATCATTAATACGTTCAAGCACTCTAAAAGGACCATCTGCACGAGGCATGAGTTTAGACTTTCTCAATTTAGGGAATCGTTCTTTACGCAAGTGTAACCACACAAGATCACCAGATTCGAAAGTAACATGCTTTCGTCATTGACTACCAGCAACTTTATATTTAGCATTCATAATCTCAACATTCTCTTTAGTTGTCTCATGCATCTTACGAATCAAAACAACACGTTGTTGCGCATCAAGATTTACCATCTCAGAAGCTAGAAGAAGCAACAAATCGATAGGTGCACGAGGTATGAAACCATAAACAATCTCAAAATGTCATTTCTTTGTGGTAGAATGCAGCGAACGATTATAAGCAAATTCCACATGAGTCAAACATTCCTCCCACATTTTTAAGTTATTTTTAAGCATAGCCCTAAGCATAGTAGACAATGTTCTATTGACTACCTCAGTTTGTCTATCGATTTGGGGATGACAAGTAGTATAAAATAACAGCTTAGTTCCTAACTTACCCCACAAGGTTCTCCAAAAATGACTAAGAAATTTAGCATCACGATCTGAAACTATCGTATTCGGAATACCATGCAAGCGAACAATTTCCTTAAAGAACAAATCAGCAACATTTGTAGCATCATCACTTTTATGACATGGTATAAAATGAGCCATCTTAGATAATCTATCCACGACAACAAAAATACTATCTCTCCCCTTCTTTGTTCTAGCAAGACATAAAACAAGGTTCATAGAGATATCTTCCCAAGGTATGCTTGGAACAGGAAGATGCATGTATAAACCATGGGGATTAAATCGTGACTTAGCTTTTTGGCACGTGGTGCAGCGGGCAATGAAGCGTTCGGCATCACGCCTCATCTTTGGCCAATAAAAGTGGTGGGTCAGAATGTCCTTGGTCTTCTTCATGCCAAAGTGACCCATCCATCATCCTCCACGCGTCTCCTGTAACAACAAAAGACGAACGGAGCTAGCTAGAATGCATAGCTTGCTAGCACGGTATATGAACTCATCATGCACCACAAATTTATTCCAACCCTTTCCCTCTTGACAATTAAGCAACACATCTTTAAAATCAGCATCATGCACATATTGCTCCTTTATGGTCTCTAACCTAAAGATTTGGAAGTCAATTGTGAAAGCATGGTATATCTCCTAGACAATGCATCAGCTATTATATTTTCTTTGTCCTTTTAAATTTAATGACATAGGGAAAAGATTCAATAAACTCAATCCACTTAGCATGTCTGCGGTTCAGGTTGGTTTGGCTTCGAATATGCTTCAAGGATTCATGTTCAGAATGTATTACAAACTCTTTGGGCAATAAATAATGTTGCCATGTTTCCAAAGTTCGAACTAGAGCATATAATTCTTTATCATAGGTAGAATAGTTCAAACTAGGACCACTTAATTTTTCACTAAAGTAAGCAATAGGATTCCCTTCTTGAATTAACACACCCCAAGACCTATGCCACTAGTATCACATTCTAATTCAAAAGTCTTCTGAAATCGGAAGTTGAAGCAAAGGGCATGTGTTAGCTTATCTTTGAGAGCATCGAAAGATTGTTGTTGTTTGGAGGCCCAAGTAAAAGGAACACCATTCTTTGTAAGCTCATTCGGTGATTGCAACGAGGGTGCTGAAATCCCGAACAAAACACTGATAGAAACCAGCGAGTCCGAGAAAACTCCGCACTTGTGTGACCGTTTTAGGAGGCGGCCAACTCTGGATAGTGATGATTTTGTCTTGATCAACTTCAATGCCACGTGGAGTAACAACATAGCCAAAAAGAGACTCGATCCGTGCAAAGGTGCACTTCTCAAGATTACCAAATAAATATGCATCTCTTAAAGCATTAAAAATAGCACATAAATGATCTAGATGTTCTTCATATGACTTGCTATAGATTAGAATATCATCAAAATAAACCACCACAAATTTTCCAATGAAAGCACGCAAAATTTCGTTCATCAAACACATGAAAGTGCTAGGTGCATTAGTTAAACCAAAAGGCATCACTAACGACTCATATAGCCCAAATTTAGTTTTAAATGTCGTTTTCCATTCATCTCCCAATTTCATTCTAATCTGGTGGTACCTACTACGCAAGTCTATCTTTGTGAAAAGAATAGAACCACTTAACTCATCCAGCATGTCGTCTAACCTAGGAATAAGATGATGATACCGTATTGTGATATTATTAATGGCTCTACAATCAACACATCGCCAACTACCGTCTTTCTTAGGAACCAAAAAAGAGGAACAACACAAGGACTAAGTCTTTCCGTACATACCCTCGGTCCAAAAGATCTTGGACTTGTCGCTGCATTTCTTTAGTCTTCTCCGGATTGGTCCTATATGCGCACGGTTTGGCAAAGTCGCTCTGGAATTAAGTCAATTTGGTATTCAATCCCTCGAATAGGCGGCAACCACGGGGTATCTCACTGAAACACATCCTTATATTCATGCAAAGGTTAGTGACAGCAGACGGCAAAGAGCTAGATGTATCATCAAGTGAAAATAAAGCATCTTTGCATATCAAAGCATAGCATGGCATATCATTATGACAAATTTTAGCAAGATCGATTTGGTTGCAAGCATGACACAACCCTTTAATTTAATTCCCTCGGTCCTAGAACTAGGTGCCAACCTCTCTTTTTTAGTTGAGAAAACATTCTTCACTACTTGTCGACTTTCGATTCATGTTCAAGTTGTTTCTTCTCATTTTCAGCTAGCTCTTTATCACAATTCACAATTTCGGTGGTGTCAAAGGTAGCAAAATTATTTTCTTTCCTTTCTGCATAAGAGGGTACTTATTACTTCTACCATGATGAGTTGCATCGGTATCAAATTTCCATGGACGACCTAATAAAAGTGAGCAGGCTTGCATAGGTACTACGTCGAAATTAGCAGTATCATGATAGAAACCAATGAAAAATGCACTCTCATGATTGTGTTACCTTCACCTTACATTGTTGTTGAACCACCGAATGTGGTATGGGTGAGAATGTGCACGTGTGGTCCGACCAAGCTTCTTGACCAATCTCGAATCCGACAAGTTATTGCGACTTCGCCATCAATTATAACACGAACATGGCAATCCTTGACGTTGAGGAACATCTGGAGCAAATTATGATGTTGTAGCTTCTCCTCTTGCTCTCTTTGAGTGCTCAATACTCGCTGCACAATTATGATTCTATTGTTCACCGTAGCAGCGGCACCTAAAATCTCCTCATCATCGCTATCTGCCTCATAATCATCACCATTGCCTGCAAGGTTAGCGGCAAGAGCATATTCATCCTCAACATCATTAGTACTTACATAACCACCATCTTCGTCGCAATGTACACCACCGACTTGGGCAATATCTCATGACGTGACCCATCCCTTTACAACGGTGACACACAATGCCCTAGTACGCCCGTGGAAACAACCGATGAAGAGCTCACGTCTTGGTGCTTGCACACTAGTAGATTTGCTCGTCTCGGTGCGGCGTGATGGTGGCGGCGGTGCTGCTGAACGCACCCTACTCACGAGAGGGGTAGTAGCTCGAAAAAGCAGGATGTGGGGCTGTCTTGGCTTGCCCACACGTCAATCTCGATATAGACGTACTTCCAAAGTTGCAACCTGTCCTTTGTTGCCTACCGTGCAATTCCTTTTCTGCCAAACAAGCAAGCTGGAACAATCTATTGATATCGTTGTACTATTTGTAATCAATTGTCCTGAATTTCACGCCTTAAGCCCCCATAAAAATGAGCCATCTTATCCTCCTCATCCTTTACAACATTACAACGTAGTATGCCTATTTGTAGTTCTTGATAACATTCCTCGACAGATCTATTAACTTGGTCTAAGCGCTGCAATTTCTTACGCATCTCACGTTTAAAAGTAGGAGGAACAAATCTAGTACGCATAACTACTTTCAATCTATTCCATGTATCAGGTGTTAAACCAGAATTAACTACTTGAGTCCATCAAATGATAGCAAAATCTTTAAATTCACTAGTAGCTTGTTTGGAATTATACCTGCATGGAAAAAAATTGTTGTTAGCGTGTATCAAGATATTATAAGAACCAAATATCTCTCGTGTAGTAAGAATTTTTTGACATCTGAAGCTAGATCACAAACTCATAACCACAGCCTAAACAACACACATGCAATTTGAAAAGTAGGGCAGGAGCTATGACCATTACTAAACGAGTATGAGTATTACTCAGTCGCAATCAACGGGTTTGTTTTATCACGGTCTGCAGTTACGACAATATAGTTGCCTGACTTTCTAAAACTCGCCTACTGAATAATATGGGTAAACAAATCACACCGCTTGAAGATTAAGCTACACTACTGTCGAGACCCGAATATGCAAATCTGGACTCTCCTGTGTATTCTACACCAGTCCAGGATCACGCTAGTGCACATGGTATAAACAAAGATGAAATATCGACCACATCACGATTTACTAAGAAAAGACTCATATATTATTAATTATCAGAGCTGCGACCTTATGACCAAGCTTACAGATAATAGCCTGAATGGTTTAAGAAATTTGTAGAAGAAAACAAAAATAAGTGTAGTAGCCATTCGATATGTAATGTGACGATGGTCCGATCTTCCGAAAGGTACTGATAAATCGATTGTGGAGAACTCGACGTTGATGATCCAAAGGCTCCGACCAAAATAGATCGAACCCCTCGCAGTCACTACAGCACTGCTCCGTTGGTTATCAACCGTGCCAAACGCGGTTGACCTCGCCAAGAAAGCTATATGAAATTGTATTACGAATAAAGATTAAGTTCACAAGTTGAGGTTTCTCAACCGAACATGCGGTGAAACTGTTAAGCGGAATAATCTCTCAAGAAAACCCCAAGAAAACTAAAGGGGTGCGACCTCCTTAAATAGGGGAAGGGACAGTCACACTTATCTAAGGAAAAGGGTGCGGTACTATTTATGGATTACTGTTCACGTGAATAGTACGGTCGGCCGAAATAGGCTAAGTGATGATACAAGGCCCTCGGCTCACTTTGAATCGGACTGGAAAAGTGATGTGACTATTCATGGAGTTTGGAGGTGAGACCAGATCCATCTGAAAGTAGACTCCAAAGCTTTCCAACGAGTACTCATGGGACTCGAGAAGCCTTCTGGATCAAAACTTATGGCCGTTTGAAATAGATGCTGTTATAAAGGCCGAATCTGAATCGAACTCGCGAACAGGATTTGGATTGTGCTTCACGGTTCCATTTCTACACTTGAGCTCACATGGTACTTCCCCATGATTCCTAAGGACAATTAAATCATTCCAAGAATTAAGTAGTATGTCATTCTTTGAAATATTTGTATGCAAACTTAGGAACGCATTCACCTGATGGTTAAGTTGACGTGCTCGCGCTCAAGTCATTGGTCCTTATATCATAGTTTCAGTTTATTGAGTTTGTTGTGGAGTTGGCACAGTTGTATCTATGGAAAGGATGTCCTCATCATCCTCTCCTTGAATTGGAGTCGTCCTCGACTTAAGCTCATCTTCCGCGTCCAAGCAAGGTCGCAAATCTGCAATGTTAAAGGTTGGGCTAACCCCAAACTTTGCAGGCAAGTCTAACTTATATGAATTATCATTAATACGTTCAAGCACTCTAAAAGGACCATCTGCACGAGGCATGAGTTTAGACTTTCTCAATTCAGGGAATCGTTCTTTACGCAAGTGTAACCACACAAGATCACCAGATTCAAAAGTAACATGCTTTCGTCCTTGACTACCAGCAACTTTATATTTAGCATTCATAATCTCAATATTCTCTTTAGTTGTCTCATGCATCTTACGAATCAAAACAACACGTTGTTGCGCATCAAGATTTACCTTCTCAGAAGCTAGAAGAAGCAAGAAATCGATAGGTGCACGAGGTATGAAACCATAAACAATCTCAAAATGTCATTTCTTTGTGGTAGAATGCAGCGAACGATTATAAGCAAATTCCACATGAGTCAAACATTCCTCCCACATTTTTAAGTTATTTTTAAGCATAGCCCTAAGCATAGTAGACAATGTTCTATTGACTACCTCAGTTTGTCTATCGATTTGGGGATGACAAGTAGTATAAAATAACAACTTAGTTCCCAACTTACCCCACAAGGTTCTCCAAAAATGACTAAGAAATTTAGCATCACGATCTGAAACTATCGTATTCGGAATACCATGCAAGCGAACAATTTCCTTAAAGAACAAATCAGCAACATTTGTAGCATCATCACTTTTATGACATGGTATAAAATGAGCCATCTTAGAGAATCTATCCACGACAACAAAAATACTATCTCTCCCCTTCTTTGTTCTAGCAAGACCTAAAACAAGGTTCATAGAGATATCTTCCCAAGGTATGCTTGGAACAGGAAGATGCATGTATAAACCATGGGGATTAAATCGTGACTTAGCTTTTTGGCACGTGGTGCGGTGGGCACGAAGCGTTCGGCATCACGCCTCATCTTTGGCCAATAAAAGTGGTGGGTCAGAATGTCCTTGGTCTTCTTCATGCCAAAGTGACCCATCCATCATCCTCCACGTCTCTCTGTAACAACAAAAGGCGAACGGAGCTAGCTAGAATGCATAGCTTGCTAGCACGGTATATGAACTCATCATGCACCACAAATTTATTCCAACCCTTTCCCTCTTGACAATTAAGCAACACATCTTTAAAATCAGCATCATGCACATATTGCTCCTTTATGGTCTCTAACCTAAAGATTTGGAAGTCCAATTGTGAAAGCATGGTATATCTCCTAGACAATGCATCAGCTATTATATTTTCTTTGTCCTTTTAAATTTAATGACATAGGGAAAAGATTCAATAAACTCAATCCACTTAGCATGTCTGCGGTTCAGGTTGGTTTGGCTTCGAATATGCTTCAAGGATTCATGTTCAGAATGTATTACAAACTCTTTGGGCAATAAATAATGTTGCCATGTTTCCAAAGTTCGAACTAGAGCATATAATTCTTTATCATAGGTAGAATAGTTCAAACTAGGACCACTTAATTTTTCACTAAAGTAAGCAATAGGATTCCCTTCTTGAATTAACACACCCCAAGACCTATGCCACTAGTATCACATTCTAATTCAAAAGTCTTGCTGAAATCAGGAAGTTGAAGCAAAGGGGCATGTGTTAGCTTATCTTTGAGAGCATCGAAAGATTGTTGTTGTTTGGAGGCCCAAGTAAAAGGAACACCATTCTTTGTAAGCTCATTCAGCGGTGCAACGAGGGTGCTGAAATCCCGAACAAAACACTGATAGAAACCAGCGAGTCCGAGAAAACTCCGCACTTGTGTGACCGTTTTAGGAGGCGGCCAACTCTGGATAGTGATGATTTTGTCTTGATCAACTTCAATGCCTGTGGAGTAACAACATAGCCAAAAAAAGAGACTCGATCCGTGCAAAAGGTGCACTTCTCAAGATTACCAAATAAATATGCATCTCTTAAAGCATTAAAAATAGCACATAAATGATCTAGATGTTCTTCATATGACTTGCTATAGATTAGAATATCATCAAAATAAACCACCACAAATTTTCCAATGAAAGCACGCAAAATTTCGTTCATCAAACACATGAAAGTGCTAGGTGCATTAGTTAAACCAAAAGGCATCACTAAAGACTCATATAGCCCAAATTTAGTTTTAAATGTGGTGGTACCTACTACGCAAGTCTATCTTTGTGAAAAGAATAGAACCACTTAACTCATCCAGCATGTCGTCTAACCTAGGAATAAGATGATGATACCGTATTGTGATATTATTAATGGCTCTACAATCAACACACATACGCCAACTACCGTCTTTCTTAGGAACCAAAAGAAGAGGAACAACACAAGGACTAAGTCTTTCCCGTACATACCCTTGGTCCAAAAGATCTTGGACTTGTCACTGAATTTCTTTAGTCTTCTCCGGATTGGTCCTATATGCCGCACGGTTTGGCAAAGTCGCTCCTGGAATTAAGTCAATTTGGTATTCAATCCCTCGAATAGGCGGCAACCCTGGGGGTATCTCAGCTGGAAACACATCCTTATATTCATGCAAAAGGTTAGTGACAGCAGACGGCAAAGAGCTAGATGTATCATCAAGTGAAAATAAAGCATCTTTGCATATCAAAGCATAGCATGGCATATCATTATGACAAATTTTAGCAAGATCAGATTTGGTTGCAAGCATGACACAACCCTTTAATTTAATTCCCTCAGTCCTAGAACTAGGTGCCAACCTCTCTTTTTTAGTTGAGAAAATATTCTTCACTACTTGCTGACTTTCAGATTCATGTTCAAGTTGTTTCTTCTCATTTTCAGCTAGCTCTTTATCACAATTCACAATTTCAGTGGTGTCAAAGGTAGCAAAATTATTTTCTTTCCTTTCTGCATAAGAGGGTACTTATTACTTCTACCATGATGAGTTGCATCGGTATCAAATTTCCATGGACGACCTAATAAAAGTGAGCAGGCTTGCATAGGTACTACGTCGAAATTAGCAGCATCATGATAGAAACCAATGAAAAAATGCACTCTCGCAGATTGTGTTACCTTCACCTTACCGCTGTTGTTGAACCACTGAATGTGGTATGGGTGAGAATGTGCACGTGTGGTCCAGCCAAGCTTCTTGACCAATCCTGAATCCAGCAAGTTATTGCAGCTTCCGCCATCAATTATAACACGAACACGGCAATCCTTGACGTTGAGGAACATCTGGAGCAAATTATGATGTTGTAGCTTCTCCTCTTGCTCTCTTTGAGTGCTCAATACTCGCTGCACAATTATGATTCTATTGTTCACCGTAGCAGCGGCACCTAAAATCTCCTCATCATCGCTATCTGCCTCATAATCATCACCATTGCCTGCAAGGTTAGCGGCAAGAGCATATTCATCCTCAACATCATTAGTACTTACATAACCACCATCTTCTGTCGCAATGTACGCCCGCTGACTTGGGCAATATCTCATGACGTGACCCATCCCTTTACAACGGTGACACACAATGCCCTAGTACGGCCCGTGGAAACAACCGATGAAGAGCTCTGTGCTGGTGCTTGCACACTAGTAGATTTGCTCGTCTCGGGTGCGCGTGATGGTGGCGGCGGTGCTGCTGAACGCACCCTACTCACAGAGGGGGTAGTAGCTCGAAAAACAGGAGGTGGGGCTGTCTTGGCTTGCCCACGCGTCGATCTCGATATAGACGTACTTCCAAAGTTGCAACCTGTCCTTTGTTGCTTACCGTGCAATTCCTTTTCTGCCAAACAAGCAAGCTGGAACAATCTATTGATATCGTTATACTATTTGTAATCAATTGTCCTGAATTTCACGCCTTAAGCCCCCATAAAAATGAGCCATCTTATCCTCCTCATCCTTTACAACATTACAACGTAGTATGCCTATTTGTAGTTCTTGATAACATTCCTCGACAGATCTATTAACTTGGTCTAAGCGCTGCAATTTCTTACGCATCTCACGTTTAAAAGTAGGAGGAACAAATCTAGTACGCATAACTACTTTCAATCTATTCCATGTATCAGGTGTTAAACCAGAATTAACTACTTGAGTCCATCAAATGATAGCAAAATCTTTAAATTCACTAGTAGCTTGTCTGGAATTATACCTGCATGGAAAAAATTGTTGTTAGCGTGGATCAAGATATTATAAGAACCAAATATCTCTCGTGTAGTAAGAATTTTTTGTCATCTGAAGCTAGATCACAAACTCATAACCACAGCCTAAACAACACACATGCAATTTGAAAAATAGGGCAGGAGCTATGACCATTACTAAACGAGTATGAGTATTACTCAGTCGCAATCAACGGGTTTGTTTTATCACGGTCTGCAGTTACGACAATATAGTTGCCTGACTTTCTAAAACTCGCCTACTGAATAATATGCAAGTTACGGGAGCTCTATGGTTCTTAATTGGTCAATAGCTATCTTGTTTCAATTTCAAATTATTAATTCTCTATTGTGTGTGATCTGCAGATATTATTGCCATCCGTATTAATCATCACAACCATCACTCATATGGATGCACATGTAAATGGTGCATGGTGGCTTCGGATCGGGGAAGATCATGGGGTACGTGTAGGGGTGCAAACGGGTCGGGTTAATCCCGACCGATCCGGCACTGAATCCGATTGGTACCGAATCCGATTGATACCGAATCCGAAGAAAAAATATGGGTTAGGATATGGTAACAGCAATATCCGTCCCGAATCCGATACGTCTTCAAGTTTGATTTCATGTTAGTGCTACTATTTGACGTTTTATTTTCTTTTGCAATGGTAAAATAAAATCTTCCACATCAGCTATTAAGTAGTAACATCAAGTTCTTGACAGTATGTCCTCCTACTCCATTTGTTGTACTGCATGCATTCCTTACAAACAAGTAGGGGTGCAAACGGCTCGGGTTAATCCCGACCGATCCGGCACCGAATCCGATTGGTACCGAATCCGAAGAAAAAATATGGGTTAGGATATGGTAACAGCAATATCCGTCCGAATCCGATCCGTTTGCACCCCTAGGTACGTGTTGAATAGTTTTTATGCACCAACTAATTAATCCAAAACCTTAATCTGCTAAGGAAGATGTGTAACATACTTCAACATTTTTCATCACGTCTAGCTTCCACAGACCTAAGGCGTTAATTCAAAGTGGGCTACAATTATTCTTTTAAAACATTGCATTAACCTAGTTTTGAACTCAATACCTTTTAATTCGTATATCATATTAAGTTTTATATATCCACTGGTTTCATCCCAAAGCTCAAAACTACATACAGATGTTGTTAAATGGGAAGTAGACAACTTGTGTCAGGGAAGAGGAACCAGCATAGGTCGGCCCTTAGAGTTGATGGAGATGCATGAGCATTGCTCAAAGCACGCAAGAGAGGGCCGAGGAGCACGTGACGGTTGCAAACTATACTAGTGGTGGACCAGATGCGTTAATTAACGTGGAAGAGAGAGAAGATAGGAATGCATCCATGCAATCAATGGAGAGAGAGAGGCACACTGAAGGCAAATCTGTGTTGGCTGTGGAGAACAGTAGGAGACGGTGGCAGTGGAGAAAGGCATGACAACGGATCAAATATTGTGTGTGGAGAAGAAAAGGAGTGACGATGGCGACAAGAGCAACAATAAGGGTTGCCTAGAAGGGAATGTCACGAAAGCTGCAATAGTCAGAGAAGCCAACTCCCTACGGTGCAGCAATCGGACAAGCTGATGGTGCAGTGCTCAGAGAAACTGACGAAGGAGTCGAACTTGACTCGTGCACTGGTAGCGACAAAGAAGCAGAGCAAGAGACTGGCAGCGGTGAGGATGAGGTTGCTATCCTCATACTTGATGAAAAGGAGATGGTAAAAATTGTATGAGACACACTCCAAACGATGTACATCGGGGTCGATTGTGTTAAGGAGGCACATGTGTAAATCCTTAAGAGTGAGTTTGAGAATTTGCGTATGAAGGAAACAGAATCGGTGGATGATTTCGCCGTGAGATTGACGAGTCTCGTTAACCAGATTCGCGGTCTTGGTGACTAGATGGAGGAGACCTATGTCATGAAGAAACTTCTCCGTACTGTCCTAACAAGTACCTGCAGATTGTCTAACCATTGAGCAATTTGGAGATTTGAAGATAATAACGGTGGAAGAAGCGATCGGCCGCCTCAAGGCGTATGAGGAGCATCTACGGGTTTCAGGTGGCGACAACTACCGTGAACATCTTCTCATGCAGACCAAGTGGGAGGCTCGATCATCAAAGCACAAAGGTGATGGTTCGATGGCAATGGTGGCTGAAATCGTAAGTATCATAAATTTGATAAGGCTAAAGTAAGATGCTAAAACTGTAACAACTATGGATATTTTATTTTTGAATGCCGCAAAAGAGGGGATCATACGCTTCTTATCGAGGCGGATGCCGACAACAAATAGAGTTAATACGTGAATTACTCTTGTTTTTGTATGTTTTGTTATTTTAGAGTTTGCGTTTCGTATTTAGGATGTATTCGTTAAGAATACTATAGTTAGTTTATAATCTTGTAGAATCTATATTAAATACAAATAGTTGTTTGTTTTGAATAAGAAAATATCCGTATAATCAGGTTAGATGAGAGAAGAAATCATAGCAGAAAATAAAAGCGCTTGGTGCTCTTGGAAAATAATCAATCTACTGTATTTGCATTGTGTTTTATCTTGCGCGTCACGCGGAGGACAACAGAGGGCAGAGGGACATGCATCACGTGGAGTCTACAGGTCGGAAGCAGAGGCGCTGCATCGTGTTGACCATTGCGTCAATAGCAGGGAGGAGTGGTGCTGTCCTTCGGCCGTACCCGGCAAGTCACGTCGGGAGCAGGACCAGGCGGGTCCCACGGAAAAAGCAGGGGCGCATCCGTAAGCAGCGGTGACAGAGATTAGGGACATGCATCCGTAAGCAGCGGTAAGCAATCGGAATTATATAGTGTTGCTATTTTCAATAGGAATTGAACGGGCAGTAGGCGAGCTGACGGATAAGCTCCAATAATGCGACCCTTAGTGCGTGTCCATTTTGATAGAATTAATTTTGCTTTTTGGTAGGTTATGTTATCTCAGAGAGTTTTATTTCGTAATTGGAAAGTATTCGTTATGCATATTAGAGTTAGTTTATGATCTCTTCTAGACACGTAGAGGCTATATCGAATATGAATAGTTCTTTATTCTGAATAAAATAATTTCAGTGTAATCAGTTTAGATGACAGAAGAAATAATAGCAGAAAATGAAACTGCTCGGTGCTTTCGGAAAAAAACCAATCTACTGTGTTTGCGTTGTGTTTTGAGGCCATTTATTTGGGTTAAAAAATGGCTTGTGACTGAAATTATAATTTAACTAGCTGAATTTATATTATATCTGAATAAAAAAACCAATAAAAAGACTAGAAAAATCAAAAACTAGAAAAATATAAATTCAAAAATAGTAAAAAGTAAACTAAGCTAACCACGCCTTTTATCCTGCGCATCGAGAGGGCGCAGAGGTGCTGCCCCTTCGCATCACGCAAAGGACAAAAGAGGGCAGAGGGGCGTGCATCACGTGGAGGCTACAGGTCGGAAGCAGAGAATTTTGGACGTTTTGGATACTGTTACTTCCGTTAATTCCGCCCCTTGCCGACCGCACGACTCATCTGGTACAGACGCGTGGCAATCGTGCGGTCGGGGAGCGCATGACACCGAGGTCGTGCGGTCCCGACCGCACGACTCGCGGCGGCTATCGCAGAGAAGTGGTCGCGTGACCGACCGCACTACTCCGTTAATCATGCAGCGGCCGACCGCACTACTCGCCTGTACAGTATTAGGGTTAGTGTTTGCACCGATCAGTGTTTTTGCGCAAAAACGTCTTATATTTGTGTGAAGTAACGATTAGTGTATTTGTGATTTTCGTACAATGCTGATCGTGAAAAATATGTTAAACTAGCACTAACATTTTTCGATGATGTTATGTTGTTTTATTGGAAGAAATTTAATAAAAAATTTTTTGAGGACAAATGTGATATGAACAATTGGACGAAAGAAAGGAAAGTGATATTTAACACGTAGGAATCATTGAATGCGAAAAGACGAGATAATAAGCTTAATGAATAGAAATAAGATTCTGTCTGATTGGGAGTTACATGACGCGTACATTTTTATTACATGCATAACATATAGCATGATATGCGACTAACCCACTCAATTGCTCGTACGACCTACTGTGTGGACCGGGGCCACTTTCCCTTCCTTGCCCGCTCGGCGTTGAAATCTTCCGCGGCCTCTTTTGCCTTAGCCGCCATTTCCCTCTTTCTCTCGCGCTCTCTCTCGCGAGCCTCCCGCTCCCTACGCGTGCACGCTTCGAGATGAGCTTGCGTCTCGCGTTGTATACGCAGGGTGTGCTCGTTATTGCGGCGCTCCTCCTCGAGCAACTCCTTCTCCCGTGTGACATTCCACTCCTCGAAGTCGAGGGTCCATTGGTCCGCAGGGTGGATCTGAAGATCGATCCATTTGCGGTAGCCACATAGGGGATCCGGAGACTGTAAATACAGGGGAGAGATAATTAGTGCGTGCTTTGAAGGAGAAAAGGTAGGGGAAAATGGTGTATGTCGTTGTTACCTATTGGAAGATAAGTCGCAGTGTCAAAACGGCGGTCGGGGTAGTCACTGGAGTAGTTTGCGCAACCCCAGTAACGCATACCTAGGCTGAGGCGGTGCTTAGACTTGAATAACTTGCACGTGTCCCCACACCAACAAAGGGGGTGTCTCTCCGTCGGGAGGGAGTTGCGGCGAATGCTCGGTGGGGGCGTTCGGGATGGGGTTGCTGCTACGTGGCCGCTCTTTGGGGGGAGCTGACCCTTTAGCACGCTGGGCTTGTTCTACCCGGACTTTAATAGCCCTTATTTTCTCATCGTGGGCAGCAGCTGATCGTGCTAAGTCACGGGTCTCCTCCTATTGCTTCACCATCTTGTCCCATTGTTTCTTCTGGTTTTTTTTGTCCATCCCAGTGGGGTGAAGGAAGCGCGGTGTAGTGTGGGGTGAAGGAAGTGCAGTGTGGTCTGCGAAATGAAATGTACACCAATTTATAGGGGCCATTTTCTCTCTACTCGCACATGTAATATTGGTCTGCGTGGTCGTAGCACTGAGTAAAGCTGGCCTCTTTTGTCATCTCACTGAGCAAAGCTGGCCTGTTTTGTCATGTCACTGCGCAAAGCTGCACTATTTTGTCATGTCACTGGGCAAAGCTGGGCTCTTTTGTCATGTCACTGAGCAAAGCTGCCCCATTTTGTCATGTCACTACGCAAGGCTGCAGTCTTTTGTCATCTCACTGGGCAAAGCTGGCCTCTTTTGTCATCTCACTAAGCAAAGCTGCCCCGTTTTGTCATGTCACTATGCAAGGCTGCAGTCTTTTGTCATCTCACTGGGCAAAGCTGGCCTCTTTTGTCATCTCACTGAGCAAAGCTGCCCCGTTTTGTCATGTCACTATGCAAGGCTGCAGTCTTTTATCATCTCACTGAGCAAAGCTGGCCTCTTTTGTCATGTCACTGAGCAAAGCTGCCCCGTTTTGTCATGTCACTGCGCAAGGCTGCAGTCTTTTGCCATCTCACTGAGCAAAGCTGGCCTCTGTTGTCATGTCACCGAGCAAAGCTGCCCCGTTTTGTCATGTCACTGCGCAAGGCTGCAGTCTTTTGTCATCTCACTGAGCAAAGCTGGCCTCTTTTGTCATGTCACTGAGCAAAGCTGCCCCATTACGTCACATCTCTGCGCAGAGCGGCCATCTCAGTTTTGGTCATTGCAGTAACTTATGTCGTTCGATATAAATAGCACGGTTGGGGTCCCATGGCATTGTAGGTAGAGAACCCCTTAAATCGAACAACGAAGTACGTTCTCTTCCGTGGTGAAAATATCATGTCGAGCGGATGGGCGGTCGAATTTGGGTCACAGAAGGAAGACCTTCCTTCCAAGGAGGAGATCTTGATGCATGCGCGCTTGGTACCAAGGCAGCGTGCTCAACCAGCGTGGCCGAAATGCAGACACAATTAGTACGCTATCGTGCAGGTCCTGGATGGCCCGTTCAATGGCGGGTGACGTTTCTTCCGATGCCCACGCTTCGAGGTACAAAGTAGTAATACTATATTTTTTGTTGTTGCTTATGGATCCTCCATGTTTACCGTCCTTTCCTTCAGATGGCAAAATGCGACATGTCCCGCTGGATCGACCCTCCTCACGAACGGTATATTGTCTGTTATGTGGATACATTATGGCAGCGAATATTGGAGTTGGAGGACCGAATCGAGACTCTCAATGAGGATAACAACGACCTCCGCCAACAGATGCAACGCGAGAGGGGCAACGAGGAGGTCGTGAACATAGGAAGCTCTTGTGATCCCACATGTTGCTGCGCGAACTCTAGTTGCATATGTGCGTGCCACTTCCACGACGGCCAGCCACGTCCGAGACAGCCCCCTCAGCAATACTCCATGTGGGTGCCACGAGGCTCGTTTGGCATATAGGCAACGAGGTGTATGGTTGTACCTCGTACCAGTACGAACACTTTCTACGATATGGAGTAGAGAGAGTGATTAAGTTAGTAATATGTTGTATTTAATTTCTTGCCTGTAGTAGTTGACATATTTTACGTACGTGCAATGTATGCGTTGTTTCGTGTTGGCAGTGCGTGACCCGTTCGTATTCTGTGGGCTCCATGACTTTAGGCCCCCCCTGAGCCTATAAGAGGGAGTCATTCCTCACCTAGCCCCCCGCATTGTTCTCCCTCACATCCTGAATTACTTCTTCCGATTGTGTGTACATTTCATTCGTGCTAACTCCCCCGCACGCCGATATGAGTCAGTTCAACACCTCGTCATCGGCACCCACAATGATTTGCCCAAAATGCAACACGGTTGTTGCACGTAAGACTTCACACACGGATGCGAATCCTGGGTGTCACACACCTCAGGCCGATCTTGAACTACGGCATGCTTCACGTTGGCAAGAAACCACAACCAGCTATCTGTATTCTCGTTCTCTACAATTGCAAATGCCACTGAGAGTGACTGGTCATTTGCGTCAGCTGCAACCGCGGTCAGAATGGTACCCTTGTACTTGCCAGATAGGAATGTGCCGTCCATCGTTAGCACTGGACGGCACCACTTGAAGCCTTCAATTGCTGCTAGGAAGAATCGAACACTGTCAAGCACAAAACAATTCGACCCTTGCGTCTCATGAACCGCTCTTGCTTGTTAATGTAACTGCCTAGGTTTGCTTCTGTAATTTGACGTGCATTCTTGGGACCGATCATATGACTCCTCATATGTCCCAAACTTCTGCCGCAGAACCTTACATTTAGCCGCTACACCCTCTTGTAGTCGACATCAAACCCACCGTGTTTGCCACATCCGCCATGAGAACCTTGAAATGGACACATTTGCCAGAACAAGATGGCTTATCAGCTCCGCAACATATGACGACGTCATGTTGCGGTGCCTATGTAGTGGCGCCGCAAGCTCACAAATGTGATCCTTCATCACCGTTATCCGGAATTCCGTGGCTGCGCCCCTGAACCGCTGCTCACGGACATTACCAGGGCAGGAGCCGTCGACACACTTCACAATGTACGTGTCAGGATTCGACCTGCGCACCCGATATGTCCGGCTGATGTTGACGGTATGTGGCAATAGTTTGCTGCAAAGCACTCTTGTTCTGGAAGCACCGCCTAAAAGGTGTGCCCTCATTGAATCCCACTCGCCTCCTCCGCCTGTGGCGTAACTAGGGATTGCGCTGCGATGTTGTCCAATACGGGACGCACGCACGCACCGTCCGTGGTTACAACACCACCTAACACACCTCCCGCTGTAGGTTCCCCTTCATCCTCCTCTTCTGAACTAGCTGTTTCCACATACTCTTTCTCCTTTCTTTCCATTTCCTCCACCTGGTCGGCAAGATACTCGTGACAGTCAACTCGGGCGGCCCACCACCTGTCTGCACCTTCATTCACCTGAAAATTGTCCACACCCTTCTGTACGTCTCCATCTCCCATTGACTCATTCACTCCTACTTCACTGGCATATTCATGACCACCGGAGAGTAATGCAGGTTGTACATCTCCGCCAGCAACACCAGAGCCACCCATGGCGGATGATTCTGTCCTCTGCACGAAGTGAACATACACCATTAGCCTGACATAAATGGTTGCGTCAAGGTTGCACACGACCTCCATGTAGTTGGCCCATGAGCCTCACTCGTCACCTTTATAAGTTGCCACATTGTCTCCCCTGCAACACCTACCACTGCGGCATACACTGCCTCGATCCGTATTTTGTTACTTGCAGTGTCCCGATCGAAGGCAGAACACACGCATCTCCGTAGCTCAGCCAGGCTCATGGTGCTCAGATTGGGTGCCCGGATCACAGTCCGGTCACAATTAGACAGTGCGCCCGCACGGCCGTCGCGTACGAGACCACTTCCAGAGAACACAAACAAGTCTTGGATGTCACCCATGGCGTACCTAACATAAGTCCATACTGAACCCTCTTAGTACATATAACATGCAACAAGTGTACCATCATTCAATACCTACCGCCCACCACATACAAGAGTAATATTTCCATCTTCATTTGTAAATCTAATTTTTAATTCATTCATGGAGGGCGCTAATAAATTTCTATGTAAATCAAATTATCAATGTAATGTACTATCTATAAATTACTAAGATCTGCTATTGTTCTGCTAACTGCTTCTCAAATGCTTGGCAGCACCACAGGGTTTTGCATAACACTTAGACCATACTTGCTCACTTTTTATTTTATGCTTGTGTTTGCTTCAGATGATGATTAATGATTGCAAGTTGGTTTACTAACGCCCAATCTACATGCTATTTACCTGAACTGGTAGTATAAAATATTTTTCACATTGTCACTAGCATGCTTTTTTAAACCATGTGCATCACAGTATTTCATATATCCTATATATGCTTATTTCATAAATTAATCCTACAATTTTATTCCTAACAAGACCTAACAATATTAAAGCTACATAATAGTCAGTTTAAGCTATCTCTATCGATTAACATCTTGCTAGCATTTAACAAATAAGCATGCCATACAGTTATTTAGGATGAATACATAGAACATGCATGATATTTACTATAAATTTTGGATTTCGTTGCACGCACCAAACTAACTAAATCGCACTCCAACAACACTACAAAATTTATTAACATAAAATATAAATCTCCGTAAAAATGACATTGCATCAAAAAATGACATGCATGAACTCCGTAAATAACGTTTACGCTAATTACGAACTAATCATCATAATAATATCATACACGCATGGGATGATATTTACCTTTCCTTGAAGCTCGCGAGGCGATCTACAACTTTCACAATTGCGAAAACCTCTGAACCCTTCAAAAATTACTCCAAATGTCGTGTTTGCCGTCGCCGTTCTTCTTTCTTTCGCTGCTTCCTCTCCTGCTGCTTCCTCTCTTGCTCTTTCTCAAACGCAAACGAGCCAACACTCTCGAATACATACCGTTCTCATTCTTTTATCGCACACAACGCTCACATGCATACAGTAGCGCAGTAGGGGTCGGGCTTCACCGATCGACACCGCGCGCGCGGAATCGCCTTTCGACGGACGGACAAGACGGCAGCCATGTGGTGCGGTCGGCCACCGCATGATTGGCGGAGTGGTGCGGTCGCCGACCGCACCGCTCGGTTGCTACAGTGCTCTGCCCAAGTCGTGCAGTCGGGGACCGCACGACCTCGGTGTTATGCGCTCGCCGACCGCATGACTGTCACGTGTCGCCCCTGGTGAGTCGTGCGGTCGACAAGGGGGCTAGATCGAGAATTTATTTTGAAAATAGGCTATTTAGGAAATTGATTGTACAGTGTCAAAAGCTTCCAAAACTTAAGCAGAGGCGCTGCATCGTGTTGACCATTGGGTCAATAGCAGGGAGGAGTGGTGCTGTCTTTCAGCTGTACCCGCCAAGGCACGTCGCGAGAAGGACCAGGCGGGTCCAACGGAGAAAGCGACGGCGCATCCGTAAGCAGCGGTGACAGAGATTACGTTCCGGAAAAAATTCCAACACATTTTAGGGTGGATACTATAGCTGATTGACAGGCTAAAGTTGTGTTTGTCGCACTTCTTCCTATCTTAGGTGGTGATCGGTTGGTGAAAGTGAAAGCTTATGGTTGAAAACACTTGTGGTGGTGAAAAAATCATGAATGAGAGAGGCTTATTTAACATAATTAAATTTAAAAAATTAAAAATATAAAAATATGTTAGCCCATCACGGACAAGCATAACGAATATGAGAAAAAAGAACCGACAAAAACTCAAAAAGTCAAAAATTGAAAAAGACGAAATTATAAATAGTGCAAAAATAAGCTTAAGCTTTAAGCCATAAGCCATATTGATCACCCCCTTAATCTAACTTGAAGCAGAAGGTCCCATGACGTTGGAGTTAGAGTTAAATGCATTTTGATACTGTTTTATATTGTTTTTATAAAAATAATTATATATGAGCTATATTGATAAAAATGTTAGTTTTGTTATCCAATGTATGGACGGCAGCGTCCGCGAGACGACATGTGGCGCTGTCATTGGCGGTAGGTGTCTACCGTCCCCTCACTGGGGCGGCAGGTAATTAAACTGACTAATTAGTCTGCTTAATTATCTACCCTAATTTTTATTATTTAGTATTTATTTGAATTTTCAAATATATCAAATGAGCTCAAAAATTTACAGACAGCCTCCTGACATAACGTACCTCGTAGTGTAATTTTCGGATAATTTTATCCGTTGCGAATGTTGCTCAAAAATTCAAATAATTTTGATATTTTTACGAGTTTTTACATATAGCAAACGAGCTCCAAAAATTACAAAATTTTATATGAAGCTTTCCGATATAGTAGTAGTTATTGTGTAAGTTTTTAAGAATTTTATGTGATCCAAATTTATCACGTTTATTCGGGTTAACTTAATCATAAATTTACAAATATTTCATGATTTTTTACAATTTTGTACATTAGGAATTTGTACAATTAAAAGTAATTACAGTAGTACAAAAATGCATCACATTGGATGCGATATGGCTCACTCATCTGAGCCACTGCTACCTTCTCGCCTCACTTGACTCCCCGTACGTGGCATTGTCTTCCGTCGCGTACAAGCATGTCCCGTTGGGTACGTCAGTCAGTCCGGAGGTTACGTCTCGGGTCAGAGGAGGTATGGAGACCATTCTGTCGGCTCGGTGCCCGGCGGTGGTCTAGTAGGATGAGGTAAAATAGGCTGGGTTTGGTAAGGGTCGAAGTCGTCCAGCTGAAACATGCCAAACTACAAGCCGTCGCAATAATGTCATGTATGAAGGTCTCTAGAAATCTCCCTTATGGTGTGAAGGAGCCTAGCCACACACGCTAGCGTAGGCACACTAGCGCATGACGTTCCATCTTAGGACATATGGATATCGGTAGATGCACTGTTCGTGGGATGTCCGTGGGATTGATTGACAAGCTGTTCATGGGACATTCGCGGGATTGATCAACTACGGATGTGCACTTCATTGGATCAGGCTACACCAACTCTTATTCCACTACACTACACGTCTAATTGCAAAGATTCATAATCTCTTACTCACATGACTTTCTAGTTCACGAGATAGGAAAAATTATTTTATGCTAATGTAGCTTATAGCCGGGAGTCTCAATGAACTCATCTCTAACCCCAATGAATACTAGCACTATGCCCCACCGGTTGGCCACTATCGCTGGAGAAGAATGTCACTTTGGAGGTGGTAGCTCCCTCCTAAGATGTTAGCAAATACAAGGCAATGCCAGATTATTTATATGTCATTTAATAAGTCTGAGTCATGGAGAAAATGATCCGACGTGTATCTCACGGTGAATCCACTTTACCAGTTTGGCTTCTTGTTGGACCTCTATATTTACCAGGCATGCAAAGTCCTTTAAACTAGTCTAAGCTGGGTAATTGCGACTTGGGGACCAACGACACTCTACGCTTGTGCTTCCATGGACCGGTAGGTGTCTTAATCTTCTTTGGTTGGCCCTTAGCATCTCGTTTGCGATACATTTTCATCGTATTCTCCATAGGAGCTGATTCGATGCCCTTTTGAAGCAGAGTTTGAAGTGGAGTGATAGAGGGTTTTGTTTGATAGGCACGGTCATATGGAGATCGCGGCACAGAAGGGTCCAGGGCGATGTTCCTCTTGGGCCACTAGATGAATGTATGAATGTCATCCTCTAGTGTCATGAATCCTTCTTTTGGAGGCTTCTCCAGTGGGACGGCTCTGAATCATGTCCACCTGGACCTTCATCAAACTGGTCCCTAGCTGGGCACCATGCACCTGCATCCTTGGCGGACATGGAAACACCTAGGGGTGGAAACGAGCCGAGCCGAGCCGGCTCGAGCCAAGCTCGGTCTGGCTTGGGTGAACAGTAGGCTCGGCTCGGCTTATTACCGAAATGAGCTAGCGAGGGGCTTGGCTCGGCTCGAAATGAGGCTCGAGCCGGCTCGCGAGCCCGAACGAGGAAAAAGGGCTCGCAGATAACAAAGTATCATCATGAGCATTCAACGTCATCCAAGTAACCAAGCAAAATCCCTTTTCGCCCAAGTTGTGCATCTGCATGCAAAAGCCTGAACTGCCAAAATATACACCAGCTTAGACATCCGGTGAATGAGTGCGTACATCAAAGTTTGAGCACCGGGTCTACATAACAGCGAGACCACACTACGTATGTATGCATGCATGCATCGCGTACTTAGCCATGCTACCAACATCCGGTGACTCCAAAAAGGCTCGCGAGCCCGAACGAGCTATCTCGCGAGCCAAAAAGGCTTGCGAGCCCGAACGAGCCAAAAGGCTCGGGCGGAGCGACACCAAGCGGAGGGCAGCGGCGCCGAGCGAAAGGGCGGAGCAGACGGCGGGCGGGCGCCCAGATCTGGCCGGCGGAGGGCCAGCGGCGCCAGCGGAGGTGGAGCGACGGTGAACGGACGCCCGATCCTGGCGGAGCGGAGGCGGCGAAGCAGGCGGGCGAGCGACCAGATCTGCGGAGTGGAGGGCGATCGGAGGCCGGTGAGTGGGGCGAAGTGGTCTGAGGGCGGAGCGAGGCCGGCTGGAGCGGAGGCGGGCGCCCGAGATGCGATGCGATGCGAAGAGGAAAGTAGAAAGTAGAGGGTCAGTGCGATGCGAAGCCAGAAAGTAGAGGGCTCGGCCGGCTCCTCGCCTCGCGATCCAAAATAAGCTCATGAGCCGACTGCGGCGGCTCGAGCTTGGCTCGAATTTTTGCGAGCTGTGAAGGAGGCTCGGCTCGGTTCGAAAATTTACGAGCTCAAGCCGAGCCGGTTCGGCTCGTAATGAGCTCGAGCAGGCTCGCGAGCCTCGAGCTATTTTCCACCCTTAGAAACGCCATCCCCCGCGTAGCATCAACAGGAATGGAGCCAACACTGACTTTGAGGATGCACAGCGTGGGCTCCTACATAACGATACGTGATGAGCGAAGGCATCCACCAGGTCTATCTATATAGCATTCTAGAGAGGTACATTACCCAGATGTCATCGATAGGTAAGTAGGCATTAATATGTTCAGAATGTGGCATGGACACGTAGCTGGTTTGACGTTGAGGGAGATAGGTTTCGCAATAATAAGGGTGGCTTGCGAGTGGTTGCACACTTCTCTCAGTTCTTCCCTCAATGAATCTATCTCTCTTCGAAGTGAGGCAATTATATTCTCTTGAAGTGACGTAGATAACCCTTCCTCAAGTTGTGCACGAAGCTCCTGTTTCATATGTTCATAACACTCGGCCTTGGATCTCTTCCTACTCCTATACGCCTCAGAGTCGTTTGGAAATTCTGGCCTTAAGGTAGAAAACCCCTAGGCCTTTCTTATGACCAGGGTGCTTCTATTTCCCAGGGCCGTAGATAGTATATCCCTCTACTTGTCTGCTTCGAAGGAGCCTTAGGAAGATTTGGTATTCAATGCTTACTGTAAGAGACAATCATGTAATTTTAGACCATATGAAGTTATGAACCTATTAAGAACTAGGTAGTATAACATATCTTACCAGATGTTGGGATACTTCCTCGTCTACGGTTTTTGAAAGAAGAGATGCCCGAAGACGTGGTTGATGACCTCGCTCTTATCCAGTTTCAGGCATGCTCTTTTGTGATCCTGGCAAATGGCAGGGAGGTCACTGATTGGATTGCGGCCTCATCCTACATTCTTCATTGCAGGATTTTACCCGTGTGCCTAGCGGTTCCGAGTCTATAGGGGTGAGTGTTTTGTGCCTGAAGAGCCTTGTGTGCTGCACTTTACTGTTGAAATTTGTTGGCTGTCTTAATCCGCACAAAGGTTTCCCATGTTTCCAGCGACATGAAAGGATAGCTCGTGAAGGCGTGTGATCCTTGGTCATGTACTATGTAACAAGCGTGCTCTTGAACGTTTTCCACGCTTTTCCCATCACGAGGAGTGCCTGCCATCACACGAGTCCATGGACTTCTTCTAGGATCTCGAACGAGTCTAAAATTTTCACTCACAGCTGCTTTTTCAAAGTGTAGGACCACGTAATGATAAGGCGGGAAGGCAGAGGGGGTGAATGGTGCCCATAAATTTTTCCTCTAAATATTCACATATTCCTTATTCTCCAATAGCTACAAAGCTATGAAGATCCAAGATATGAGGTCTAGTAGAAGATGAGGAATTCGACTATCTAATGACTAAATCAGAGCACTGTGTGGTTAGATTACGACCACTTGGCGGAAGCTCAAACGTAGTCGAATACATCCACTCCGCAGACAGGGTGCCGGTAACAAAGCGACGCTTGTTGGGAAGACAACGTGGTCTAGACCGACACCATGGTCGAAACCGACAACTTGGTTGATAGCCTGTACAGTGGTCGTAACTTTGACCACTCGACCGAAGAGCATCTTGGTAGGCAATCGATGATCAAACGTAATTCAATGAAGTCGATAGCCACCAAAACAAGACCGACAAGATCAAAAGATGAGTCCGGTCGAACCGCCGTGATCGTAAGCCAATGGCATGGTCGTACGATCAACATGGTCGAAGACCGACTTGCACCTATAACCGACTGCGGTCGCAGACACCTCATGAGACCGTGGGGGCACACGACTACGAGATCTACGACCATCAAGCACTCGGAAACCAGTGCAAAAGAAAGCCGATGATCTATGTCTTTGCTGGTCGAAAATCAGAGAAGAGCAGAAGGCCAAGACTTCGTGATCGCAAGTAAATACTGTGTTGTCGAAACGAGAAGCAGATAACCCGATGGTCAGATATGCGCACACAGCCAAGATCACGTGGTCGTAAGCTCGAACAGAGCCGCTCCATGCGCACGACCGCAAAGACCAAAACCCAGATAACTTGCAAATCTTCAAACGAAATGAGGAGATATTTTAACCACAAAGATTCAGCATCCTCTGGAAGAGAAATCACTTAGTAAAACTAAAGTCTTTGCAATGGTCGGCTAGAACGACACGGTCAAAACTGAAAGCAGAGAACTGGAGGCGCATGACCGAGAGACACAGAAATTTCTCCGATTCAACCTTGCTCTCGGGAATGAACTGGCCAAATTGCCTTGAGCCAGATTCTCTGTTCTGAGCAAATCAAATATAAGCCAACTCTCAAAGGAAATACGTATGAACCGAAATGAAGAGATGGCGATAAATCAATGAAAACATCTCAAGAATGACCTCTCAACCCAGATCACAAACACGCACCCATCTCATAGATAAACTCTAACAAGTACAGAGAGATGAGTCCTCTCAAATCATAACACGGGAGGTTTCTGCAACCACTCCCCCTGGGAGGACAAGCTCTAGCCCTAGAGCACACACACACAGATACACTCCCAAGGGAGGGAGAGGCGGCTGCCTCCACGGCCTAGCCGACCAACTCACTCATAACACTTGCCTCCCCTCTCCCTTTTATAGCCTCACACCTGAGACTAACCCTAATGGATCCATCCATTAGTCCATACTGGGGATAACCCGAAAACCCTATCTAACACCGGGTTTTAACACTCACTTTGCCCGCTAACTCAAATGCTTTGCCTCGCTATCCCAACAGACCAAGACTTTGCCCGTTAGCGCCAATGAATCCACTTTTCTCGTGTGCTTTACAGAGGGACAGCTTCCCGCAGCTTTGACATTTCTCCAAAATGCCCTCCTCCGCCTTCCGTGAAGCTTCCTCCACCGCTTTGTCTCGTCCATGCCTCACTGCACCTATCCACCCGCACGACACGACCACCTTTCGTCTTCTTTCCACGCTGCTCGACCTCAACAACTCCCTTGTCTAGTCCCGACCTCCTAAGCCTCACCAAGACTGTCTCCAGGTTCATGCAACCGACCGATCAGACCTCCGACTCTTCCAGAGTCTAGTCTTGGTCTATTCCGCCGCACACGACCGCACCCAACCTCCTCGACTGCCGGACCTCGGCTCCTCCCGAGCCTAGTCCCGGTCCTCCTCGTTGTTGCCCGTCATGCTCGGCCTGCAGTTCAGCCCGGCTCGCCTCCGGCCGCAACCACCTCACCACCTCGATCATCTTGGCGCCTCCGACCGTCTCGGACCTCAACACCTCCCCGTGCCTAGTCCCGGTCCTCCCACGCTCACCATGAAATAGCTCAAGTCCTGCACCACACGCATAAGCAAACCATCACATAGCACCGCACAATACACATGCACCATCAATCGGCACAAGTATCACAAGACAACACCGGTCGTAAATCCCTACGACCACCCGAAGCACAAGACAAGAAGTGGTCAAAACCCCGAAGACTTCCCGCTTCCTTCGACCACACAAAGATGTCGTCACGACCATCACAAAGCTCGTTACGACCATGCGCATACAAGCTACGACCACATACAACACCGATATGACTTTATCGCACAAAGTCTAGTACCTCATCCGAGCACTCTATTGCACACCGAGACACTTGAGCTCACCGAAAATCGATCAAAACACGACTCATCCCAAGTCGTTACGACCGATAAGTCCAAACGATCGCCGTGGTCACGACCGCCCAGGGCGCCAAACGACCAAACCCGCTAACGTGGTCGAACATCACCACGCTCAATCCCGTGATAACGCCGCCGATGTCTCAAGCGCCAACGTGATCGAACCACCGAGCCCTCAACGTGGTCGACATCGAGTGCACAACGTGGTCGAAGACCCACGCCCTTCAACGTGGTCAAATCTCCAAGCGCCCGCCAACCACTTCCAACGTGGTCGAAGACGCCACGCCGTGGTCGTAAATGGCCCCGAGGCCGCCACCGCGCCAAAGTAGTCGACACTGACTACGACCAATGTGGTCGCAGTGCCACAACGTGGTCGTAAACCCTGGCGCCGACTACCGATCACGACCAACGCGGTCGAAACTTCACAACGTGGTCGTAGATGGCCCTAGAGACCTCCGACCACGGTTATTTTCGCTGAGTAAGATACCGCGTGGTCCTACGCAGTCCGACCGACTTCCGATCACGCCCAAATTCACCGAGGATGCCGCAACGTGGTCGAATCGCCCCGTGGCCTCCGACCACGCCAACGAGTCGAGACTCCACAACGTGGTCGCACGCTACCGACCGGTTCTTGATTTCGCCAACGTGGTCGATACCCTTCCGATCACGACCAACGTGGTCGCACAAAGACTCGAAGGGTTTCACCACGACCAAACATGGTCGTAAATGGCCGGGTGACCTTCGATCATGGCCAAAATTCGAGGGCTCCGCAACGTGGTCGCACTCCACCCGAGAGACTTTCGACCACGGCTAAACTTGTCGAGAAGGCCACATCCACAGCGTGGTCGTATAGCCTTCCGACCACTCGTTCAATGCCTCACTCGGTTTCAACTAAGGACAACGTAGTCGTAAGCAGTCTGCTGACGAATGTTAAGGCTTACGACTTTGCAGAGTCAGCTCAAACCTCAAAAACCAAACTCAATCTTTCTAGATCAAGAGTCAATTACTCATCACAACCATGGGTGACCTCCACATGGTCTCACAATCTCCCTTGATGAGTATATTGACAAACACGTAAAAGCATGAGGAAGAGTTAGTTTTGAACGAAGAAAGGATGGAGATGCAAAAGCCACACATGGTCTAGAAGAATGAAGAAGTGACTCAAGACCATGTTGACACAGAATGAAATGGAGCAGACAGAGAAAGATCAAAATTTCTACAGAAACTCCAAATCACACAGAAAGTCCAATCTTGCTCATGGTCCAAGAAGCAGATGCTCACATGACCATTGTCATAGCAAGATGACCAAGCATTCTCCCCCTTAATGCCTTTTATCCTTCTCCCATCCCTTGATGCATTCTCCCATTTTAATGCCTTTTGCACCCCTTAATGCCTTTTTCTATCCTTCTCCCCTTTTGGCAATAAAGTCATCAAGATGCAAGGAAGAAACATAGAGCATGAATGAAATGGGTGACTACAATTAATTCATTTTAAGCAAAGGAGCCATGAAATTATCGAAAGTGACTTCACGTAAAATTATATCAAGCCATAAAGGTGACAATGCTATCTAGATCATAACAAACTATGTATTGCCAAGCTCAAGCCAAATAAGTTATGATCTTTAAATTAAATGGTTTGATTAGCATGTCGAGTCACCAAGATTATAGTCTAGAAGAAGGTATCTAAACGTGAGTCAAGCCATGTCAATATTCTAAGTGGAACCACGAAGCTATAGTTGAGTCAATTTTAGAGTGCTATAAGTTCAAAATGAGACACTTTGTTCAAGCACTAGATATCACAAGTAATTCACTACTTGTAGTACTTTGGATACCACTTGTAGAATACTTGTAGTGAGCAAAATTAGCACAATTGGCTTTTATCGAAATTCATGGTTGGTTTCAACCATTTTCACAAGAATTTTGTTTTCATAGCCATGTGCTAGATCTCAAGCCTTATGCGATCACTCCAAGCAATAAGCTTAAAGAGGTGATCTTGGTCATCCAAAACTCCCCGAGTTCATGCCGAGTGCAATGGCAAGCCGCCTCATGAGAAAGAATTGGTGAGATCAGTTTTTCGCACAAAAAGATCTTTTGCATTTACTTGAATTTGTTCATGAACAAAGAGTTAAGACTTAACTCATGCATCACTAATGAACTAACTTAGCTCAATCTAAATCTCAAAAACAGATTCAAGGCTCAACTTAGCCTATTCGACATGGCCTGAATCAAAAGAGGATCACTAAAGCCAGACTATTCACAAGTTTGAACAAGACATGATTTGATTCAAGTTGTTCATATTTAATTAAGCTAGTATGGCAAGAGCTAAGCAACACATAGAAGGGCATGATAAATCAAGCTATCACAGACATGGCAAGATATAAATCATGATATCATGTCACATAAAGATAATATTCGTGGCTCCATGATTGTACAGCATTCATGTGAATGTGACGCACTATTGAACAAAAGAATGCACATGAGATGAACTCCCCCAAACATAGCCCGAATAGACGAAGGATCCAACTCCCCTAGAGAAGGCAAAAAGAGAAGAACCAAGAAATTTGGCACAAAATCCAGAAAGAGAAGGTTCTAGCTCAAAGAGGTGATTCCCAAACACATCCTATCCTCATGGTCTCTAGTCTATAACCTCATACCACGGGCAAAAGCACACTATGTCAATGCAAAAGACTCTAGTGGCCAAGAAAAAGTTCAACCTAGGTAGAAGAGAATCCTAGAGAACCAAAGCCCAAACTAGGTAGTAAATAATCCTAGAGAACCATTTGGATGAGAGGTGTGAATGAGACAACATCACCTAGAGTTGGCTCCCATCGACCAAACCGACCCTTCCTACCACTAGAGGACATATACTATGCAAAGCCGAGTGGCGGAAGCGTAACACTAAAGATCACAGGGAGCAAACCTCGTTACAGCTTGCTCGGGAGGTTGTTGTAGTGGTCGAGGTCGAATATGTGTCCAGGACGAGGTCGTAGATGAGTCCTGGACATGGTTGTACATGTGTTCAGACCTCTGTCAAGCAGTCGAAGTCATGTACTGGACGTTGTCGAGTCCGAGTTCACCATGGTCGCAGATGAATCCAAATTGAGTCCAGACCATAGTCGAGATGATTCTGGGGTCGCGATTGATCCCGGGTCTAGACCGTGGTCGCAGACGAGTCTGAGAATAGTCGGAGTCGTGTTCGGTGTGGTCAAACTCGCGTCTGAGGATCGGTTGTAGTTGAGTCCGAGTCGTGGCCGAAGTTGAGTCCGGATCATAGTCGTGGTCGAATCCGGCTCATGGTCGTGTATGGGTTCCGCCGAGAGTCCATACCGTGGTCGAGAAACTACGACGTGGTCATAAAGACCGTGGAGCAACTGTACCACTCTCCCCTCATTCATAACCTGCGGATTAAACATAGGGGAACAACTGGTGTCCTAGTACTGGGGTAAATAATACATGTGCATGGATCCAAGATCGAGACAAATGACCACAATCGGTAGCATTACAGATGTATGAGAACACGCACCGCCACAAGCTCAATCTAGCCCTCATCAAAAGCATCTAGAACAACAAGCCTAGAGCCACCCAATACTAGAAGAAGCTTGTGACCTAACCACAAATCTCATGATATCTAAGCATAAGCACGTACTAATGCTACCAAGATGTCATACAATTTATTTCATGCCATAACAAAGAATAAGATCAAAGTATACAAGCATCACAATGAATCACAACCATACACATAGCGTATGACAGAGCATCCATGTACATATGCTAGCATGGATAAAAGCATGTATACTAGAAAAGATACAAAGGCATGAATAAACGCACCATCATGACACAAAGAAACTATCCAAGATATACTCAAGCTCATACTGTCCATACATATGCATACATCATGTAGACATACAACATGGCAAATCAACATCATGAAAAGTATGCTAACATGTATAAATAATGATGAATGAACATAAGGAGCAAGATGTGAACCATGATAGATACTACAGAGCACAAGGTCATGATGATACTTGACTTCTAATGCACACATTCTACTTAGCTCATGAAGTCAAGTCAAAGCTTAAGCATGTAACAAATACAACAAGGTACATGGATACTTAGCAAGATACACATAAAGGCATGACATGAAAGCATTGAGAGAAAACATGCCAAGATGGTACAAGTGAGCACATGAACAAGAACAACATGCCAATATGGTCAAACATGAGTATAAGGGCATGAAGGTATAGAGTAGCTCACAAAGTAGGTGGAGACGCCAAACGTGAAGGTACATGCCTCTTGGAGGCCATGAAGTGGAGAACCAACAAATGTTCTAGTCACATGATGAAGCAGAAGACTAAAATCCATTCGATCCCATGTTCTCCATCCAACGCCCGGACACCTACAAAAACAAGAACAAAGTGCCCAAGTCTTGGATCCCAAGTGGTTAGAAAGCGATGCTTGAACCCAAGACTTGACACACGGCCACTCAAAGAAAAAAAAAGAGTGGTCGTTACGCACACGACTACTACGAGAAGAAATGAGCGTGGTCGTAGCACGAGAGGCGTAGTTTTGAATGACTACACCGAGAGATGTGATCGCTGGTCATTACAACCACGATCGGGAATTGCGGTGTGGTCGTAAGTCGCTTATGACCACGGCAATCGAAAGCAAAGCGTGCTCGTAACCAGCAATCGTGATCGTAGGGACTTTCGACCACGGTAACAAGCGGAAGTGTCCGCCGCAGACATGGTCGTATGCAGCTACGACTATGTCGAGAAGTCAAGTTGTGGTCGTAAGGCATTACGACTATAACGACGACACGCAGAGGAACTCGCTTTACTACACTCTAGTAAGCTCATACTCCTCTACACAAGTGCAAGTGAGTCAAAGTTTTAATTTCTCATTTGCGATTTTAACATTCAAGTAGAGAAATTAAATTTTCACCGCTCACAGAGAAAGACTCACAACCCACACATGAGAAATGAGATTTCAACCTAGCAAGAACAATCTAGCAATTTATAATCTAGGCACCTCACAATATCCTCAAGAGCAAGTATATTCATCTTGGACAAGGCCAAGGTCATAATGAGTTTTTACCTTGCTCATGATAAGTCGACGCTCGTCCTTATCATTATCATCCGTGTGTTCTCTAAGGCTTTCTCCTTCCGGCACTTGATCAACCAAAGGACAAGAATGTACCACAAAGCTCACACTTGTGGTTTCTTGCAAATAAAATCATCCTCTAGTCGAAATCAAGCCTCTTGTCTCAAAGGACATCATTGGCAAAACACCCCAATAAGATTCAAAGGAAAGTTTACAAGATTCCCTACTAGTTGCCAAGCTCCGATCGGTTAAGATCAAACATGAGCCAACCTCGCCTCGATACCAATTGTAGGACAGGATGAGGCAACAGAGGGGGTGAATGGTGCCCATAAATTTTTCCTCTAAATATTCACATATTCCTTATTCTCCAATAGCTACAAAGCTATGAAGATCCAAGATATGAGGTCTAGTAGAAGATGAGGAATTCGCACTATCTAATGACCAAATCGAGCATCGTGTGGTTAGATTACGACCACTTGGCGGAAGCTCAAACGTAGTCGAATACATCCACCCAGACGTGGTCGCCGGTAACAAAGCGACGCTTGTTGGGAAGACAACGTGGTCAGACCGACACCATGGTCGAAACCGACAACTTGGTTGATAGCCCGCATGCTGGTCGTAACTTTGACCACTCGATCAAGAGCATCTTGGTAGGCAATCGATGATCAAACGTAATTCAATGAAGTCGATAGCCACCAAAACAAGACCGACAAGATCAAAAGATGAGTCCGGTCGGAACCGCCGTGATCGTAAGCCAATGGCATGGTCGACGATCAACATGGTCGAAGACCGACTTGCACCTATAACCGATCGCGGTCGCAGACACCTCATGAGACCGTGGGGCACACGATCACGAGATCTACGACCATCAAGCACTCGAAACTAGTGCAAAAGAAAGCCGATGATCTATGTCTTTGCCGGTCGAAAATCGAGAAGAGCGAAGGCCAAGACTTCGTGATCGCAAGTAAACACCGTGTTGTCGAAACGAGAAGCGATAACCCGATGGTCGATATGCGCACACACCAAGATCACGTGGTCGTAAGCTCGAACAGAGCCGCCCATGCGCACGACCGCAAAGACCAAAACCCGTATAACTTGCAAATCTTCAAACGAAATGAGGAGATATTTTAACCACAAAGATTCAAAGATCCTCGAAGAGAAATCACTTAGTAAAACTAAAGTCTTTGCAATGGTCGGCTAGAACGACACGGTCAAAACCGAAAGCGAGAACCTGGAGGCGCATGACCGAGAGACACGTAATTTCTCCGATTCAACCTTGTCTCGGAATGAATCGCCAAATTGCCTTGAGCCGATTCTCTGCTCGAGCAAATCAAATATAAGCCAACTCTCAAAGGAAATACGTATGAACTCGAAATGAAGAGATGGCGATAAATCAATGAAAACATCTCAAGAATGCCTCTCAACCCAGATCACAAACACGCACTCCATCTCATAGATAAACTCTAACAAGTACAGAGATGAGTCCTCTCAAATCATAACACGGAGGTTTTCGCAACCACCCCGGGAGGACAAGCTCTAGCCCTAGAGCACACACACAGATACACTCCCAAGGGAGGGAGAGGCGGTCGCTCCACGGCCCAGCCGACCAACTCACTCATAACACTTGCCTCCTCTCCCTTTTATAGCCTCACACCGAGACTAACCCTAATGGATCCATCCATTAGTCCATACTGGGATAACCCAAAACCCTATCTAACACCGGTTTTAACACTCACTTTGCCCGCTAACTCAAATGCTTTGCCTGCTATCCCAACAGACCAAGACTTTGCCCGTTAGCGCCAATGTAATCCACTTCTTTTCTCGTGTGCTTTACCGGAGGGACAGCTTCCTCAGCAGCTTTGACATTTCTCCAAAATGCCCCTCCGCCTTCCAGAAGCTTCCTCCACCGCTTTGTCGTCCATGCCTATCCGACCCCCCACCGGCACGACACGCTCCTCTTCTTTGGCTTCCACGCTGCTCGACCTCAACAACTCCCTTGTCTAGTCCCGACCTCCTAAGCCTCACCAAGACTTGCCTCCGGTTCATGCAACCGACCGATCGACTCCGACTCTTCCGTAGTCTAGTCTTGGTCTATTCCACCGCACACGACCGCACCCAACCTCCTCGACTGCCTCGACCTCGCCTCCTCCCCGAGCCTAGTCCCGGTCCTCCTCCTGTTGCCCGTCATGCTCAGCTCTGGCAGCCCAGCCGGTTCCTCGCCTCCCGCCGCAACCACCTCACCACTCGATCATCTTGGCGCCTCCGACCGCCCGACTCAACACCTCCCGTGCCTAGTCCCGGTCCTCCCACGCCACCATGAAATAGCTCAAGTCCCGCAGCCACACGCATAAGCAAACCATCACATAGCACCGCACAATACACATGCACCATCAATCGCACAAGTATCACAAAGACAACACCGGTCAGAATCCCTACGACCACCGAAGCACAAGACAAGAAGTGGTCAAAACCCCGAAGACTTCCCCGCTTCCTTCGACCACACAAAGATGTCGTCACGACCATCACAAAGCTCGTTACGACCATGCGCACATAGTTACGACCACATACAACACCGATATGACTTTATCGCACAAAGTCTAGTACCTCATCCGAGCACTCTATTGCACACAGAACACTTGAGCTCACCGAGCTCGCTCAAAGCTCACGACTCATCCCAAGTCGTTACGACCGATTCCCACAAAACGATCGCTTCGTGGTGACGACCAGCCAGAACGCCAAACGACCAAACTTCGTCGCTAACGTAATCGGAGTTTCACCACGCTCAATCCCGTGATACCGTTTACCGCCGATGTCTCAAGCGCCAACGTGATCGAACCACCGAGCCCTCAACGTGGGCGAGTGCACAACGTGGTCGAAGACCCACGCCCTTCAACGTGGTCAAATCTCCCAAGCGCCCTCGCCAACCACTTCCAACGTGGTCGAAGACGCCACGCCGTGGTCGAATGGCCCCGAGGCCTCGACCACCGCCAAAGTAGTCGACATCGACCACGACCAATGTGGTCGCAGCGTGCACAACGTGGTCGTAAACCCCGGCGCCGACCACCGATCACGACCAACGCGGTCGAAACTTCACAACGTGGTCGAGATGGCCCTAGAGACCTCCGACCACGGTTATTTTCACGAGTAAGATACCGCGTGGTCCCACGCAGTCCGACCGACTTCCGATCACGCCCAAATTCACCGAGGATGCCGCAACGTGGTCGAATCGCCCCGTGGCCTCGACCACGCCAACGAGTCGAGACTCCACAACGTGGTCGCACGCTACCGATCGGTTCTTGATTTCGCCAACGTGGTCGATACCCTTCCGATCACGACCAACGTGGTCGACAAAGACTCGAAAGAGTTTCACCACCACCAAACATGGTCGTAAATGGCCGGGTGACCTTCGATCATGGCCAAAATTCCGAGGGCTCCGCAACGTGGTCGCACTCCACCCGAGAGACTTTCGACCACCGCTAAACTTGTCGAGAAGGCCACATCCACAGCGTGGTCGATAGCCTTCCCGACCACTCGCTCAATGCCTCACCGGTTTCAACTAAGGACAACGAGTCGTAAGCGGCCTCACGACGAATGTTAAGGCTTACGACTTTGCGTAGTCACCAAACCTCAAAACCAAACTCAATCTTTCTAGATCAAGAGTCAATTACTCATCACAACCATGGGGTGACCTCCACATGGTCTCACGTAGCTAATCAAAACATCGAGTGTCATCATTTATTCAATCCACCGATTATACCCTTTCCATCTCGCAACCCACCATTTCATTAATCCAGCCATGGGTGTCTGATTCTCACACAATCCTAGCTTCCCCATAAATTTATTTCTCCAATCTCATATGTCACCAGAATCGTATATTCTCGATCTCAGATCCACCAATTGCCAACTTGTTACCACACAACTTATTTATAATCAAATACCTTTACTTGTGACCCACCGATCAAGTGATTTCTATTTCATCATCCAAAATATTCAATATTCGAATCGAAGTTACCAATTCCGTACATGAGTCTGAATATCCACCACCAATTCATAAATCCAATCTTAGGCTCATTATTCAACAATTTAATTTGCTCCTCATTCTAGTGAAAACCTGGTGTCCTTTATTTTGTATCCACCGATATCTGTTGTATCATAAATTCCGAATAATCTAATCCTGTGATTGCTATTCATCAAATTTTCACCTCGTAATTTCTAGTAATCCCCTAACATAATCACTTTTTTATTCCACCAAAAATCATTCTTATCAGGACTTTCTAACAATTCAATTCTTTGTTAGTGATCCAAAACCATAATTTGTCCTTTCAATAATCAATCTTATTTACCATTATCTGTCTCTTACTAATTCACTAGGTTACCTCCACCAAGACTATCAGTGATCAAGTCTACGACTCACTAGTGTACCTCCACCAATGTTATCATTGATCAAGATTATACTCTAGTACTCGTTATCATTTCCCAATAACCCCAGAAATTCAATCCTTCCTCCTGGTATTTGATCAAGTCCTAGTAATCACATTATTCCCCACCTCTTTCAAGAATTCATATTATTTATCCGTATCATAATCCCGCAATTTCCTTTGCACTTTCTAGTTCTCCAAAGATCATTTAAATCATCTATCTGGCCTATCAGTCTATTTAGACTCCACCAATTTACTCCCAGAATCCACCTTATCATTCCCCTTTTATTGTCGACATGATCCCACCAGCATCTTATATGTTTTTACTATAACAACTATCTCCTTCTCTACATCTCTATTTATTCTTCCTGCCCCTTTTATTTGGTGATAAGTATTATCATCATTTAAAAATATAATACATAGAAATTTCCTGGGACCTAGCAGTTTGAACAAAAATATAATATGTACGAGAATGCAATAACATTAGCGATTCAGATTCCATCCACCGTTACATGGCATCTGCACCATATGCTTAACTCTTCAGCGTTATAGCCGCTTACAGTATCACTGGGGCGACACCCAGGACAACACAAATCAGGGCCTTGCACTGCCCTCCACTTTTTCCATTCCCACCCACAAGGTTTTTGAAATAGAACTATATCTGGTTAAGTTCCCATGTCCGCCCATGACCGTGGGCACGGCTATTCGAATAGTTTTGACTCTGCAGAGCTTGTACACTTTCACCACAAGAGACAATCAACTCGTTGCCCCACAAGATTCCTTAGTCATGTGGTTGAGCAGACCATCACAGTGACTTTTCAAAATATCTAGTCCCTTTTGTCATCTCACATTATGGGAAACTGTCCACTTGCGGTGGGTCCCGTCTAAGCACGGGATGTTCCCCACAGCTACTAGCGTTATTCGGGCTCCACTCCCCTCAGCGCTAGCACGACTGGGAAACTTCACCCTCCACTTGGTGTCCCTTTAGGCCTTCTCTTGCCCTTGTTTATCCACTTCTATCAACTACCAGTGAGATGAGTCCGGGGGTGTCGATAAATTTACTTAGCCAAGTTGTATTTCTGGACTTGTGGTTGCACTGTTTTACGTGGGAGGTCATGACAAGATTCAGTCCTTAGTGGTATCTGGGCGGTTCTACCACACTTCATAACTTGTGCTTCCACCGCACCACACCAGCTCCCAAATCATCCGCCCAGATATTCAAGCAAGTTGAGGTTTTTGGGAGCATAAAATAACCGTATTGAACATATACAAGTCATTACTACTATGACTGCCCAACCAAATTTTCTCATGATTAAAAGTGATGCTTGGGGCATTTTGGTGCCCCTGAATATCTATGCAGTACTAAACATGGCATATAATTACGGACTTATTTTCGAAAGGTTAATATCATAATTTTGCTAGGGCGACAAAGTTCACATAATCAACTATTCCAAGGAGGGCGTAATATTAATCAAGGCAAGCAATGGGTATATAACTAAATTCTTGAATTAAACATGTATTTGCTTATAAAATAACATCATGCAATTTGATAATTTAAACAAAAGTAATTTGCAGAAAGTATAGGTTCAACATGATCAAAGTATTGACTCGTCTTGTGTGGTTTACCACGCTCTTGAGCTCACACAGTGCTTTTTCTTGAGCTTCTGGTCTTTGTCTTTACTTTGCTCTGATCGCACTTGATCCCTTGATTCCTTAGGACTCCAACTTCTAACTACGTGCTAATCGACTGAGTACAAGTAAAAGCAAATAACTCAAAGGTTCCAAATAAAACTCAATTTTAGTCTCATTATGAGTTAATGGGTGGTTTGAGGCAAGGTCGGTGGTAGAATATGATGACTTGATCTTTTTATTAATATTTTCTTTTATTATTTTATATTTATCAAGGAAGTCCTATGAGTTAGGTTAGACCTATGAATTGGTGTATTTTGTCAAGCGCTAATATTCCAGGCATATGCTAGACGCGATGTATACAATTTTTAGTTTGTCGAATAAATTTTAGAGTCCGGGTTTTACAATATTTTGTGGTTCAACATCTTATATATCTTCAGTTATCACTAGGTTAAGCCTAATTTAAATTAGGGTCAATTTTTACGGGTTCCAACTTGCTATATATACAATTAGGCTCAATATTTTTATGTATTAAATCTAGTGTTAAGGTTTAATTAATGGTACCCTTATTATTTCGTCTACACTTTTGTTATCATTAGGCATAGCTTTTGTCCGAAATTTATTTAATGATAGCATGTTAAATGGTATTGCATATATTCTAATTGTAATTAAAGGTATTGCTATTAAATTCGGCCTTTAACCAAGCCACCCTTCTTTATTAATGCGGTAATTACTAATTACATTTAAATAAACTATTATCGGCATCCTAATTGTTCATTATAATAACTAATCCAAAATTTTAGATTTACATGTTCTCTTTTATATCCTAATTAAAATTTACTAGCTTCCCTAAATTATTCTCAAATTTTCCTTGATTTTATTAATCAAACAGTTAATAAAAATAAAATCGAAATAAAATGAAATGCGCATGAGAGGAGTTCGAACCCACGACTGCGCTTACTCTCTTCGGCTAGCCAACTGGGCGGACGTCTTGGGTGATAGAATAGGGGACACAAAGTAGATGAGCTAAAGCGTGGTGAGGTCCAAAGCAGAGGATGCGTTGCGGCCGCAGGTGGGCGGTGTCGTCGTGAGCGGCCGGGAGGAGGCGGCGATGGCCAAAATAAACCCTTGGGAAGAGAAGCCCACAGGGGTGGCGGCTCCGGCCGGGAGGCGTTGTGGCCGGCGGCGGTGGGAGAGCGGCCGAGTCGGGGAGGCCGTTAATGACGGCGGCAGGAGGAGGAGGGGCGGAATGGGGGTAGCTATAGCGATGGTGGGCCACGAAACTCACCTCGGTGGTCTACGGAGCCGGAGAAGGGCCGAGGCGAGCCGGCGGCGGAGGCCATGGGCGGCGCGAGCTTGCGCATGGCGCCGGCGAGCTGGGGTGGAGGAGGAGCTTCGGTGGCGGTTTAGGGAGGTTCGTGGTGGTGAGAAGATGCTCCACCCGGCGAGGGTGAAGGGAGATCGACCGAGGAAGAGTCGGCGGTGAGGATGGCGGCGGCGGCGGTTTCGTGGAAGAGGACCGCTCCGTGACACGAGGTTCTTGGGGCAGTCGCCGCGGTGGGAGGATGAGGGGAGCGTGAGGAGGACGATGTCGGGTTTCAGCGGCCTTTATAGGCGACGGGTGAAGCCAGCAACGGGGCGAGCGACCGTGCTGTCTTAGCGGTGTCAGGCGACGGCGACGACAGAGCAAATCCTGGCTGCGGCGAGATATGGGGCGACTCGCGCGTGACTACTCATTGCACGCGCTGCAGCTTTGCGCCGTGCCAGCCGAGTGATGGGACGGGCGGGGAGACAAGGCGACTCGGATGGCTCACAGGCGCGAAAAGGCGGGCAGCAAGGAGCACGCAGCGTCTTGGGAAGAAAGAAGAAGAGGAGGGAGGAGAGGCGCGGGGCCGGTCGGGGTGACAGGAAGACTCAGGGAAGCTAGGGCGGCGGAGGGCTACTGAGTCATCGAGTGCGCGTGCGCCACGGGAATAAGCAGAGGAGAGCTAGGAGGAGACGGGGAGAAGGGGGAAGAAAGGGGAAAGGAGCGAGGGCAGGAGCGGGGCCGCTGGCCAGAGAAAGAAAACGGGGAGAGGGTGGGGCCCGCGCAGGGGATGACAGAGGAGAAATGGAGAGAGAGGAAAGAGAGTGGGGCCTGCGTGGCAGTGAGAAACCGGGAGGGAGGAGGGAAAGAAAAAGAAAAAGGGGAAGAGAGAGAAAATGTGGGGCCCATGTAATAGAAAGGGAAATTGTGGCAAGAATGGGAGAAAAATGAGAAGCTTTAGCAGTTTTGTTTTTGAACATTTTAATTTTGAATCTGAATTTCTATGTCATAGTTAGGATTATTGATTTCAATTCTTGAAAGTTTATTTCAAGTGTTGGTTCAATTATCTAGATACAAAATCTAATGGCCCTCTACCTTTCGATTTTACTTATTTATTTATTTATTTGCTATTAATTGTACATATAAATTTTGAATGTCCAAATTTGGGTTTTGTATGCGAATTAAATTAAAAGAAGGAATTTTTGACCTAACCAATTAGAATATGCCCCAATATTCTTTTTGGTTTCATTTTATTGACTTAAATTTGAATTCAAGATTTTGGCATTTTTGAATTCACGATCTGCAATGTCATTTTCCATTTAATTATTTACATGATCATTATTTGTGTTTGGGATTATTCTTTGATTATTAATTTGCATGCCACAAATCTCAAAAAGGTTTCAAATAAATATTCAAGAGAAATTTGAATGCCAGCAAAATGTAAGAAATTTTTTAAAACTTCCATATTTTTTAACACTTGAAATTTAGGATGTTACAAGAGGGACCTCATCTGGAGAGACCTCCGTAATGGTCATTCGGCCGTCAGGCCTTTTCGATACTCCACTTCTACGCTTAGTTACCCCGGTCTTCAGAACGTCAGACCCATTCGGCAACGTCGATGACGATGACTGTGTGGATGTCATCTCTCTTGCAAGAAAAAACTAATTATAGTGAGTTGTGAGTGTAAATATTGGCACATGGTTTATCTTACAAGAAATAAGAACATTCGGTGACGTATATTATTGCTACAAGGTCTCTTTGCAACACTCTAGTATGAAGCTAATGACACACACGAGTGTCTCAGTTTCTATGAAGTTGGTCATGGCCAGAGTCTCTTTCTCCTCATCATGCTGCATGCTAGGCTTCGTTGCTACCTTAGGCGTAAAAGAACCTTTAGACTGCCATGGCAGCCCAAAGGTTATTGTACGCCTAAGATAGCAACGTAGCTTAGCACACGGAATGATAAAGAGGAAGAGATAACAACCCTGACTTACTCCATAGAATTTGACACACTAGAGTGTGTGATTTATTTCATGCCCTTTGAAAGTCTCTTTGGCATATATTATTGCTACAAAGTCTCTTTGGAACACACTAACATGTCATTCTAAATAGATCTTATAGCAATAACACGACCCTCCCTTAAGATTGTCTTTAAAAACTACAACTCACTTAGAAACAATAGATCCAACAATTTATCTCTAACTTAATTCCCTAGCTATTTCATCTCTCGACCGAACATTAAAGCACTGTACTCTTGAGCTTGAAAAGGCACAAAGCAGCTACTACTATGACTCATAGTGTTTCATGTCTTAAAGTGTATAGTGTTGTATTGTTCCTCTTGTATAACTACTACTCTGACTCACAGTGTTTTATGCCTTTTTTTACTTGAACCAGCAACCTACCCACAGAAGTAAGAAGAGAAGAGTCAGAGGAAGGGAGACAAGAACGTAGTGAAAGCCGAAGGTGAGTGTGGACCACCGGGAACCCAGAAGGACGACTGTGAGGACCACATGAAAGTGATATTTTGGCAACAATAAGGAATCACCATCCACATCTTCATCCGCGTGAGGACTACATGAGAGACCATGTGGTGGTCATCCCGTTGTGTATGATGAGTAATTGACATCGTTTTACGAAAAGTCGAGTTTGAGTCGGTTGGTTCGGACCTAGACGTTGCACGGCGTAACGGGCTCGGTCGGACTTGGTCGAACCTAGTCGTTTGGGTTTAGGTTGCATATTCTGATGACTCGACAAGTTTGATCTCTATTTACGCTTTCATGTAACGAGCGGTGCTATTTGATGTGTTTCTTGTCTATTGGCTGCAGGACATCGAGGCGAAGTCGTGGCGAGACACGAGGTGACCGGACTAGACGCAGGTGGCGTTGAGGTCGAGCGGTCGAGATGTGTCAAGACGGCGTGAACTTCGAGGTGGTTGCGAGTGCGAGACGAGGGAGAAGTCGGAGGTCTCGGTCGATGTCGGATGGACGCGACGGGCAGCGGCGTGTGGATCAGGACTAGACTCAGGGAGGAGTTGAGGTCCAGACGGTCAGGATGCCGAGTGCGGTCGTGTACAGTGGAGCGGACCAGGACTAGGCTCAGGGAAGAGTCGCGGTCTAGACGGTCAAAGGTGCCGGTTGCGGGAAGCTTCCGGGAAGGCGCTTGAGGGGCAAATTGGAGATTTGACCCAAGCCATGAGTTGGAGGCTGGTTTTCCCTCCAATTCTTGTGTTGACTTTGACTCTTGCTTCTTTTGGATGAGAGGCATGGAGTGGATGAGGATGACACTTCTTGATTTGCTATTTGAGGATGGGAGTCCATCTTTTAGCAAAGGGAGTGGGAGTGTGATAACTCACTCATGCATGCGTACAAGCAGTGAGAAGAGTGTGAGCTGAGCAGTGAGTTTGTTGTCTCCTGTGTGTGTTCTTGAGTGATCCCGTTGTGGAGAGTTGGATGTAAGCAAGACTATGTAAATCATCCCTCTTGTATTAATTATGTATGGGGTTGTTCTGTGATCCTCAATATCAATCAAGGATGATCTTTGTTTGAATTAAGAATGAAATCTCTGAAGTTTTTCTCTTGAGTTCGCTCTCGTTCTTGTTTTTGGTTTCTAGGGTTTTGATGATCTTTTGTTTCTCTTGAAGAAAAGGCATGAAATTTGATCTGGATTCTCCATGGTCATTGCTAACATACATGCAAAATTTCATAGCCAAAAGATCAAAGAATTGAGAGAAACTTGATTTTATGTCTCTCTGTTCGAAGTTCTTTCAGAAACTAGGGTTTGATGTTAGTCATGATTTTCTTTTGAGAGTTGGCTTGAAATTTGATATTCAGAGCCCTGTGGCTATTGCTAATATTTCCTCAAAATTTCATTGCCAAAGGGTCAAGAATCTGGGAGTAATTCGAAATTTAGTGATGCACTCTGTTTTTCCCTGTAGCTATTGCTTGGAGACAGGGGTAGTTTGATTCTCTTGATTTCCTGTCAAAAGTTGGGTTCAATTTCTTGGTCCCTTGCTATGAGATCACATCTTGTTGATTTTCAAAATCTCATAAGCAAAGAATAGAAGAATCCTGAGAAATCTGAAGATCAGTCTCCTTCTTGATTGTTCTTCTGTTCTATTCATACAAGAATGATTTCTGTTGGTTATTCTTATTCCCTGCTTCAGTAGTGTTGTGTTTTATGTTCTGAACACTCTCTGTTCTTGAGCCTTCAGCTTCTGTTTTCTAGGGTTTGGGTAAAATTCTTGTTTCTCTTTGTGAGTTATCATGAAACTTGATATCTAGAATTCCAAGGCTATCTATTAGCCATCCTCAAAGTTTCGTGAGAAAAGATTAAGAGATCATGGAGTATTTTGGGTTTTGACTCATTCTCTGTTGAGGTTACAGTTTTTGTCAAAATCTCAGTTTCTTCCTCTCTTGATGAGCTCTTCTCATTTCTCAGGTTCTGCTGCTATTTAAATCATTCTCTTGATCCTGTGAACTAAGAAGTGCAGCTGAATTTCCTCAATTTCTCGGTTTTGAGTGGTCGAAATTTTCCGCTTGTTGATTTTGTGGTCATAGAAAACCTGTTTCGACAGCAGTATTTTCAGCATTGCTACAGTTCTGTACTGCTGCCGAATAGCTGCTTCTTCTTCTCCTTGATTTGCTGCAGCTTGCTGGCTTAATTTTCAGTTTGCTTTTGCTGTTTTTCGGTTTGCTGTAGTTCTTTCTGTTGGCTGCTCTGAATTTCAGTCTTTGTGCAGCATGCAGTTTTCAGTTTGCTACTCTTCTTTTGACTGATTTTAGTTCTATAGCTCACAGATTAAGTCTTCAAATCTGAATTTGTTTGTCTCCCTGTTAAACCGGCAGAAAGACTGCATATTAATCTAGTTGTCTACATGCAGTTTTCGATTGTCTTGCTCTCGTTCATTTGTAGCTTGTCCCTCTGTTTTCACCTTTGCATGTGTGTGTTCGCACAATGGCTTGAGTTTCTCAAAAGTGCTTTTCTTTTATTTCTTTGCTGATCTTTCATGATTTTGCATGCAGATCAAGCGGCAATATTTTCAATTGAAATTTTCTTGATTACTCTCGATTTATGCTGAATTTTTAGTGTCGCATGCGTTCCAAATTTCAGCAAAATTAATTTTAATTTTCTGTGAGGTGCTTTGTTTTGCTTCTTTTAAAAAACAGTGTACAAATTCTCGGGGGACGATTTTAAAAGAGAGCGACATTCACCCCCCTCTGTCGCCATTTCGGTCCTACACTACACCAAGACCACCCCCAACAACCTAACCACTTCCAGCCTGACACAAGTAGGCCTACATTCCCTTCCGCATCCATTTCCCCCATTTCTTTTTGGGTTCCACATAAAAAGGCACTAACAGATATAGACGGATGTAACACACAGGATGTAAAAAGCGGGATTTAGGATCCATACCTTCGGAGGAGGCGGCGGGGAGGAGACAACTCATGCACACACAATAACAATACGAATGGATATATCACACATGATGTAAAGAAGTGGAATTTGAGATCCATACTTTCTGGTGGAGAGGATATTGGGAAGAGAGGCGGCGTTAGGGTGAGAAGCGATGGGAAAAGAGGTGGCATCGAGGAGGAGGCGTCGGGAGGAGAGGTGGGCGGGAGGAGGCGGCATTAGGAGGAGGCGGCGGGAGGAGAGGTAGCATCGGGAGGAAAGGGCGAGATACATCGGGTTCTCTGGCGGTGGCGATGGTGGTGGGGGATGAGGAGACGGAGGGGTGCGCATGTGAGGAGTAACAATGCAAACCATAAGTAGGGGCACTACTTATAGAAAAACTATCACAGATGGTTCTTCCTCGAGGCACGATCTTTGTCTCGAATGGAGGCAACTCGTCAAATTGATTGTACTGTTCCTCATACACAACATTCTCAACTCCAACAATTCTTCTTTTTCCATGAAGAACTACGTGGCGCTTCTTATTTATCGGGTCAGTTACATAAGAAACTTGAACAACTTACCTCATGAGTACAAATAGTTCATCTTTGTATCCTACATATTCGAGGTCCACAGTACTGACGCTGCACTTATCGACCTTTACACCCTATGAGAGTTAGACCCACGGTCTTGAAAGAGAGGATCTTGAAAATTACATAGTCGAGCTTCCAAATCTCCTCTACAAGCCCGTAGTAGGAGCTTGCGCAGTGACAGAACTAAGATGCTCATGAAATTCATCTATCACGGACACTTGACTTCGAGACTATGCTCTTTCTATCCTGATCTATTGTATAAAATGTGTACCAATTAATGTTGTATCCTTGCCATGTCATAATTGTAAATTTTGGCCCTTTACCAACCATTGCAGCATTTCACTTGACAACCTCTCGATGAATCACACCTTCAACCATTCGTTGAATCGGCGAGTTGTCTTGTCTTGTGACCCAAACCTTCGCCCATTTGGATTCTCTTGGCGTAGCATATCCTTGTGATGAGAAAGAGGCACACCTATTGGTTTGACTGGGCTATATAATTGATAAGGAACTCAATGATCTCTTGGTTGCATAATCTTTAATGATGCTGCCCTCCGGCCTAGATCGATTCCGTATATAGGACTTGAGAATTTCCATGTACCTCTCGAATTGATACATATGATGTAGAAACACAAGGCTGTATATCTTTATCTCTTTCACAAAGTGGACAGTGAGATGGACTATGATATCGAAAAATGATGGAGGGAAATATATCTCAAGATGACATGGAGTCCTCGCTACCTCGATCTGAGCATCTAGTCTATCAATATCGATGACCTTCGAGCAATTGCGTTAAAGAAATAACAGACTCATGATTGTCACTCGAACCTTGTTTGGCAAAATACTTCTAATTGCAATAAAGCAATTTTGTCATTAGCACATAAACAATCATGAGACTTCATGTCAATTAATTTTAAATCTTCGATGGAAACAAGTTTCTTTATGTTGGTGAAGTAACCAGACGGAACTTTTACACCATGCAAGCACTAGCACAGTTCAGTTCTCTCGCACTTAGACAGAGTGTACCAAGCTGGGTGAAGATACGTCCAGTCTTTATCTATCTCTCTTGGTGCTAACTCAGCCCTGATGTTCATAGCGACCAAGTAATGCCGTGCATTGACACCATCATTTGTTTTGTCACGAATGTTCAGTAAAAGACCAATCAAGCTATCACATACATTTTTCTCTACGTGCATGAAGTCGATTCAATTGTGAACTTTTAAGTGCTCCCAATAAGGCAAGTCCTAAAATATTGATCTCTTCTTACACATGTTCTTCTGACAGGTCTTCAACTTACATCCCTTTTCAAGCACAACATCGATATCCTTGATCATATCATAGACCTCTTTCTCACTAAAAGGCCTTGGAGCTGAGTCATCCTTTCTTTGTCAAATTATTTCTTCATCTTGCGGTATTGGTGATATCTTGGAAGGAACCTACGGTGATGCATGTACACAGTTTTGTGTGAGTTGTTCAACCACACACTCTCGGTATAATCTAAGCAACGCAGACAGGCTTTGGCTCCGTTTGTACTCATCCTGACAGGTTACCAAGGGCAGAAAAATTATTGATAGTGCAAAACAACAAGGCGCACATAGTGAAGTTTTCTCGTTTGTTCGCATCCCACAACTGTACCCCTTCATTCCACAGCGTCACAAGATCTTCCACCAATGGTGCTAGGTACACATCAATATCGTTCCCAGGTTGCTTCGACCCTTAGATAAGTAGTAACATCAAAATATACTTCCGCTTCATACACAGCCAAGGAGGAAGTTTGTACAACATTCGTATGCCATGTGCTATGTCGGTTGCTCATGTTACCGAAAGGATTTATTCTATTTGTACTCAACCTAAACCTTATATTCGTCAGTTCCACACCGAAGTCTACAAACATCCTATCAATGTTTCTTCATTGGGCAGAATCAGCAGTGTGTCTTATCATTCCATCTTTCTTATGCTCCTCTGAGTGCCAACGCAACAATTTTACATCATTTATGTTCACAAATAAATGCTTCAATTGGGGAATTATAAGTAGATATCACAACATCTTAGTAGGAGGTTCTTACTTCACCTCGATGCCCTCGCTATCATCGGAGTCATTCTTATGCTTGTATCGGGATGCTTTACACACCGAACAAACATATAAGTTCGCATACTCTTTACAGTAGAGGATACAATCGTTCAGACATGCATGTATTATTTATACTTCCATTCCCAATGCACAAAAAACCTTTTTCGTTTGGTAGGTGGTTCTCGGCAACACATTTCCCTTTGGAAGGATGTTCGATAGAAGACCTAACAACACCGTGAAACTCTTGTCAGACCAACCATTGCTTGCCTTAAATTTCAGCAGTTCAAGAATGGATGACAACCTTGTGTATTGCAGCTTGTAGCCCAAGAACAAAGATTTCTCCGAATCGTCCATCAAGCCCTTGAATTTACCAAACTCTCTCACTATAGTTCCTTCTGCATCGTATAGCATCTGATCCAGTTGTCATCGTATGACCTATCCTCATTGAAAGCACAGTCCACAACCAGCATATCGTCGTCTCCCTCGACGATGTTATAACTACCTTCCTGTATAATCTTCTCTTCACTATGACTGGTCCAACATGTATACCCCGTTTTGAAACCCCTTTGAATCAAGTAAGGTTTGATCTGCGCTGAGTTAGTAAACATCCTCATATTATCGCAATCAATGTATGGACAATACATATATTCCATTCCAACATTTTCTGCTCGGCCACTCTTCTAAAAGTAGACACGTCATTAATGCACTCTTTACTCACACGGTTCTCAATATCCATCCAGCTTCGATCCATCGATCTATGCTACGTATGTAACAAATTAGTATTAAATTGGATTATTAATGTTATTATAGCCAACCAGCCTAATACTTGCATATAATTTTTATTCACCTTAATAAATTGCTTATATCTAAATTTGGTCGATAGCTACGTATGTACTATTAACGAAGCAATATATATATCAAGCAAGAATATATTCAGGTAAACTAGGAGTAATGACTCATTCTTAAATTAGAGCAAACTACCATGCTAGATCTAAATCTTACTATCATCTCTCTTTATTACAAAGCATATAATTAGAAGCAAATAGTAACCTCAAATCACCAAGAATAAATTGATCTACAAGCTAGATCTACAAGCAGAATGCTTTCACCAAACTCCCCAAAGCCAGTCGCCTCCTTCAATGCAGCATAATGAAGACAAATATGTCAGGACTAATCTAGCTAGGTATTAATTAATAACGCAGCGTATCCCAAACACGTCTAACCACAAAATCGTGTGTAATACATCATTATCACGAGCGGTTCTCATTAAGAACTTTCGTGATAATGGTATATTCATAAATAGTTATTATTACAAACCGTATGTGATAATTACTTATCACATATGGTTTTTATTAATAATCAGATATGAATATACATCACGAGCAGTTCTAAAGTAGAACCGTCTATGATAAATACACCACATATTGTTCTAAATACATTCTCATATACATAAATACAAATTCACATATATATGACATATTCTCATATACATAAATGCAAATTCAGTAATGCCTCAGGAGTAAATATGTATTACTTTGTTGTTTTTTACCAGTCAGTAATGTCGTCGATCATGTCATTATAGCGAGACCGTTACATATATAGAAGATAGTAAATATAAATTCAACTACTTGTATATATTTACTTATGGCCAAATAGTGTGGGCAGCCACTTCTTACAAAAGATAAAAAAATAGAAACATAACTGCTTCAAAGTTTTTCTAGTAGCGGAGGTAGCATGATATCTCTGTCTTCAAAACTTCATAGGTGACGTGGTTGGCATCGGACGGTTCAGGATCATCAGCGAACGAAGCATGAAATGCATTCACATGCTGGTGCGCTCATTTGAGTATCTCCCGAACACCCTCCGACTGAATAATCAACTCGAATTGAGCCCACATGCTCTCTTCCCTTTCTTGAGGGATCTCAGCAAGGTTGACTCGATCGCCTGCCACCTCGACTAAGTACTCCAAGCGATGGCAAGCCTCCTGGAGATATGCAACATCATTGTGGAGGACCACGTTGATGGCAATGTTAGCTTCTGGGAAGTGGAGACCAACCGAAAAAGCGCGGTGGAGGAGGATATCAAGGCGTGGAAGGTGGCCTTCAAGCGCTTTGGTAAATCCTCGGATATAGCGGCGACACTATTGGCACAGTGTCTTTCCGTAGCATCCGCTAGCGTATGGCTGTGACATCCCAAAATTTTAAATTTGAAAATATGAAGCTTTTGAATTATTTTTGCCGTATATTTAATTTGAATTTGGATTTTTATAGTGTTTCTTAAAAGCTTTGGTTGAGGTTCTGATAATTAAAGAAATTCATGAAAAACAAAACAAACATTAGTAATGCTATGAAAGAAAATATGCAAATAATAGAAAACTAAAATATTAAATGCGAATCTGAAAAGATGATCCAGCATGAGGAGGGAGAAACATGAGTTAAAATATAAAATCTTATTTTGGAAATAATATCGTATATATATATATATACATATATATAAACTAAATTTGGACATTAATGAATCTATAAATACAATTTGTAACAAAGGTTAAATAAAATCAATAATCCTAAATATGAAATAGAAATTCAAATTCAAATTCCAAAATTCCCAAAGCTTCTCATCATTTTCCATTTTTCCCTCTCTTACATGTGGGCCCCACCTCTTTTCCTCTCTCCTCCTTTTTCTCTCCACTTCTTTCCTCTGCGCGCGGGACCGCCCTCCTCCCTTTTCTTCTTTCTTTTCCCCGCGCCGCACGCCTGCTCCTTCTTCCTTTCTTTTCTCCTCCCTCCTCTGTCGTTCCTCCCGCGTGGCAGCCATGCGCGCCCGCCCCATGGTTTCCCGCCGGTGCCCCGGTTTCTCATGAGCCGCCCACCGTTTCCATAGCCTCCCACGCCATAAGGAGCTCCCCGCCACTCCTTCCTCCCCGCCTCGCCGCCCATGCGCCGTGAAGCCACCTCCACGCCGCCCGGCCGCTCCGGTGAAGCCTTGCCACTCTGACCGCATCACGGTGTGCGCTCGCTTCCCCTCTACCTCCCCTCCGGTTTAATCGGAAAACCGCGTGCCGAGCTCGCCAGGATGCCGATCTTCCCCGCCGCCGGCCAAATGCGCCTCCGCCGCTGCCACATCTTCCTCGGAGCACCACCGTCCAATTCCTCGCGCTGGGAGCATCTTCACGACGCCCTCAACCTTCCCCAAACGTCGCCCGGCCTTCTCGACGCCCGAGCTCCCTCCTCCACGGGAGCCTTCTCGCCGCCGCCCCGGCTCACGCCGCCAGCCCAACCCGATCCCCATCCGGCCCGACGAACGGCTTGGTAAGCACCTCCTGGTCCATCTCTAGCTCATGCCCACCTAAAACCCCTCCTTCTCCCTCTCCGTGCCGCCCACAAGCGCACCTCGCCGGCCGCATCAGACCGCCGCCCCTCTGTCTCGCCGCCTCTCCGGCCAACGTGCCGCCGTAGCCCCGACCACCTCCCCACACCCCATTTTGGCGGTCACCGACGTGCCCCGGCCACCACTCACCGGCAAGGCAGCCTTGCTTGGCGCAACCTTGCTGTTTGCCCCAACCATGGACTGCATTTTCTTGATAGCTCCCCCCGTTGAAACACTAAATGGGCAATAGCCCAGTGGTAAACCGAGCCGGGCTTTCTCCACAGGTCTTGAGTTCGATCTCTGCCGGCCGCATCCTTTTCACTTCGTTTTTGTTTTGTTTTTCGGTAACCGTTTTAAATCCAGAAAATTATGGGTAAAATTTGGGAATGGTCTAGTAAAGCTAATAAATTTAATTGGTATATAAAACAAGATTATTTAACACTTAAATGAGGATTAATTATCATAAATAAATGATTGTGCTCTCCTTCATTTAAAACCTACATAATAAATTTTGGGAGTAGATTCATTAAGCAACAAATAATAAAATAAAATACGAAAACTAATCATGAATAGTACTAGAGTATATCCAGAAAGAGATGAGTTTAGTAAATGTTTAGTCCTAGGTCAAACGATAGACAGTAACCATTATGTTCCGAATATTGTTTTAAAGTTAACTATTAATGACATACTGAGAAACCAAGTAAAATCCTGTTTAGGTTATGCTCGCATGGAATAATGATTTAGCAAATGGGAACCTTTTAAGGAACCAGTCACACACTCATGTATTTAGTAAAATAGATAGAACTAGCCTCCGCATAGCTAAACATACAGGGATTAAATCTTAAATTTTGAGTCAAGCACGAATAAATGTAGCAATCTAGGACCCGAACCCATGGATCCTAATTCAAATTAAACTAGGCATAGTGGTAACTTCGGATACATAAAATGTCACGCTATAAAATGCTATAACCCGGACTCTAGGATTAATTCGGTGAGCTAAAATTTGTATACATCGTGTATGTAGTATATACCCTTGAATATTAGTGATCGACACAATAATACAGCTAGACTTGTACACCAACTCATTGGTCTAACCCAACTCATGGAACTTCCTAAATAAATACAAAAATAATAAAAGAAAGTTATTAATATAAAGACCGAGTCAGTATATTATACTATCAACCTTGCCCCAAATCACCCAAATCACCCACCGACTCATAATAAAGCTAAATTGAGTTTATTTGGATGTATCTGAATTTTTGAGTATTACCTTTAATTGGATCCTTTGAGTTATTTGCCTTTACTTGGGTTCAGTCGTTATTGCGTAAGTAGAAATGGGGCTCCGAAGAATCAGTGGATCAAGCGAGGCCAAGATCGAAGGGAAGATAAGGACCAGAAGCTCAGGACCTTCGAATAAGAAAGCGTTGAGTGAGCACAAGACCGCGGTAAAACCGCGTCAGGCGAGTCAATACTTTGATCATGTTGAACCTACATTTTCTGCAAATTACTTTTGTTTAAATTATCAAATTGCATGCTATTATTTTATGTGCAACTACATGTTTAATTCGAGATTCTAGTTACATGCCCATTGTTTGCCTTGATTAATATTACACCCCTTTTAATAGTTGATTATGTGAACCTTGTCGCCCTAGCAAAATTATGATATTATCCTTTCGAAAATAAGTCTGTAACTATATGGCATGCTTAGTACTGCATAGATACTCGGGGGCGCTGAAATGCCCCAGCATCATCAACATTTTCAATCATGAGAAACTGGTTTGGGCAGTCATGGTGATAATGACTGGTATTTGTGTTGGACATGATTATTTTATGCTCCCAAAAACCTCAACTTGCTTGAATATCTGGGCGGATGATTTGGGGGCTGGTATGTGGTGCGGTGGGAGCACAAATATGGAGTGTGGTAGAACCGCCTGGTAATACTAAGGACTGAATCTTGTCATGATCTCCCACGTAAAACAGTGCAACCACATGTCTGTAAATTACAACTTGGCTAAGTAGCGGTATCGACACTCCCCGACTCATCTCACCGGTAGTGGATAGACGTGGTTATGCAAGGGCAAAGGAGGCCTAAAGGGACACCGAGTGGAGGGTGACGTTCACCAGTCGTACTAGCATTGAGGGGAGTGGAGCCCGAATAATGCTGGTAGCCGTGGTGAACATCCCGTGCAACGTATGGGACCCACCGCAAGTGGGCAGTTTCCCATAGGGTGAGATGACTAGAGGAACTAGATATCCTGAACAGTCATGTGATAATCTATTTGACCACCGACCAAGGAATCGTGGGGCAACAGTGGATTATCGCTTGTGGTGAAAGTGTACAAACTCTGCGAGTCAAAACTATTGAATAGCCGTGCCCACGGTCATGGGCGGACATGGGAAACTTAACCGGATATAGTTCATTTCAAAATGATTTGTGGGTGGGAATGGAAAAGTGAAGGGCAAAGTGCAAGGCCTGGTTTGTGTTGTCCGGTGTCGTCGAGTGGTAAGTTAGCGGCTATAACTATCAAGGATTAAGCATATGGTGCAGATGCCATGTAACGGTGGATGGAATCTGAATCGCTACTGTTATTGCATTCTCATATATATTACGTTTTGTTCAAACTGCTAAGTCTCAGGAGGTTTTCTATGTATCATATTTCAAAAGCTAAACGATGATAAAGCCTCTTTTACAAAGTAAAGTGATAGGAAGATAAATAGAGTCGTAAGAAGAGTGGATGATCATTGTGGTAAATACATAACGATGATTGGTGGATTCATGCCGATTATAAAAAGAGAATATTAGAGAGGAGTTTAGGAGAAATAAATCGGAGGAGTCTAAATGAACGGATGGATTAGAAAGATGATTTAAATAATTTTGGAAGATTAGAGAGTGCAAAAGAAATTGTTGGATTAAGACATTAATATAAAGTCTTGAGAGATGTTAGTAATAATGTGATTGGTAGGATTTGATTAAAATACTGGAAGGATGAATGGAATTTTTGGGCATATCGGAGGAATAATAATAGTTACCGGAGTATGATCTGGATCAATGATTTTGGTGAATTAGAAGAGTGTAAAGGCAATTGTTGGATTTAATGGGATTAACAGGAATTGATCTAGATAGATGAGTTGAATTTGAGGAAATTTGGAGATATGATAATTGAAGCATAAACTAGATTAATGATATTCTTGGTGCTGAAGTATTGATGAATTAGTTAGAGATAAATAATGAAAATAAGGATGATTATGGAAAGGGCAATTTATGGTTTTGGATCATTAGTAGAAAGGATTGATTTGTTAGAAAGTTCTGATATGACTGATTTCGGTGGATTAAAAAGTAATCCTATTAGGGAATCACTGGAATTCAGAAGTAGGGAGTTGGTGAATATTGATTACAAGATTGGACTAGTATGAATTCGGAATACGTGAAGATATTTGTGGATTCAAAATGAATATATGTATATAAAAGGTTTGATCGGTGGATTAGCTAAATGATGCCACTCATTGTTTGGAGTCTTAGGCGACATTTAGTAAGAAAATTGTGTCTTTGGGGAAATAAGTCAATTATGGCATTTGGGAGAGTGAGTCAATTTGGCAATCGCCGTGTGGAGTTTTAGGTAGCAGTAATAACACTATGGTTTAATAATAACAATGCTACCAAAAGCGATTTACGGCAAATAAAACAATCCGAGCCTTTCCTTTGATAAGCCATGCATACTATATATTTGCATTACGTGTATTGGCTCATGAGCACGGTGGTTAGTGTGCTCACACCGCTCTCATAACAAATTGATTCGTGAAATCGATCATGCGCATAAGCAATACTCGGGTCTTGAAGGCAAAGAAGGTGAAGACGTCAAGGGCTAGGTCGCGAACCTCCAGGTTGGTCGCCTGTGGGCATGTCTGAAGGTCCCACCTGTGTGCTTTCTTCTTCCGCGCAATTCATTGATTTCGCCTAATCGCCCATGAGTAAGTTTACTATTTTATTTATGCTTCCGCATGGTATGTATTTGATATTCATTTACAGAATCGTGAGCACTATCTCTCGATCCGTGGAATAGTGCATTAAATCACTGTGGGATTCCGGATGGTAAAACTGGGTCCGGCAGGATGGTATCGAGCATATCATTGCAGTCGTGACCTAGTTAGCCCGGCCGTTAGTTTCATGACTAGACATATTTCTTTAAAAACACTATCTCCGAAAATACAAGTTATACTGCTCGTTCTTATCTCTCTTAGATGATTCCTCTCATCTATATGCCGCTTTAGCCATTTCTACTTCTCGTGCTCTCTTACCACGAACTCAAAAGGATGAAAATCCAAGACTCCTCTTGTGAACTCTCCTTGAAAACCTATTTTGGGCCAATAGTCATGATGCTTGAATTTAAAGCTTTATTTCAAAAAAAATTCTTGGAGGATGATTATCAAATTGTTTACGAAATTCATTTTCAAACTCATTTTGACAAACACCGATCTTCCGAGGAATTTTCATAAGTTAAACTACTTACCAAAACTTATCCAAAACTTTACCTTGGTTTTCAAATAGTGCAAAATAAAGTTACTTCTTGAAAGCTTTCACCAACAAGGACTTTGTTTTTCAAAAATAGATCCTAAGGGTTAACCTTGGGTGTTACCTTGAAAGAGTTATGTTGGTAAAACCTAAACTCCTGTTTGGTTTTATCACCCGAGTTAAAAGAAAATCTTCATTTTGTTACAAAGTTTCATTGAAATAATAATATTAATAATGGTAATACTGGAATAAGAAATGATATCAAGCCAATCACCTCCAAATACTTTCCTCTTCTTTCTATTGATTTGGGAAGAAAATTTTGATCCTCATCTCGCACCCATACTCCAAGCAGTTAAGGTTAGGAGCGTTGAAGATCGTCATGAAGATAGAATGGTTTCGTTTTAAACAAACTATGCAGATGAACCCTGTGCCCCCTTATGTGTGCTTCCCCGAATAGACGTTGTATTGTTGCAAGATTTCACTTTGGCCTCAGACACTTTGCCTTCTTGCCCTCAAGGCCCTATTTCATGCAACACAGAAAAGCTTGCTTTCAAAATTTGTGTGGTTCCGTATCACCTCAGCTTCTGGGGTATACTCTCCTAGAGTTTTAATGGTTTAGAGTATCTTATCTCTACGATGTGACACTCATCTCATGCTGTTTCCCCCTCACCTTTTCTGAAAAACCCTACTAGGCCCAATGGATGGAAGCAAGACCACTACCACAGTCAGAAGAAAGAAGGGAAGAATAATAATCGATGCTCGCAATAGCCCCAACCATGTGTACCAACCATCGCATGACTTCACTCACGAGAAGGACCCAAGAGGGTACCATCATGAAAATAATAGCATCCACGTACTAAGCAAAGGCACTCGGAAGAAGAAAGGCAAGTGTTTCAGATATGGCGACCAAGGACATTATGTGAAGAATTGTCCCATCAAGGGGAAAAACAAGCGAATAATGGATGCCGTCACCATCAGCCTCAACTCCGACGAAGGAGAACCAGTTGCAAAAGCTTTGTCACCAGACCAGGAAGCTACACTGAATAATATATGTAGTGAGTGTGGCAAAGCCGGACATGTCGCACAACACTGCCCTCCACTACGACAACTTGGACAAGGAGCCTGTTTCACCTGTGGACAAACCGGACATTACTACTACAATTGCCCGTTCCCTCATTTATACTGCAAGAAATATCATTATCCGGATGAGCGCCTCACAACTCTAATAGCTTGTAGGCGTTGTGAGAAAGGGACATGAGAAAAGTCAATGTACAGCTAGCTGCCCCAACTGCGAAGAAGACCACCCGCCAGGAGAATGTCCGACCAGCAAGATCACCTGTTTTCTCTGCGAAGGACAAGACCACTGCCCCAAGGATTGCTTCATGAGTCCGTTGCTAACCAAGGCAGCTGAGATACAACGAATGAGTCTTCAAGTCGCCATAGGACTTGTTATGCCCGGGGTTAGAAAGGGCAACTAATGTTAGATGTCATTTATTTTAAGGGGTAGCAAGAGTAGACCAAATGTTGGAAGGCTACTATGGCGTGTAATCACTTTTGGGAGTATCGATATGATGTATGCCTACCCGGAGATGCAACAGTTTGTGTTTGGCCAAATCAAACCGAACACGAGATCCATAAAGCCAAAAAAAATCTTCTGTAGGTAAGGATTACGAGATGTACCCTTAGCTAAAATCATCAACTTGTCAAAACCCTAGAGTAAGGGCAAGACCCTAGCAAAAGTAAAAGGCCACCCTATAAAAATACCCATCATCACCTCTGCATTCTTAAGGCTCTACCCCCTAAGACACAGACCATTGCTACCCACCTATCAGTGTAAAACTCTACAACCGTATGTCCACCAAACAATGCGACTACTTCATTCGACGACGAAGTGAAGACAACAATGTTGAAGAACAAGTATTTGAAAGTCTACAACCTACCCTAGAGAACAAGGTTTCTCCCTTCCCTTTTGACTTCTCAAGTTCTAACCCCTATTATGCGATTCTCACCTCTATGAAGCTAAAGGATTATACATCGAGCAACACCGAAAACCCTTTTCCTAGCCAATATGACCTCACCTCCTTTCTTTCTATTCTACCGGAATCTCGGGGTCGAGATTCATCTTAAGGGGGTAGGTTTGTGACATCCCAAAATTTTAAATTTGAAAATATGAAGCTTTTGAATTATTTTTGCCGTATATTTTATTTGAATTTGGATTTTTATAGTGTTTCTTAAAAGCTTTGGTTGAGGTTCTGATAATTAAAGAAATTCATGAAAAACAAAACAAACATTAGTAATGCTATGAAAGAAAATATGCAAATAATAGAAAACTAAAATATTAAATGCGAATATGAAAAGATGATCCAGCATGAGGAGGGAGAAACATGAGTTAAAATATAAAATCTCATTTTGGAAATAATATCGATATATATATATATATATATATATATATATATATATAAACTAGAATTTGGACATTAATGAATCTATAAATACAATTTGTAACAAAGGTTAAATAAAATCAATAATCCTAAATATGAAATAGAAATTCAAATTCAAATTCCAAAATTCCCAAAGCTTCTCATCATTTTCCATTTTTTCCTCTCTTACATGTGGGCCCCACCTCTTTCTCTCTCCTCCTTTTCTCTCCACTTCTTTCCTCTCGCTGGACCGCCTCCTCCTTTCTTCTTTCTTTTCCCAGCGCGCCGCCTGCTCCTTCTTCCTTTCTTTCTCCTCCTCCTCTGTCGTTCCTCCCGTGGCGACCATGCGCGGCGCCCGCCATGGTTTCCTCCGCTGCCCCGGTTTCTCATGAGCCGCCCACCGTTTCCATAGCCTCCCCTGGCCATAAGGAGCTCCCACGCCACTCCTTCCTCCCTGCCTCGCCTCCTGCCCATGCGCCGGCCGAAGCCACCTCCACGCCGCCCGGCCGCTCCGGCGAAGCCTTGCCACTCTGACCGCATCACGGTGTGCGCTCGCTTCCCCTCTACCTCCCCTCCGGTTTAATCGGAAAACCGCGTGCCGAGCTCGCCAGATGCCGATCTTCCCGCCCGCCGCCAAATGCGCGCCCGCCACGCCACATCTTCCTCGAGCACCACCGTCCATTCCTCGCTGGGAGCATCTTCACGACGCCTCAACCTTCCCAAACGTCGCCTGCCTTCTCGACGCCGAGCTCCCTCCTCCACGGAGCCTTCGCCGCCGCCCGGCCACGCCGCCACCAACCCGATCCCCATCCGCCCGACGAACGGCTTGGTAAGCACCTCTGGTCCATCTCTAGCTCATGCCCACCTAAACCCTCCTTCTCCTCTCCGGCGCCTGAAGCGCACCTCGCCGGCCAGACGGACCGCCGCCTCCTGTCTCGCCGCCTCCGCCAACGTGCCGCCTTCGGTAGCCTGACCACCTCCCCCACACCCCATTTTGGCGGTCACCGACGTGCCCCCGGCCACCACTCACCGCCGGCAAGGCAGCCTTGCGCCGGCGCAACCTTGCTCTGTTTTGCCCCAACCATGGACTGCATTTTCTTGATAGCTCCCCCCGTTGAAACACTAAATGGGCAATAGCCCAGTGGTAAACCGAGCCGGCTTTCTCCATGTGTCTTGAGTTCGATCTCTGCCGGCCGCATCCTTTTCACTTCGTTTTGTTTTGTTTTTCTAACTGCTTTAAATCCGAAAATTATGGGTAAAATTTGGGAATGGTCTAGTAAAGCTAATAAATTTAATTGGTATATAAAACAAGATTATTTAACACTTAAATGAGGATTAATTATCATAAATAAATGATTGTGCTCTCCTTCATTTAAAACCTACATAATAAATTTTGGGAGTAGATTATGTTAAGCAACAAATAATAAAATAAAATACGAAAACTAATCCGCGAATAGTACTAGAGTATATCCAGAAAGAGATGAGTTTAGTAAATGTTTAGTCCTAGGTCAAACGATGACAAGAACCATTATGTTCGAATATTGTTTTAAAGTTAACTATTAATCACCGTGACATCGAGAAACCAAGTAAAATCCTGTTTAGGTTATGCTCGCATGGAATAATGATTTAGCAAATGGGAACCTTTTAAGGAACCAGACACACACTCATGTATTTAGTAAAATAGATAGAACTAGCCTCCGCATAGCTAAACATACAGGGATTAAATCTTAAATTTTGAGTCAAGCACGAATAAATGTAGCAATCTAGGACCCGAACCCATGGATCCTAATTCAAATTAAACTAGGCATAGTGGTAACTTCGGATACATAAAATGTCACGCTATAAAATGCTATAACCCGGACTCTAGGATTAATTCGGTGAGCTAAAATTTGTATACATCGTGTATGTAGTATATACCCTTGAATATTAGTGATCGACACAATAATACCTGGCTAGACTTGTACACCAACTCATTGGTCTAACCCAACTCATGGAACTTCCTAAATAAATACAAAAATAATAAAAGAAAGTTATTAATATAAAGACCGAGTCAGTATATTATACTATCAACCTTGCCCCAAATCACCCAAATCACCCACCGACTCATAATAAAGCTAAATTGAGTTTATTTGGATGTATCCGAATTTTGAGTATTACCTTTAATTGGATCCTTTGAGTTATTTGCCTTTACTTGGGTTCGATCGTTATTGCGTAAGTAGAAATGGGGCTCAAGAATCGATGGATCAAGCGAGGCCAAGATCGAAGGAAGATAAGGACCAGAAGCTCAGGACCTTCGAATAAGAAAGCGTTGAGTGAGCACAAGACCGCGGTAAAACCGCGTCAGGCGAGTCAATACTTTGATCATGTTGAACCTACATTTTCTGCAAATTACTTTTGTTTAAATTATCAAATTGCATGCTATTATTTTATGTGCAACTACATGTTTAATTCGAGATTCTAGTTACATGCCCATTGTTTGCCTTGATTAATATTACACCTTTTAATAGTTGATTATGTGAACCTTGTCGCCCTAGCAAAATTATGATATTATCCTTTCGAAAATAAGTGCAGTAACTATATGGCATGCTTAGTCTCGCATAGATACTGGGCGTATTGAAATGCCCCAAAGATCATCAACATTTTCAATCATGAGAAACTGGTTTGGGCAGTCATGGTGATAATGACTGGTATTTGTGTTGGACATGATTATTTTATGCTCCCAAAAACCTCAACTTGCTTGAATATCCGGGCGGATGATTTGGGGTGGTATGTGGTGCGGTGGGAGCACAAATATGGAGTGTGGTAGAACCGCCTGTAATACTAAGGACTGAATCTTGTCATGATCTCCCACGTAAAAAAGTGCAACCACATGTCTCAGAATTACAACTTGGCTAAGAAGCGGTATCGACACTCCCGACTCATCTCACGGTGAGTGGATAGACGTGGTTATGCAAGGGCAAAGGAGGCCTAAAGGGACACCGAGTGGAGGGTGACGTTCACCGTCGTACTAGCATTGAGGGGAGTGGAGCCCGAATAATGCTGGTAGCCGTGGTGAACATCCCGTGCAACGTATGGGACCCACCGCAAGTGGGCAGTTTCCCATAGGGTGAGATGACTAGAGGAACTAGATATCCGAGCAGTCATGTGATAATCTATTTGACCACCGACCAAGGAATCGGGTGGGGCAACAGTGGATTATCGCTTGGTGAAAGTGTACAAACTCGCAGAGTCAAAACTATTCGAATAGCCGTGCCCACGGTCATGGGCGGACATGGGAAACTTAACCAGATATAGTTCTGTTTCAAAATGATTTGTGGGTGGGAATGGAAAGTGAAGGGCGCAAGGCCCGGTTTGTGTTGTCCTCGGTGTCGTCCCCTGGTAAGTTAAGCGGCTATAATTTCAAGGATTAAGCATATGGTGCGAGATGCCATGTAACGGTGGATGGAATCAATCGCTCTCGTTATTGCATTCTCATATATATTACGTTTTGTTCAAACTGCTAAGTCTCAGGAGGTTTTCTATGTATCATATTTCAAAAGCTAAACGATGATAAAGCCTCTGCTTTTACAAAGTAAAGTGATAGGAAGATAAATAGAGTCGTAAGAAGAGTGGATGACTGCTGTGGTAAATACATAACGATGATTGGTGGATTCATGCCGATTATAAAAAGAGAATATTGGAGAGGGGTTTAGGAGAAATGAATCGGTGGAGTCTATATGAATGGATGGATTAGAAAGATGATTTAAATAATTTTTGGAAGATTAGAGAGTGCAAAAGAAATTGTTGGATTAAGACATTAATATAAATTCTTGAGAGATGTTAGTAATAATGTGATTGGTAGGATTTGATTAAAATACTGGAAGGATGAATGGAATTTTTGGGCATATCGGAGGAATAATAATAGTTACCGGTGTATGATCTGGATCAATGATTTTGGTGAATTAGAAGAGTGTAAAGGCAATTGTTGGATTTAATGGGATTAACAGGAATTGATCTAGATAGATGAGTTGAATTTGAGGAAATTTGGAGATATGATAATTGAAGCATAAACTAGATTAATGATATTCTTGGTGCTGAAGTATTGATGAATTAGTTAGAGATAAATAATGAAAATAAGGATGATTATGGAAAGGGCAATTTATGGTTTTGGATCATTAGCAGAAAGGATTGATTTGTTAGAAAGTTCTGATATGAATGATTTCGGTGGATTAAAAAGTAATCCTATTAGGGAATCACTGGAATTCAGAAGTAGGGAGTTGGTGAATATTGATTACAAGATTGGACTAGTATGAATTCGGAATACGTGAAGATATTTGTGGATTCAAAATGAATATATATATATAAAAGGTTTGATCGGTGGATTAGCCAAATGATGCCACTCATTGTTTGGAGTCTTAGGCGACATTTAGTAAGAAAATTGTGTCTTTGGGGAAATAAGTCAATTATGGCATTTGGGAGAGTGAGTCAATTTGGCAATCGCCGTGTGGAGTTTTAGGTAGCAGTAATAACACTATGGTTTAATAATAACAATGCTACCAAAAGCGATTTCTGGCAAATAAAACAATCCGAGCCTTTCCTTTGATAAGCCATGCATACTATATATTTGCATTCGTGTATTGGCTCATGGAGCACGGTGGTTAGTGTGCTCACACTCGCCTCATAACAAATTCGATTCGTGAAATCGATCATCGCGCATAAGCAATACTCGGGTCTTGAAGGCAAAGAAGGTGAAGACGTCAAGGGCTAGGTCGCGAACCTCCAGCTTGGTGCTGTGGGCATGTCCTCAAGGTCCCACCTGTGCTTCGTTCTTCACTGCTGCAATTATTGATTTCGCCTAATCGCCCATGAGTAAGTTTACTATTTTATTTATGCTTCCGCATGGTATGTATTTGATATTCATTTTCAGAATCGTGAGCACTATCTCGATCCAGGAATAGTGCATTAAATCACGTGGGATTCGGATGGTAAAACTGGGTCCGACAGGATGGTATCGAGCATATCGATTGCGGTCGTGACCTAGTTAGCTCGGCCGTTAGTTTCATGACTAGACATATTTCTTTAAAAACACTATCTCCGAAAATACAAGTTATATCGCTCGTTCTTATCTCTCTTAGATGATTCCTCCCATCTATATGCCGCCTTAGCCATTTCTACTCTCGTGCTCTCTTACCCTCGAACTCAAAAGGATGAAAATCCAAGATTCTCTTGTGAACTCTCCTTGAAAACCTATTTTGGGCCAATAGTCATGATGCTTAAATTTAAAGCTTTATTTCAAAAAAATTCTTGGAGGATGATTATCAAATTGTTTACGAAATTCATTTTCAAACTCATTTTGACAAACACGGATCTTCCGAGGAATTTTCATAAGTTAAACTACTTACCAAAACTTATCCAAAACTTTACCTTGGTTTTCAAATAGTGCAAAATAAAGTTACTTGAAAGCTTTCACCAACAAGGACTTTGTTTTTCAAAATAGATCCTAAGGGTTAACCTTGGGGTGTTACCTTCGAAAGAGTTATGTTGGTAAAAACCTAAACTCCCTGTTTGGTTTTATCACCCGAGTTAAAAGAAAAATCTTCATTTTGTTACAAAGTTTCATTGAAATAATAATATTAATAATGGTAATCTTTGGAATAAGAAATGATATCAAGCCAATCACCTCCAAATACTTTCCTCTTCTTTCTATTGATTTGGGAAGAAAAATTTTGATCCTCATCTCGCACTCCATACTCCAAACAGTTAAGGTTAGGAGCGTTGAAGATCGTCATGAAGATAGAATGGTTTCGTTTAAACAAACTATGCAGATGAACCCCGTGCCCCTTATGTGTGCTTCCCGAATAGACGTTGTATTGTTGCAAAGAAGGTGAAGACGCCAAGGCTAGGTCGCGAACCTCCAGGTTGGTCGCCTGTGGGCATGTCCCGAAGGTCCCACCGTGTGCTTCGTTCTTCCGCCGCAATTCATTGATTTCGCCTAATCGCCCATGAGTAAATTTACTATTTTATTTATGCTTCCGCATGGTATGTATTTGATATTCATTTTCAGAATCGTGAGCACTATCTCGATCCGTGGAATAGTGCATTAAATCACAGGGATTCCGATGGTAAAATCTGGGGTCTGACAATGGCCGACGAGGTGCTCAGACAAGATGGCTGTGTTGGCCGTCAATGCCAGCAACAAGAAAGAGTAGGGAGCTATTTATTTGTTCTTGAGAGACAAGGAAGATAGGCGGGCGGCCGGCGAGGTGCTCGTACAGGATCAGCGATGTGGAGATTAATCTCCGGTGGCGGACGATCATTTTTATACAATAAGGAATACATCCGGCGCGTGAGACGAAGAGATGCATCGGGAGCGAAACGATCGAAGAGGCGTGCATCGGGGAGACGAAGCGCCATTTATGCGTACAAATACATATCATAGACAGTTCCAACCATAAGTAGTTTGTGATACACAACTATCACAGATGGTTCGTATTAATACCCGTTTGTGAACTATCATATACAGTTCTAATTAAAAACCATATATGATGTCTGCAATTATCACAGACGGTTTGTATTAATAACCGTCTGTGAACTATTACAGGTAGTTATTAACAAAAATCATTTATGATAATTACGTATCACAGATAGTACATAGTTACGTTTGTAAAATCATATGTGATAATTACAATAGAGATGGTTTCTTTTGAATCGTCTGTGATAAGACATCTAGTATAGTCTGTTTTGTAGTAGTGTTAGTAGTATATAAAAATTTTTACATTCACGTCCACATCATACTCATCTTTTTCTTAACTCTGTAAACCTTTTAGAATTATTTATCTCAATTATTTGTCATCTGCTGGACATGTTAGGTAGCAATCCTAATCCACGGACCACGATGGTGATGTCTTGGATGATGCTGACACTAGCTCGAGTTGGATGTCATTAATATGCTTACAATAGTTAATATATTAATTTTATCGTCGCAAACAAAACTTAATTTTTTCTTCTAGTTGTGCACTGGATCAAGCGTAACGTACATATGCACATGCCAATAGGTGGTTGCATGCATGCGTGAAGACGTTGTTTCATGCATGCAACTTCATCAATTCGGTCCACAGTGTTCATTTTTTTATAGGGTTAGACCTGTAGATTAATGTAACGCCCCCTTTTTTAGGAACAGGGACGTCGAGCCACCCGCAATGTACCTAAGAGTTCGCCACGGATAGAAGAAGTATCATGCCTACCCACGAGCAATTTAAAGAAGTTAATTTGATTAAAATAAGACCTAATGGCTAACTTTAGCAACAATACGGGCGTCCAAGCCTAAAACTTAACTAACATACAGAAGAGCCGAAGAAAACTCCACATGAACACTTGAGTGTAGACGTAACCCTAATACGAAAACTTGCAGCATCCTCTTTTCCTCTGGTATCTGTTGTGGTGGAGACATTGTAAGACTGAGTACCAACAACTGTACTCAGCAAATCACATGGAGAAATACTATATATCTACTTGCCAGAATTCTCAAGTGAAGGGAATACAACCGTTCTATTATAATATGTGGATGCATCTTTGTTTGTCAACGTTTTTGAACACAAAAGAATAATAACTATTTAATAATTTGGGGTTCCAAAACTTGATTAATAGACCTCAACATTTTTCAACTCATTCCCAAGTCTACTTATGCCTTGCTGTTGGAATCGCCCATGAACATAGCTTCTTTACCTAAGTATGCAGATTCGAGATACTATTGTGATTACTCTGTAGAGTTGCCCAGCTTTACACGCAAGAATTTCTTAACCCTCATGACTGAGTTAAGAAAACAAAGTCGTTTTACTGCTTATCTTTTTATATAGGCTCTACCCGGTAGACCTCCAACTCAGATCCGGGTATCTGCCGACACAGCCAAATATCTTCTGCCCGTCCTGAGAGGAATCTATCGTTGTTCAGTATGGTTTTACCCCCTCCCATACCAACACTTCTCACTCTTGTAGAGATACAATCGATTTGAGCAGCTACTAAACCAGGTTTCACAAGTCAAAACTTGTGGTTGGACGATCACTATGTTCCTTGCTCAGCATAAGGTCATCCTTATTTCTCTAGCTTTACCATCACTTCACTCTGAGGCATTAACTGCACAGACCTTTGCCCTAGGGTAAGGTCGTGGACGAAGGTCACCTGGTGGCTTTCCACTAGACCCCCTTACCCTAGAACCAATTCAATAATTCCACCGGCCCAAGGCCAACACAAAATTCTCATGATAATCAATTCCTAAGAAACACTTTTGTAAAAGCACAGGTAAAAATAATAAGTTAAACAGTAGTATGAAATAGTTGAGTTTCCTATACTACCATGGTCATTTAAATAGTAAATTTAGCATTACTAAGTTTTGTCAAGGTGAATATGGCCATCAAAGTAAATAGGGCTTTTTCAGTGGTATTATGTAACTAGGTATCATGTCATTGGAAACATTTATTGCACATAAAATACCAAGACACAAATACTTGATAATGGAAATCTGATAAATAATTAATAAAATGTAAGTTCAACATGATCAAAAACATGTGACTTTAGTCTTTCCCGTCGTTCTCAATCTTCTCTACCGGCTTCAACCTTGCTTCATTCACCTTTGCGGCCCTTCAGTTGACCAACTCACTTGGTCCGTTCACTAGCGTAGAAAACAAAGTCAAACAAGTTCCTGCCTTGCAGAATGCAAGCTAGGAACAAAATGCAATTAAATAACAAGAAAAACATAAAAGGAAATGGGTTGGGTGGTTGGAGTTCAACAATGTTTGGTTGGCTGACAGGGCTAGAGTTGGATTAGATAGGCTCGAAACGATCAAAAAGGGCATATGTGTTGGATGTATTTTGGAAACAGAGGATTAATCTTTAGAAATGGATGATTGATTTTCGAATTGGGTGAGTTTGGGTTTCATCAAGATTTAATTTGACAAAACGGAGGTCGGAAATGGATTCACGGGGTCAGAACGGTCAAAACAGGTATTTTTGTAAATTCATGTTCGATGAATAGTAATGATTCAATCACTGCTCATCTCGGATCGGTAGCTACGATGCGTGTTCAAACAGTAGTGGATCGGATATTTCGGGTGAACAAGACTCAACAAGATCGCTCGCCCAAAAACTCGCGAGCGATTCGGCCCAAACGGCGCGTGTCTGTGGACAGGGGTGGAAAACGGTAACGGATAATTCGTTTTATCCGATATTCGTATCCGAGAAAACACGAATATGGTAAGCAAAAATTCGTATTCGAAGATATGAACATGATTTTTAGAATAGTACATTAGAAGATATGAACTTTGAGAGACTGTTGTCCAGCACCTCATGAAAAAACATTAATTTGATTTAAGTAATGCCAAAACTAAATTTTATGAATAACTAGAAAGTGATAGAAAATTTCCGTAGATACTAAAAGCAGCATTGCTTAATAAATTTGGACGTGTAGATTAAAAAATTAAATTAATGAGTCTGTTGTCCGAAAATGATAGACCTATCTTTTGGATTAAAAACATGGAACGAGTAAATATGTAAAACTGATGCTAAGTTACCCAGATCAATTCTCCCTAACTTTTTCACTGCACGTCGCAGGTTGTATTGTTACTACGAACGAGTGGATGAGATCGGCACCAATGCCACATCAATCTGTCTGTCGTAAACAACGCCAAAGTTGTCCTCATTTGCATTTTTTGGGAGCTGTAACTAGCATAGTTGTCATCATTTGCTTTTTTTTGGGAGCTATAACTAGCATAGATGTTTCACGTGTACACTACAATATGTAGGCAGGGCATAAAGCCAGGCTCAATTATATGGATGATGCTCCTATTTTATATAGAAGTTGAACAGTAGATGCTAATTTTTCCTATGACTTCATCATTGCTTCAACCATAAAGAGATGTAAACCTTGGTGGATCAGTTCATGCACTTGGTGCTGTTGGCTTGTTGCTTTCAGACAGCAATCGTAATGGAATTCATTTTTGAGCATATGTATTTATGTATACTCAGAATGACCACATAAAATAACATGGCTATATAATTATCAAAAGCATTACCACAATATTGTAATATTCAAAATATTTACTAAAGACATCTACAATGTACAACAGTTTCGGATGCTTTAAAAGATGAGAAAATTAGCTTAGTACCATTGCAAATAGGTATAAATTGGAAAATACCATCTAATGTGAGGATTTCATATCAGGCTCAGACCACATGTGGATTCCACGTGTCTATTACTTAAACTTGATCAGCGTGTCATTCTACATGGTAAAACTGTCTATTCATCGGGCCACACGGGCAATAACATAATCCAAAACCAGGTCCAGGTGTTATTTGAACTAGATTGCAAAATTCGGGTGGTCAAATGTTCGGTTTCATAGTCGAGGTGTTCGATAGACTTTTCGATTAAAGTTCGATGTATTATATGGATTTTTCCAAAATAAAATTATATGCTTCTTATCCTTAAATTACAGTCAATCTCGATGCTAGTTCGACTAATCATGCAAAAAAACTTATGCTTTTCCGAACGGTTGAGTAGTCAGTAGAACCTTAGGTGGTGTTCGATTGGGCTGAATTATTGTGGCTTATGGCTGAATTTCACTGTAGCTGGCTGAAATTACACTGTAGCTGATGGTGGCTTATTTAGCATAGTTAAATTTAAAAAAATTAAAAATAGAAAAAACAGGTTAGCCCAGCACGTGTAATGCAAACAAATACGGAAAAAAGAACCGGTAAAAAAGCTCAAAAATTCAAAAAATTCAGAAAAAATGAAATTTAGGAATAGTGAAAAATAATCCGGAAGCCGAAGCCGAAACGAGCGGGGCTTAATTTGCCCAACATTACATTTATGGCATTTCCAATGGAATCTATGCTAGATTGTATCAAGTAGAAGAGAGAATAGTTTAATGAAGTTTAGATACAACCATTGGAATTAATTGTATCTTGATGTTATATCTAAAGGGTCCACAATATTTTAATTGCTGCATAAATCTGTGGTCTCTAACGATCAATACTAAATTTAATGGAACCACAGAATGCGTCTTTTAGATAGAAGCCCTCCCTCAACCCAATATGCAATGTCTTGAGTTTCTAGCTTTTAGTTTATTTTTTATTATTTATAAATTTCATTTTTTTGTTTTTTTTTGTTTTTTTTAGCTTTTTTGCTGGTTCTTTTTTTCCGTATTCGTTTGTTTTGTTCGTGATGGATTAACCTGTTTTTTTCTATTTTATTTTTTTTAAGTTTAGTTACGTCAAATAAGTCACTATTAGATATAGTGTAATTTTAATCCACTATATTATAATTTTAATTATAAACTAATTTATTTCAGTTTAACCGAACAATGACACTTTGATTTACTTCAAATGGCTTTCATATCAGTTGAGATACAAGTATATTCTGTCTTTTCCTCTTCTTCCTTCCACCTCACCGCAGAAAAGCTTTGCATGTGCGCAACGAACCAATGAATGCCTATTAACTACTAGTAAAAGACTACTGCAGAGGATGCCTAGAGGTCAATAACATATATTTGAAAGCAATGCAAAGAAAGCAACGGTAGCCAAAGCAGACAAATCACTTCATGATTTCTCCTGACTTCCGTTCTCTTGCTTGAAAGTTCTCGTACTTTATGGTCTTCCCTACAGCATATTTTTATTGTGCTACAGTAACACACAGAGCCGCGACATCACGAGGTCTCGTGGGTCCCGCCGACGTGAAGGAGCGAGTATCAGCGGGATAACGCATCACAGCGGCCGAGCGTCGACAGCATACGCATTAAGGAGGAAGAAGTACCAGAGTTTACAGAGCAAAGACATGCATGGCTGAAAGCTGTTGTAACACAAACTGTCCAATATTTATAACTGCGTAATTATACTTATAACTAATATTTTTTACTTTTCCTGCCATCCCTTATATTCTATAAATTGTACAGATTCAGAATGGAGTATAGCAATTGTTCTCTCTCAAACACTTGTTCAATCTCTAGCAATACGTTATCAGCACACATTCACACAAGTGCAAACAGAGAAGAAAAAACAAAGGTAATGGCACTTTGTGAGAATCATCAAAAGGCGTTTCTGGAGATTCTCGTTTTAGTTGATTCCCTGCACAAAAAACTGCACGTTCTTCTTGCTCCTCTCTATCATAAGCCTCCACCACCACCACCGGGTGGCGCATGGCGCCTTCCCACCGGCAAAGATTCTACGCTATGGCCCTTATCGGCGACCGGCGCACGCCTCCGTGGCGGCTAACCGCCGTCCTGGCCTCCGGATCCGCACCCCAACTCCTCCACCGGCCTCCTCCGCAGAAGAGGCATTCTCCTCAATGTAGATCGGGAGAAGAGGGGAAAGGGAGGCGTGGCCATGCGATGGCGCGGCACGCCCGACGGCGGACGCGCACGCCCGGGCGTGGCGGCGTGGCGGCCGGCGGCGGCGGCGTGGTGGCGCCGCGGCACGGCTCGGCGTGGCGGGTGGCGGCCGGAGTCCAGCGCATGGCGCGGCGGCGAGCGAGCGGCCGGCGGCGAGGCATAGCGACAAGCGAGGCGCGGCTGGCGGCGGCGGCATGGCACGCCTTATGCTTGTAATATTTGTAGTATAGTCCTTATGTTGTTTATAATTGTACCGTAATTTTGTACAGTTATAAAGTAGCATTTCAGTCCCTACAGGACCTGAAAATTATGTAAATATTTAAATAAATATGCAACCACATTTATATAATTTTTACATATGTAGGATTATTACTTTATTGCAATTTACTTACAATACAAATAGCGACCATATTTAAATTTGCTATTTTTAGCAAATTTAAAATTTAAAATTCCCATTTAGTGAGTACCATTGTACTTATTAATTGCAAAATTTTATACCTACCATAAATACCATAAAATCACAATTTATGGCACTTAGCTACATTTATTTGTACGCTATGTCATACAATAAATTGTTGTTCACCACCAATATTGTGATTACACGGTATTATAAATATAACCGTACGTTATATTTAATTTGGGTATATATATTCATTCGGATTACAATACTCATATTGTTTTCCACATATTTTGCATTTTATTACAACATTACCATACACATTAATTTACCTCATGTAAATTAATTATTTATGGTGTACTTTTCATGTAGGTTTTACATGGCTACCAAAGATTTTGAGCCACTCGCTATCGATGGTACCAACTACCCTACATGAGCTATGGACCTAAAAAATCAACCTAACCACACGTGGGTTGCAAAGGGTGATATTTGATCCTCCAGATATTGCGAAATATTCCGTTTTAAGCACAATACAGAATCACATAATCCAGATTTGAAGGCTGAATATCTGTATGAGGAGAATCTACTCACATTGTGGTTAGCCCTCAAAAATAGATATGAACAACAAAAAGCTGTTATCTTACCTGAGCCTAATCATGAATGGGCACATCTTAGACTCCAAAACTTTAAAATTGTTGGAGACTATAATCATGCCCTTCATACTATTTGCTCCAAATTGCGGTTTTGTGAAAAGGAACCAACGGATGCGGATAAAATAGAGAAGACTCTATCGACTATGCTCCCATCTGACAGGGTCCTACAGCAGCAATGGCGTGCTGCAAATTACCAAACTTATTTTGATCTTATGCATACTATACTTCAAGCAGAGAAGCATGCTGAACTTCTTTTAAAGAACAATCAGCAACGTCCCATTGGAGCTGCTCCACTTCCTGAAGTTTATGCTAATCAAAATAACAACAAGTTCAATGGTTCAAAAGACCACTCAAAGAACTTTAAAGGTAAACACAACCGCAACAAGAAGCAAAAACCAAGTGGATTCAAGAAAGGTAAAGGTAATTCTGGTAAGAGAGTTGACAAAAATGAAATTTGTCAAAAGTGTGATTGCTACAAACATCCTACCAAGAAATGCCGCACCCCAAAGCATCTTGTGAACATCTACATCCAACAATGATGAAGCCGGATGCTCTCACAAGTTCATTCAAGAACTCAAAGACACATGTGCTTCTACAAAGAAGGATGATCTCATGTGCACCGAGGACACATTTGAAGAATTTCATTCTCAGGACATGTTTGGAGATCTCAGTTAGACTCCAAGTTCCATAGCTACTAAGTCTTATAATGTTGTAATATAAATAATGTTGTCATCTATATTGTAAACTTGTATGCTACAATCCTATATCGAACATATTCGGTATTGTAAAATAAAGTTTGTATGTATTCTATGTATACTACTATAAGAATTTCATTAAATTCTTCTTTTGTGTATATAGATTTTTGGAGTCGATCCAATGGAGGAGGAATTATGCCTTGTGGATAGTGGTACCACAAACTCTATATTTAGGGACATAAAATATTTCCTAACTCTTACTAGGAGGAAAGGAAATGTTTTAACAATCGCTGGACGCGATGCAACGATAGTAGGCTCTGGTCGCGCCTCTATCACTCTCCCTATGCATTATAACTTATATATCTGAAATTAGGTATTGAGGAAATAATTCTAATCATGAAACTAACGGCCAGGCTAACTAGCTCACGACCTGCAGTCAATATGCTCTGATACCATGCCTGTCAGACCCCAAATTTTACATCCGGAATCCTCTGTGATATATTACACTATTCCCTGGATCAGTAGATAGTGCTCACAGACACAGAAAATGAATATCAAATACATATCATGCGGAAACGTAAATAAAATAGTAAACTTACACATGGGCCGATTAGGCCGAAATCAGTAAATTGCAGCAGCGGAAGAACGAAACACACCGGAGGAACCCTCAGGACGTGGCCACAGGCAGCCAACTGGAGGTTCGCGACCTAGCCCTTGATCCCTTCATCTTCTTTGTCATCATGACCAATAGTGTTGCTTTGTCATAGTGGTCTGATTCTTGATTCTGGATTTGTTGTGAGAGTGACAGTGAGCACACTAACCTCCGTGTTCATGAGCCAATACACAGAATGCAAATAAATAGTATGCATGGCTTATCAAAGGAAAGGCTCGGGTTATTTTATTTGCCAGAAATTCCTTTTGGTAGCATTATCATTACTGGATCATAGTGTTATAGTTGCTACCTAGGACTCCACACGACGATTGCCATAATTGACTTAATCCACCAAAGATACATTTTCTTTACTGATTGTTGTCTAAGACTCCATAGAGCATGTAACATCCTTCATTTAATTAATCCACCGATACCTTTTTGTATCTCGAATCCCTAATAATCTAATCTTGTAATCACTACTCTCAAACTCTTCACTTCTGAATTCTAATGATTCTCTAACATGATTACTTTTATAGCCACCGAAATCATTTGTATCGAAATATTCTAAGAATTCAATCATTTATGTTAATGATCCAAATCCATAATTTACTCTTCCCATAATTAATCCTCACTTTCCATCATCTATCTCTAACTAATTCATCGGTATTTCTCCATCAAGAATATCATTAATCAAGTTTATACCCCAATTATTATATCTCCAAATTTCCACAAATTCAATTCATCCATCTAGATCAAATCCTATTAATTCCATTAATTCCAGCTATTACCTTTACACTCTTCTAATTCTCCAAAATCATTTAAATCACATATCCAACCTATCTATTCATTTTGATCTCACCAATTTATTTCTACTAAACTCCTTTCTATCATTCCCTTATTTATAATCGACATGGATCTACCAAACATTGTTATGTATTTACCACAATAGTCACCTTCTTTTCTTACGACCCTATTTATTCTTCGTGGCATTTTAATTTAGGAGAAGTACTACCATTATTTTCTTTTGAAATATAATACATAGAAACACCCTGAGACTTAGCAGTTTGAACGAAAGCATAATGTGAAAATGCAATAGTAATAGCGATCCGGATTCCATCCACCCTTTCATAGTCTCTACACTATATGGTTAACCTTTCAGCGTTATAACCGCTTAATTTACCACTGGGCGACACCCAGGACAACACAAATCAGGGCCTTTCTCTGCCCTCCACATTTCCATTTCCACCCACAATGTTTTTGAAATAGAACTATATCTGGTTTAGTTCCCATGTCCGCCCTTGACCGTGGGCACGGCTATTCGAATAATTCTTACTCCGCAGAGTTTGTACACTTTACCCACAAGAGATATTTCTGCTCATTGCCCCACTTGATTCCTTAGCCATATAGTTGAGTAGACTATCGCAGGACTGTTACAATGCATAATCCTACTTGTGGTTACGCCCTCTAAGGTCTATCTTCTGTAGGATGCGACCATCCCTCGAGAAGGGTCCCTCGTGAGCCATCACGGGCAAAGGCGGGGATGAGACCATCTATCTCTTTGCTCGTGTTCACACCTTCACGTAACCACACTAGAGCTATGCAAATTAGTTAGTCCTGCCTACACTTTGCCAGCATGTGGTTGTACTGTTGTACCATGGGAGGCTATCACAAGATTCGATCCTTAGGATTATCTGGGCGGTTCTGCCACTAACCCCCTTTGTGCTTCCACTTCACCACTCACACACTCACACCCTCGAACCATCCGCCCAGATATTAAAGCAAGTAGGGTTTTTGGAAACATAAAATATTCATACCAACATATACCAGTCATCATCACAATGACTGCCCAAGCAAATTCTCTCATGTTTAAAAGTGATGCTTAGGCGTTCTCACGCCCATGAATATCTAAGCAGTACTAAGCATGACATATAATTACGGACTTATTTTCGAAAGGTTACTATCATAATTTTGCTAGGGTGACAAAATCACATAATCAAGTATTCCAGAAAAGGATGTAATATTAATCAAGGTAAACATGGGCATATAACTAGGAACTTAAATTAAACATGCATTTGTATATAAAATAATAGCATGCAATTTGATAATTTAAACAAAAGTAATTTGCAGAAAATGTAGGTTCAACATGATCAAAGTATTGACTCGCCTGGCGCGGTTTACCGCGGTCTTGAGCTCACATAATACTTTCTCTGGAGCTTCTGGTCTTTATCTTCAATTCGCTCTTGTTCACGCTTGAGCCCTCGATTCTTCAGGACTTCAATATCTAATTACGCGCTAAACAACTGAACCCAAATAAGGCAAATAACCTAGAAGATCCAAAATAAATTCGAATAATCTTAATTTAGTTTTGTTATGAGTTAATGGTCAGTTCGGGTGGTTTGAGACAAGGTTGGTGGGAGATTATAACGACTCGGTCTTTTATTATAATTTCTTTTATTATTCTTGTATTTATTTAGGAAATTCCCTAAGTCAGGTTAGACTTATGATTTTATCTGGGCAAAGTCTGCTAGCTAGGGTTATATTTCAACATTAGCAATAACTTTGTCTTTAAGGTTTATCTAAGATGACATGTTAGATTTTAGACGCTTATTCCAATCATTATTAAAGGTATCTTTACTTAGTTTGAATAATTAACCAAAGCCACATGCCTCATTATGATAACTACTAAAGGCACCTTATTTATTCATTATGATAACTAATCCAACTTTTATCCCTCACACCATTACTTTTATCTCCTATTTAAATTTTATGAGTTTCTCTAAATTATTTTCTAAATTCAAATGAGCAACCAAAATTATAATTTTGGTTCCATTGGACAGATCTTGAATTTATATGAATTTAGAAATTTGTCTCATTCAATTTGGAGTTAAAATGAATAAGTTATGCCCATTTAAAATCTTTCGGTTTGGTTAAATCCAGAAAATAATAAAACCTGACAGGTGGGGCCCACTGTCAGCGGCCCATTCACGCGGGCGCCGACAGGCAGGGCCCGCTGGCAGTGGCTCCTTCTCCCCCCTTCCGTTGCTGACAAGCGGGCCCTACTGTCACGAACACGATCTGTGAGCGGTCAGCGACAGTGGGGCCCACATGTCGGTCGGGAAATTAAAGAAAGGCTCAACCTCGGTAGCGGAGCGGGGCTCGAACGCACCAAGCGGTGGGGAAGAAATAGCGCCAATAGCCGTCCGAGCCTAGGGTGTTTCTTACCCTATTGGGGATTTATCCCTTTGTCGACATTGCCACCCCTTGAAGCAGAGCGGCTTGGGGCGGGTTTGGCGGTGCAGCGACGAGGTGGCCGGGAGGTGAGGCAAGTGGTGAAATGGGTTGCTCAAAGGGTGGGGTGCTAAGGGTGGCGGCGCTTTGGCCAGAGCGGCGGCGGGCGGGCGGTCGGCGGCCAGGCCAACGGTGAGGTAGGATGGGGGACGATGGCGCGGCGTGAGAAGAGGAGAATCGGAGGTGCTCGGGAGCGAGGAGGATCACGGGAGGCTCACCGACCGATTGGCGAGGCGAGGGTGGCCGAGGGAGGCCGGCATCGAGCCGGCCGGCGGCGAGGCGAGGGGCAGTCTTGGGTGAGCTGGGGTGGCGGGAGGGCGGGCGGCGTGGGAATGTGTTGGCGGGACCACGGGAAGCTCCAGCGGAGGAATTGGCGGAGATGGCTCCTATCGGCCGATTCCCGGATGGCCGACGACGAAGAAGAAGAGGTGATGGCGAGGTGGGGTGCACGGGGGCTCAACTCCACGAGAGATGAGAATATGGGGAGGGGGCGGTGCGATTGAGTGCCTCAGCTGGGGTTATCTAGATGGCACAGCATGGGCGACGGTGCGGCCGACCCGGCAACGGAGGGAACGCGGCGACGTGCGCAGGAGCATGCGAGGCGATGGGACGGCGACGTGCGGGTTGGCGCAGAGGGAGACAGGCGCGGCGGCAGACACGCGAGGGCGTGGGCGCGGCCGTGTCGGCCGGCCGCCAGCGGAAAGAAGAGGAGGAGGGCCCCGGGCGTGCGGATGCGGGAAGAAAGAAGGAAGGAGGAGGGGGGTGTTGGGGGGGAGGCCCAGCGGCCGGGAGGAGAGAAAAGAGAGGAGGAGAGAGATAAAGGGTGGGGCCCATGTGTAAGTCGGAGAAAGAATTAGGAAAAGGAAAAAGCAAGAGAGGTGTTAGGATTTTCGATTTTTTTGGAGTTTTGCATTCTATCCAAAACTTGAATTTTTAAGCTTTGTAGCTAACTTTGAATTTTTAATTCAAGTCTTGGTCCAATTATCTTGATACAAAATATAATAGTCCTTTATTTTTATTCTATTTAATTTTTGCTATAAATTGTATATATATAAATATATATATTTTAATTCTTATATTGCTAAATCTTTCTTTGCACCATTTGTACAAGTGTTTGTATTTTAGTCATTCACTTTTAGTGCTCCTTATGTCATTATTCCCAAATATGAGATTTTATATTTTAAATCGGGTTCCTCTTTTCTTATACTGGATCATCTTTTCAGATTCGTATTTAAAATTTTAGTTTTCTATTATTTGCATTTGGGGTTACTCTTTGATATTTAATTTGCATGCCACAAATCTCAAAAAGATTTCAACTAAATATTCAAAAGAAATTTGAATGCCAACAAAATGCAGGTAATGATTTTTAAAATTACATATTTTTGAAATAACCCAATTTCGGGATGTTACAAATGATGAGGAAAATTATTAGCAATTCAATTGATCGTACATACCTCAAAACAAAATTTCCAGAATCCTCAGATTTTGTATGCACTTCCTGTGCTACCGGAAAATTGATTTTAAGACCCGCTTATCTTAAAATCAGAGCTGAATCACTTAAATTCCTTGAACGCATTCAAGGAGATATATGTGGTCCTATACAACCATTGTGTGGACCGTTCAGATACTTCATAGTTCTCATTGACGCATCTACTAGATGGTCATATGTGTGTCTTTTATCCACACGAAACCATACATTTGCTAAGTTAATTGGTCAAGTTATCCAATTACGAGCACATTATCCTGAATATCGAATTCAATCAATTCGAATGGATAATGCTGTTGAATTTTCATCCCATGCCTTCAATGACTATTGCATGGCTCTTGGGATACAAGTTCAACACTCTGTTCCATATGTCTATACACAAAATGGTTTAGCCGAATCTCTTATCAAGAAAATCCAGCTCATTGCAAGACCATTACTACAGAATTGCCACTTACCAACATCATGTTGGGGTCATGCAGTCTTACACGCTGCTGACTTAATACAATTGCGTCCAACTGCATATCATAGCACTTCCCCGCTACAATTAGTACGTGGAAATCCACCAGATATTTCCCATCTGCGAAAGTTCGGTTGAGCTACATACGTACCGATCTCACCACCGCAGCGTACCTCAATGGGACCGCACAGGAAACTTGGGATCTATGTTGTGTATAAATCTCCGTCAATCATAAAATACCTCGAACCCCTAACAGAGGACCTGTTTACAGCCCAGTACGCTGATTCCATATTAAATGAGGAACATTTCCCGGCATTAGGGGGAGAAAACAAGTATCAAACTAAATGCCAGAAAATTGATTGGAATGTACAAGGCATTCCTGCCTCGGACCCACGTACTAGAGAGACTGAACTTCAAGTTCAGAAAATCATTCATTTGCTAAACATTGCAAATAATCTGCCAGATGCATTTACTGATTACAAGGGTGTCACAAAATCTATAATCCTGCCAAAATGTACCTGAAAGAGTGAAGTTACCGCAAAATACCACTCAACTCCCAGTTCAAAATAAGAGGGGGAGAAGTACGGTACAAATGACGGATACAGCTTCTAACAAGCGACAAAGGAAACAAAAGAATGTAAATGCAGATCAACCTCAAGTTGATAGACACCAAATGTTTTGGGAAATAACATTGAGTCACCAGGGGTCCAAGAAATTTCCACTAACTATACTGATTCTAGAGAATCATATGATCGTAAGACTACAATTGTCGACATTTATTTCTCCACAACAATTGCAAACAAACTTCAAAATGATCCAGATCCTAAGACCATGGCAGAGTGCAAACAGCGCTCGGACTGGAACCAATGGAAGGATGCAATTCAAGCGGAGTTAGCCTCGCTCAAAAAAGAAATGTATTCACCAATGTGATGCATACACCTCGCAAAGTATTCCCTGTCGGTTTCAAATAGGTTTTTGTTCGCAAACGGAATGAAAACAATGAGGTGGTGAGATACAAAGCAAGGCTTGTAGCACAAGGGTTCACGCAGAGACCCGGCATTGATTTCAATGAAACTTATTCTCCAGTAATGAATGGAATAACATTCCGATACTTAATCTCATTGGCAGTTAAAAATCATCTATCTTTTCAGTTGATGGATGTAGTGACTGCATATCTTTATGGGTCACTTGATTCGGACATATACATGAAAGTTCCCGATGGAATTTCAATTCCGAATCCAAACGCAAATCGCAATATGTATTGTGTAAAATTAAGCAAGTCTTTATACGGCTTGAAACAGTCGGGTAGAATGTGGCACAACTGACTAAGTGAGTTCCTAACCAAAAAGGGATACTCCAACAAAGATGATTGCCCATGCGTGTTCATCAAAAGATCCTCAACAGGATTTTGCATTATATCTGTGTATGTTGATGATCTTAATATCACTGGTAACACACAAGATATAGATGAAGCATGTAATCATCTTAAGACAGAATTTGAAATGAAGGATTTGGGTAAAACCAAATTTTGCTTAGCTATACAAATTGAGCACCTTCATACAAGCATCCTAGTGCATCAATTAGCCTATGTTCAGAAAATATTGGAAAAATTCAATATGGACAAATCATATCCATCGAAAACCCACATGGTTGTTCGATCTCTAGACAGGGACAAAGATCCATTTAGACCTCGAGATGACAATGAAGAGCTATTGGGACCCGAGGTTCCATATCTCAGTGCCATCGGAGTGCTTATGTACCTTGCAAATTGCACCCGGCCGGATATTGCATTTGCGGTAAATCTACTTGCTAGATATAGCGCTACTCCAACCAAAATACATTGGGTAGGAGTGAAGAATATCCTTAGATATCTTTAAGGCCCTAAAGATCTCGGTCTATTCTTCCAAAAGAATAAAAATATGGATTTAATACAATATACATATGCTGGCTATTTATCAGATCCCCATAATGCCAGATCTCAAATAGGCTTTGTATTTTTACACGGTGGAACAACCATCTCTTGGAAGTCTTCGAAACAGACTCTAGTGGCTACATCAACTAATCATTCTGAAATAATTGCATTATATGAAGCATCACGTGAATGTGTATGGCTTCGTAGAATGATTAATCACATACAACAGTCATGTGGTATAGGTGCTATTGCATCACCTACCATTATCTACGAAGATAATGCTGCTTACGTTGTTCAAATGCAAACGGGTTACATAAAGAGCAATATCACAAAACATATTGCACCTAAACTATTTTACCCACATGAATTGCAAGAGAGTATGGAAATAAATATTCTGCAAACTAAGTCTTGTGATAATCTCGCAGACTTATTCACCAAGTCATTACCAACTTCCACATTCCAAAAATGTGTTCATGGAATTGGTATGCGAAAACTATGTGATTTGCAGATATCAGGGGGAGAAATCTCCTAAGACTTAACCCGTTCAAATAAATATATTGTACTCTTTTCCTTTATGAGTTTTCCCTCTAAAGGTTTCTCATCAAGGTTTTTAATGAGGCAATATGACAACGTAATCATAAATATACATTTTTTCCCCACAGGGGTTTTTAGGAGATATAATCAAATATATGTCATATCATTTTCTCCTTAAATTTTCCCACTGGGTTTTAAAGGAGTTTTTAATGGCATATCTACACTATCGGTTCTCCTCATATTTTTCCCTACAGGGTTTTAAAGGAGTTTTTCTAAGATGATAAATCAAGGTGATCATATGAACACATATTGGTCAAGGGGAAGTGTTGTAACACAAACTGCCTAATGTTTATAACTGCATAATTGTACTCATAACTGACACCTTTTACTTTTCCTGCTATCCCCTCATATTCTATAAATTGTACAGATTCAGAATGGAATATTGCAATTGTTCTCTCTCAAACACTAGTTCAATCTCTCTAGCAATAAAGGCGACACCTCCAATTTTTACTATGCTACAGTACACTTAGAGCCATGGAAAGCGACACCATTAATTCTCTATTTTTATTAGTACACGTAACGTGCAGAGCCTTTAAAGCGACGCCAGTAATTCTCTGCCTGCTACAGTAATACTACAATACATAGGGTTGCTAATGGGTTAGATTCGAATAGGTTAATTAGGTTAGCTTCTTGATTGGTTTGATTTTGGTTAGGTAAAAATGAGTTAAAAGAATGAAGGGCTTGAGCCGGGTTGCGTTGTCTTATAGAAAGGGTTGGATGGGGTTCGAATGGGTCTCAAATTTAGTGTTTAAATTAAGTTAAGAACGGGTTCAATCTGTGATGCTGTAACATGGCTCACTCTGTGGTTTGACTTCACTCATAGGGTTCATCTGGGCATCTAGTTCTAATAATTTGCACAAAGTAGCGTCACTATACTCAAAATCATATTTGTAGTAAATTTTAGAAAATTTTGTGAAATATTTATGGTGTGAACGCAAGTTATAAATTTTAAATACTAAACTTTTTCAAAAGTTTTCTATAAAAGTTTGTTGGTCCCACCTATGTGTCTGGGTCTAACAATTTGCACAAAATAGCGTCTCTATATTCTAAATCATCTATAGTAAATTTCAGGCAATTTTGTAAAACTTTTATACTTTGAACGCGAGTTAGAAATTCTAAATACCGAATCTTTTCAAAAAAAATCTATAAAAGCCTGTTGGTTCTACCTATGTTTCTAGGCCTAATAATTTGCACAAAGTAGCGTCTCTACACCCGAAAGTATCTGTAGTAAATTTCAGAAATTTTTGTGAAACTTTTATGATATGAACGCGAGTTATAAATTTTAAATACCGAACTTTTCAAAAGTTTTCTATAAAAGTTTGTTGGTACCACCTATGTAAATGAGCCTAACTATTTGCACAAAGTAGTGTTATACCCTAAATCATTTATAGTAAATTCCAGACAATTTTGTAAAACTTTTAGAGTGTGAACGTTAGATAGAAATTCTAAATACCAAACATTTTCAAAAAGTCTATTGGTTCCACCTATGTGTTTATGCCTAATAATTTACACAAAATAGTGTCTCTATGACCGAAATCATTTATAATAAATTTCAGGAAATTTCGTGAAACTTTTATCGTGTGAACGCAAGTTATAAATTTTAAATAGCGAACTTTTTCAAAACTTTTCTATAAAAACTTATTGGTCCCACCTTTATGTCTGGGCTTAAAAATTTATACAAAGTAGCGTCTTTACACCCCAATCATCTATAGTAAATTTCAGGCAATTTTTATGAAACATTTATGGTGTGAATCTAAGTTAGAAATTCTAAATACTGAACATTTTCAAAAGTTTTCAATAAATGCACTTGGCCTTGTATGTAGTTGATTAGTAAAAAGTGAGTTGGCAACGAGTTTGAAATGGGTTTCAACTCATTTCAACCATTTGGGTTGAGATGGATTGGGTGGAAATGCCATATGGGTTGGGTTAGGTTAGGTAGGGTTTTGTGCTTCTTTAACTGAGAGTTGGGTTGAATTTGGGTTGTGTTTTAACCCATTACCACCCTTAATAGTATTGAACAAAACAATTCCCTTTCTTTTGCTGTCTTTTGTTTTTGTGTTGATATTGTGTTGCTAGATTGGACAATCAGAAGACATGAGATTTGTGGAAAAAGCTTCCGCTACAGATTATAAGCATTCATCTCCCTTTGATTGCCATTGATGATCCTACAAGTGGTATCAAAAAAAGTTGCAATGACATTAGATTGAGATCATTGTTCAAGTAAGTTGTTGTTTTTTGATGGATTAGATTATTTCTATTTGAAAATATGTATGGAGGTTTTTCTACAAGCACAAGGTAATGCTATCTAGCAAAAAGTTAAAAATTCATATGTAGTGCCTACTGTTGTTACTACTGAAAATGCTGCTAATGTTGAAGCTAATGCTAAGACTAGAAATATTTTGTTATGAGGTCTAAGTAGAAACGAGTTTGTCAGAATTGCTCATATTAAATCTGCTAATAAAAGTTGAACTATTCTAGTTGATTATCATGAAGTTTATAAGTCTGTTAAAAGTGTTCACATAACCAATTTAAAAATGTGTATTCTAAATTTGAGATGAAATCTGGAGAAGCAGTATACGCACTTTTTGATCACTTTAATAAAATTATTAGTGATTTGCTATCTTTGATATCACATATTTTTATTCTAACAATGCTCGTCAAATCTTAAATGATTTGGATAAGTCTGTTTCGAATGTGTTAGTTACTGCTATTAATCATTCTGTTAACATGGAAACATGCACTTTGAATGATCTTTATTCCAAAATGAAAACACATAAAATTGATGTTTTGGCCAGGATAAATAAGTCTAATTTTTTGGGTTTAGTGACCAACTAAACTGATAATTTTCTAGTTCATCTATTGTTTCTTTAGCCTACATTTCTCCCAGAGTTATCACTGAAAAATATCAGGATTTTGTTAACCTTCAACGAGAAGAGAACTCCATCACAGAATATCTACAACAGTTTCACCAGTTATCCCAGTATGCTCAAGAGGAGATTAACACCGAAGCTAAAAGAATGAGGTACTTTATCAAAGGTCTACGACCCGATATGAGGCAACGTCTTCTGGCCACTAAGTTTTTAAGCCTATGGAGCCTGGTCGATCGAGCTCTTCAGATAGAAGAAGAGAAATCAGGACACGTGAGAGTTAGGAAGCGAAAGGAGCCTTTGCAATTGGCACGAATGACTTGTTTTCACTGCGAGCGGGATGTGCATTATCGTCACCAATGCCCACTGAGGTCCTTACCCAAAGAAGAGGCTAGAAAGCAAGCAAAAAGGCAGACATCAACATCACGCCAGCCACTGATGGAAGAAGAAGAAGCCTACCCTAAGAAAGCCATAATAGAGTAGAGGAAGAAACAGGTCTACTTAGAAGAATGACATGAACAAAAGAAGCAAGACAGACAGTCAAGAAAATGTGAGCTATACAGAACAAGAAATGGAGTAATGTCCTTTTGGTTCTCCTTTTGTAAGCCAGTTTGGAAGGATTGAATAGTTTGTCTATAAATAGCTTTAGCTAAGGCTTGTAGAAAACTATGGGAGTGTATGAAGACCGTCCGTGCAAAGTGTAAGGGACGAGAAGGTCATGTTGTAATAAAGTTACTTCCAGTAGACCCAAACATATAAAGCCATGGTACGACACAAGTCATCTGAGTATGAACCTGTAGCGCACACACAAGGATGATATACAGGTACAGGTGAAAAAAGGAAAGAGCTCGGAGGACCCAGAGGTAACCAGATGAATTAGGGGCCGACAGTGTCATCTGAAGGCAGCAAATCCTCTCATGATCCAAAAATAAGGATCGTAAATTTAAGGAAAGGAGTCAGAACTGTAACAGTTTTTGTTTTCAACCCATTCTTTACCCTGGGTGAATCTCGGGGTCAAGATTCTTTTTAAGGGGAGTAGGATGAAACACCCCAGAAAAATTTCAAAATTTTTTTGTGATTTTTTCCTGCGTTTTTGGGCGAATTTTTGAAAACTTTCCCAATTCAAAAATTTTTAGGCAGATTACGCTTTCCCTTTTCGGTTTTTCCACTTCCCCTTCTCCTTGGCGCTTTCCTCCATTTTCCACTTCCTCTTCCCGCTGGCGCCTTCCCTCTTTTCCGCTTCCTCCCTCCGCCTACGCCCGCACCTGAGGACAGCCGCGCCCACGGTTTCTCCCCGCCTCACCGGTTGTTCCTCGCGGTCCCCACCGGTCGAAAACCAGCGACGCCTCCCCAGACATGCGTCGCCCTGTGCTTCCCCTTGGCCCCGCCCGTCAGCCTCAGCCTTCTCCCTCCGCCGCGCGATGTGCCTCGCCCTGGCTTCGCCACATCGCCCACGCCATGCAGCCGCTGTTGGAAGTCCACCCTCGCGCCACGTCGCCTGTGACTACGATGCCCTGTCACCTCGTGGCCCCGCTCGTCAGCCACCACAGCTCCTCCCTCCTCCGCGCGGAGCGCCACCGCCCGTACCAGTCGCCAACTACTCCCGCACGCCTTTCCGCACCATTACTCACCCGCATCACCCTATCACCGCCCCGTCGCTCAAACGTGATGCTCTCCGCTCTGTCAACTCGCCCAACCCGCCTGCCAGAGCGATAGCTCGCCAACTCTGCGCCATTAAACACCCCGGGCACTGCTGCTCCTCCCACGCGTTGCTAGCTCCGCCCGCACCTTCTTAAGCCCAGCCACCCCCACCAGACACTCCGCCTCACTCCCTAGTTGCTCACCAAGCAGCTGATTGGAGTCTAACCGCCTGCATCGCCGCCGATCAGCTACTTCATCTCTGGTGATCTTCTGAGCCCCATTCCTTCTTTTCTTCTTTAAAGCCTGATTGCATTCACTGACTTGCTCTCCTTTGCTTCCTGAACACAATGGTGGACTCCACTGGTCGAATGCGCCCCTCTCCTGCCCTAGCGCGGAGTTCGCCGTCGGCCGAACAGGGGCCGTCATGGCCAACTCGCTAGAGAGCTCCCTAGCTCGAACCACCGCCACCGTCGAGTTCCCCTCACCCCAGATATGCTCTAGACACTGCCAATTTGCCTGGAGCGCCGCTAATGGCCTCTAGTGACAGAAAATCACCGTCGTCTTCTCTTCGGCCATTCACCGCCGTTGAGCCTCGGCATCCATCCCAAAGCCCCAAAATGGATTCCCCACCTCCCAAGGAACCTCTTACCACCCTCGAATCCCGCTGGACGGCACCGATGGCGCCGTTCCGCTCGCGTCGCCGTTCTCTGCCTCTCGGCGAGAATGATGGGCTGGAGGTAGATGACGATGACGTGGACGCATACTCACCATCGACGTCTTTGTTGCCGTCTGACCCCGGCCTTCAGATGGCCTCACTCCGTGGCTGTCCGATCCCACTAAAGCTCCCCCTTCGCAACCGCCCGATCCGACCCCCTCTCCGTGATCATCCGATCCACTCAACGCATTAGATCTGGAGCGCTCGCTCGCGCTTCATCACCGTCGCCCGTGCTCATAAGTCTGGGCAGGCGCGCGCGATGGGCCATGCGGCCGCGCACGCTGGGTTGGGCCGGCTCAGCCGAGCCGGGCCGAAAGCCATCTCGGGCCGCGTTGTAGCAAAAGGCCGGCCCAACACTATTCACCCGATTTTCGAGAGATTTTCCAATTTTCAAATATCCAGAAAATCAAAGAAAATACTAGAAAATCCAAAAAATTCCCAAATTACACCATCTTGCTCATTTTAATACACTGAACCCATTTCTGACCTCCAATCCACTAAATTCTTCTCCATAAAAGTCCAAAAATTCAAAAACCCCTCTATTTGAATATTTATGCATTTTACTCTTTTTTCATAGATTAGGCTCAAGCCGGACTTATGTTGTTTTTGTGTGTTTACGCTACCTTTGGAGTTTTCAAAGGCTTCGGTGCAAGGTCAGGAGCAAGGAACCGCAATTTACGACGTTGCCGAGCTAGTCGAGAACCAAGGCAAGTCACAAGTCCTTGATCATGTTGAAATCCCATGGCATTTAAATTATGCATTTATGGTATTTGCATTATTGCTAGTTGTGAAATGTTAGTTTGCATAAAATAAAATGTTTAGAATGACCTGCTAAATTAGATAATTATCCACTACCGGTAAATGCCCTATTAAATTATAGCCATTTCCTTAACAGCCCTAGAAATACTTAAGTATTGAATAGATAATTGTAGGATATATATTTCATGCAAAGTTTTACACTACTAAGGTTGTGGCCGCGGTGTAATATCCAAAAAAATTTAAATTTGAAAATTTGAAGCTCTTGAATTATTTCGCAATATATTGTATTGGAATTTGGATTTTGATGGTGTTTCTTTGAATTTTGGTTGAGGTTCCAATAATTGGAAATCTATGAAAAATAAAAAAACAACATTAATAAGCCATAAAGAAAATATGGAAATAAAAGAAACCTATAATTTTGAATTCGAATCTGAAAAGATGATCCATCATAAGGAGGGAGAGACTTAAATTAAATTATAAAATTTCATTTTGAAAATAGTATTAAAAAGGGCAATAAAAATAAATAAAACACAAACAAATATATATACATATACATATATGTATACAAAGAGCTTAAGCAAAACATAAAATGTATACACAAGAATATACATGAAGGAAAATGTATGTATATATATATATATATATATATATATATATATATATATATATATATATATATATATATATATATATGTATGTATGTATGTATGTATGTATATGTACATATATATACACACACACGACACACACATATATAATAAATAAGTAATTAAATAGATGGGTAAAATAAAATAAAAATAAAATATAGAAAAATAATAAAAGGAAAAATATATGCAAACAAATTCTTCAAACAAAATGTGCATAAAAATAGGCTTGAATATATATATAAATCTATATTATAATAATAATAATAATAATAACAATAATAATAATAATAATAATAATAATAATAAAGGGAGGCCTTACTAACCGGGTAAACAACCAACAGACCAGGCCCCAACCTCCCGCTTCCCACTGGTGGCCCACCTGCCTTCCCCTCCTTCACTCGGCATCCCGGCAGGCCTCCTCTGCTCGAACCAAGCCGCAGCGTAGCTCGCCCCGCTGCGCCTCCCTTCGACCGCCGGTTCCCGACACCACGCTGCGACGTCACCGGGGCCCCATGCCATCTCGCCGCGTCGCTGCCGCCACCGCCGCCACTTGTCCCATCGCCACTATGGCCGTGCCACCTCTTTTCCGCCGCATCGTCGCGCTTCGCCGAGTGAGCGGTGCAATCTCGCGACAGCGTCATCCGTCTACCGCCATTAACTCGTCGTCCCGTTGCCCCCAGTGTAACCACGCTGCCGCCGAGCTTAGCCCCAACCGCCCCCTCGCCGTTGCGCCCTTTTCCCCTCTATAAAACCCCAGCCGAGACTCCCATCCACACCGCAACACTCCCCTCTTTCTCCTTCTGCGAGCAATCGAGCACCAAGCTCCCATTTCTCACCGCGCCCCTTCTTCCTCACGGCCGGCCGTCGAGCGCCACCGTGTCAACCCACTGTGGCCCAATTCCTTCCTCCCAGAGTCTCCTCAGGACACGGAAAAGCCGGCGCCACCCTCCTCCGAGCTCCTCCCGCTCGCACTTCGCCGGCCGATCTCCTTCCGAGCCGGCCGCCACCGCACGTTGTCGGCCCACCTCCGGCGATCCTTGGCCTCCACTGACACCCCATAAGTTTCTACACGACACCAGGAATCCATTTTGCCCCTCACCGACAGCACTCCGGCCGCCCCTCGCCGGCAACCCCGCTGCCCGTACACCGCCCCCGACTTCCTCTGCTCTGGGCTCCAGCCGCTTAGCTCTTCTGCAATCCTCCCTGATACGCCGGGTAACACCCGAGACTCAGCTGGTTAGTCGGGCGCACGCGCGTTGCCGCCTGCTCGATTCCCCGACGGCAGATTCAGCAGAGATTTTAAAACCTTTTTGCTGAGCAGCAATAAAGAAAAATTAAGAAAAATCAGGAATTAATCCATAAATGATGCAAAAATCTATTTAGGAAATTAGTGAGCTTCTGCGATACTAAAGCCACATAAAACACATCTCAAATTACTAGCAGTATAAGTTAATTCCATAAGCTAAAAATTGCATACATTGCATATAGCATATGCCCTAAATATAAATGCTCGACAAAATAATACCCAGCTAAATTAGTATACCGATTCATAGGACCAACCTGACTCATAGAACTTCCTTGATAAACACAAAAATAATAAAATAGGTTATTAATAGAAAGATCGGGTCATCGTATTCTACCATCGACCTTGCCTCAAATCACCTGAATCACCTATTAACTCATAATAAAGCTAAATTGAGTTTATTCGGATTTATTCGGGTCTTTTGAGTTATTTGCTTTTACTTGGATTCAGTCGTTTAGCGCGTAATTAGAAACTGGACTCCTGAAGATTCTAAGGGTCAAGCGAGATCAAGATCGAACTAAAGACGAAGGCCAGGGACTAAAGACCATCACATGAGACAGCTTCGAGTGAGCTCAAGACCGCGGTGAACCGCGCAAGGCGAGTCAATACTTTGATCATGTTGAACCTACATTTTCTGCAAATTACTTTTGTTTAAATTACCAAATTGCATGCTGTTATTTTATATACAAATACATGTTTAATTCAAGATTCTAGTTATATGCCCATTGTTTGCCTTGATTAATATTACACCTCCTTTGGAATATTTGAATATGTGAACTTTGTCACCCTAGCAAAATTATGATAGTAACCTTTGAAAATAAGTCTGTAATTATACGCCATGCTTAGTATTGCTTAGACATTCAGGGGCACCAAAATGCCCCAAGCATCACTTTTAATCATGAGAAAATTTAGTTGTGTAATCATGGTGGTAATGACTGGTATATGTTCGATATGGTTATTTTATGCTCCCAAAAACCCCAACTTGCTTGAATATCTAGGCGGATGGTTTGGGGGCTGGTGTGTGGTGCAGTGGAAGCACAAATTATGAAATATGGTAGAACCGTCCAGGTAATCCTAATGACCGAATTTTGTCATGATAACCCGTGTAAAACAGTACAACCGCAAGTCTGTAAAATACAACTTGGCTAAGTAAATTTATCGACACCCCCGGACTCATCTCACTGGTAGTGGATAGGAGAGGATATGCAAGGGCAAGGGGAGGCCTAAAGGAACACCGAGTGGAGGGTGAATTTTCCCAGTCGTACTAGCGTTGAGGGGAGTGGAGCCCGAATAGCGCTAGTAACCGTGTGAACATCCCGTGCAACGTATAGGACCCACTGCAAGTGGGAGCAGCCCAGAGGGTGAGATGACAACGGAGGCTAGATACTTTAAAAAGTCACTGTGATGGTCTACTCAACCACGTGACCAAGGGATCATGTGGGGCAACGAGCGGATTGTCTCTTGTGGTAAAAGTATACAAACTCTGCAGAGTCAAACCTATTCGAATAAACGTGCCCACAGTCAAGGGCGGATATGGGAACTTAACTAGATATAATTCTATTTCAAAAATGGGTGGGATTGGATTAGTGGAGGGCCGCAGAAAGCCCTAGTTTGAATTGTCCTGGGTGTCGCCCCAGTGATAATGTAAGCGTCTATAACGCTGAAGGATTAAGCATATGGTACAGAGTCCATGTAATAGTGGATGTAATATAAATCGCTATTATTATTGCATTCTTTTACACATTATGTTTCTGGTTCAAACTGCTAGGTCTCAGGAAGTTTATATGTATTATATATTTCAAAAGCAAATGATGATAATACTTCTCACAAAATAAAATGTCAGGAAGAATAAATAAAGTCGTAAGGAACAAAGATGGCTGGTTGTGGTAAATGCATAAAGCTGTTAGTGGATTCATGTCGATCATAAAAAGAAAGCCATAGTGTGGACTCTGGGAGGAATGAATTAGTGAAGCCGAAATGGATAGATAGACCAGATAAATGATTTAAATGATTTTTGGAGAATTAGAGAGTGCAAGGGTAATTGCGGGATTACGATACGGATAACTAATATAAATTCGTGGGAGATGTTGGCAATCATGGGTTTAATAAGATTTGATCAATTACTAGACGGGTGAATTGAATTTTTGGGAAATATTGGAGATATGATAATTGGAGTATAAACTTGATCAATGATATTCTTGGTGGAGGTGTACTAGTGAATTAATTAGAGATAGATAATATAAAATAAGGTGGATTATTGGAAGAGCCAATTTATGGTATTGGGATCAATAACCGAAATGATTCGATTGTTAGAAAGTCCTGATACGAATGATTTTGGTGGAAAAAGAAGTAATTGTGTTAAGGGATTATTAGAAATTCCGAAGTGAAGAATTGATGAATAGAAATCACAAGATTGGATTATTAGGATTTTATGGCACAATAGATATCGGTGGATACAAAATAAATGATACAAGATTTTCATTAGTAAGAAGAGCTAATTCACATCATCATTGAGACATTCAAGAGCTAATTCACATCAATCATAGCGGGCCTTTCATTCACATCATCTTTGAGACATTCAAGAGCAATACCGCCAACCTTCTCGAGGCAATTCATGTCCTCCTCAGTCGATATAATCTCCTTATCATACATCTCTTTTGCTCTACTCTCTGTCATGTAAGCCTTAACAAAATTTATCTGAAGGCTATTATTTCCATCATACCTTGCCTTCATTCCAGTGATGAGCTCCAGAAGAACAACTCCAAAGCTATAAACATCACTCTTCTCTGTAAGAAGACCCGTCTTCATATATACAGGATCTATGTAGCTCATATCCCCTATAACAAAGTTGGTGTGGTCTTTCTCTATAGATAGGAGCCTAGATGTCCCAAAGTCTGAGACCTTTGGCATGAAGTTGTCATCGAGTAGAATATTGCCAGATTTTACATCTCCGTGAAGGACCTTTTGGGAAGCATATGTATGCATGTAAGCAAGAGCATCTGCAGAGTAAATAGCAATATCCAAACGTGCTTTCACCGAGAGAGGGTGTCTTCAAGATCATTTTTACTTGCGAGTACCACGGTTACCATGAAGCACGTCAGAGACTCCTCTAGGGATGAACTCATAGACCAACATAGGAACATCCGTCTCAAGCAAAGCCCAAAAGTCGAACCAAATGCTTGTGACTGATTTGAGATTGGATAGTGACTTCATTTGCAAAGTCTTTTCAAGGGCCTCGTTGATTGTAATGGAGCGTTTGACGCAACTTGCACGTTTTCATTAGTAGTTCCATGTAGACCTCACCAAAGCCACCTTTTCCGATAATAGTCTGTAATTTTTGTGATTTGGTCCAAAGCATCGCTTTGTAAAATATCGATCTTGATGCTTTTCAACAGTTGTCCACCATTTCGGTTGAAAAGATCTCTAAGCTTTCTCTTCTGATGCTCCATGTGTATGAACATTAGTAATACCACTAAAAATGAGACAAGGACAACTGATCCTGTGAACAAATATCATGGGAATGTTATTTCTGTTAATTTAAGATTTTATGAGCATTAATAAATAGAATAGGACATTCACATACAAGTTTACTGCAAACAAAAGTTCTATCTAGCCATATAAATTGTGTAGTACGTAGTTCGTATAGAGAAATTTTAACCACGTCCACATGATCTTTTTCAGAATAGTTCTAATTTTCACACGATGATATGGAGTTAGGACTCAAAGTCAGTGCAATAGGGATATGATTTAGGTGGTACAAACATTTTCTATTGTGTATTAGTTGACCGTAAGGGTTTCTTTCTAGACCACAATATGTGGTATATACGGATGCAAAATTGCATATAATTAGAGAATTTGTGGAAATTTTGTAGACAACAGAAGTATGTACTACATGGTGCAAAATTTCCTCCAGAAGAGAGCATTTATACATGGAGCCTCACCTATCACCACTACTGCAGCCAAGGGAAGTATAGGTTGGCAACCCTTGTCACTTTTACCATCACCTCTTCGTCCCAAATTGCATTTACATTCGTAGCCACCGTCAATATCATGGCATGTCCCGCCATTACAAGGATTTTGGTTTTCACACTCATTAATATCTGAAAAATGGAGAAAACGAATGGTTATTAAACAGGAAAATAAAAAGGAAAGAAAAGAGAGAAGTTACTGCTAATTTCTATTAAACTATATATGTATTCTTGCATGTTTTTAGTGAACACTATGAATTCAATATAGTAGTTTACGCACAAAATACAACCCCCTTAATTTGTAATAAAATTGTGTTGCAACTCCTATTTTCAGATAAACATATTAACCATGGCCTGACATATTTTGGTATCTTTCAGGAAAAGGAAGGTGGTTAAAGTTACATTTTTGTCTTGCTAAGTTTCATGTCCAAATTAAACTTGATTTTGCAATGAATAATAAATTCTAATATTCATTTGATTTTTTTTTTGTAGTTTTATGTATTTTTTCTGCTTGTGAAAGCACTGTGCAAGGTGCGCATATGAGTTCAAATAACATATAATGGGTTTGAGTAATACCATAGATAGAATTACAACGGTCAGAAGAACATTAAAGGTAAACCCACGAGGGAATGCGCTACCCCACAGAGTACCAATAACCAATGGATCAACTCATAAAGTAGATCAAGGATTTATTAACACCTGCCAAACCTATGGCAGATGACCAGAAAATTCCTTGTTATGTTATATACTCCTCAGTCCAGAAACATATCACATTTTAGCTAGTGAAGTCAAAATTTCTAACTTTGATAACTAATATATAAATATTATTTATCATGAAAGATGTTTCCATACTATAATATTTTTTATTTTTTGTAACACATCTATTAAATTATTAAAACAACGAAAAAAAACCATCACATTCGCTCTCAGGGGCTACAATTACCATATTAATCGGTGAAAAAAGGAAAGATCCACATCGTCGATTTTGGTCGGTCCAAAATATGGTCGGTCCAAAATATCACAGTGCAGATTAATTAGATATATATTAGAGCCATTACATTTGTATAAGAAATGCATCTATATTTTAAATCATAAGCACAAGAATTGTATAACAAATACAATTCTATTTTCAAATATAGACATAAGTATTGTAGTATCTAGCTACGTAATTACGTGGAGAATTTGGATAGTTCATATAAAATAAGTGTCAGCACCTAACACATTATGTATTATGGAACTGAGAGTATATATAAAGAAGAAATATATTACACCTGAGGCAGCGCAAGTCAACCTTTTATAACTTTGATATATAACTATATATAAAATACTATTTATTATGAAAATATTTTCATTCTATAATATTTTTTACTAACATTTATCTCAGAAAATATAGACCTATACTAAGATGGAGATTTTGCAGTGCTTTCAGGTACTCATGGGGACCTGGAGCATTAGCTCCAAACGGTTTCAGCTTTTTGGTTTCTAAATTTTGGTTTTTGGTTTTTTTGTTTTTTTTTTGTTTTTCGTTTTTCCTTTATTTCTTTGCATTGTCTCAAAAGATATAATAATATTTTTCAATTTTTTTCCTCTTTTTTTTCTTATTTTTTATTTTTTTAACTCAGAAAAATTTTAACGGTCCCTCCAGTAAACAACCCTCACAGAAAAGCCAGGCTGAAAGCCCTTTGGAGCAGGCAACGTTTACTTGCTCGGTACCTCTAGACCACCGTTCTTACAATTTTGGCCAAGTGCCCGGGCATGCACCCACGCTAATTGTTCACCACCTAACACATGTGTATAGTTTAGCAATTTCTTTATTTTGAGGTAAAACACTAACAAATTGGTGGTTTGGCAATAATGAGTAATAGCTATATATAATAATTCAATAAAATTCACAGAGCGAGAGAGAGGGATGGACAAACTTTGCATCCGTCTATGATGTAGGGATTGCCGGCGTATCCCTCAGAGCAATTGCAAAATAGCTCGGCGCACGACCATCGGCATTGACGCAAGAGCTGTTCTTGCTAACACATGCACCATGGGGAACATCATGCTTTGGCGGACACGACTGCTTCTCGATTGCCCAATCAAGAACAAGTGGAACAGTCAATTGTTGACTCGATTGCGAGGGTGCCCGTAAGGTCATTTCGGCTGAAATTGTACCTGCTTAGAAAAGTTTCTGTTAACGTGGATCAAGATATTAGAAGAGCCGAATATCTCTCGTCTAGTACGAAATTTTTGTTATCTGAAGCTAGATCACAAGCTCATAATGATCTTAAAACCCGGGTGGTACTGGGACATACCACGCCTTAGACAACACGTGCAATCTGAAAAATAAGGCAGGAGCTATGACTATTACTCAGTCGCGATTAACGGGTTTTTTTTTTTTGGATCACGGTCTACAGTTTACGACAATACAGGCTGTTCTTTTTGGCTGCGGTTTATAGCTTTTGGCTGCAGTTTGTGACTTTTGGGCTGTTTGTACGAGAGATTACAGAGTAACAGAAATTCACGTGCGGTTTTTGCCGATATAAATGAAGTCAATAAAGTATGTACTATAATTAACTAGTAGACTCTATCTTGAAAAAAATACTCTACTTAGAAGTTAATTCATGAGAAAGCTGAAAAAGCTTTTAGAAGTGAAAAACAGGCCATAGTTGCTGCCTTTCTAAAACTCGCCTGCTGAATAATGTGGAAGTTATGGGAGCTCTATGTTTCTTAATTGGTCGATAGCTATGTTGTTTCAATTTCAAATTACTAATTCTCCATCTGTGTGTGTGATCTGCATATATTATTGCCATCGGTATTAATCACAACCATCACTCAATGGATGCACATGTAAACAGTGCACATGGTGGCTTCCTATTGGGGAAGATCATGGGGCACAAGTGGAAGAATTTTATGCACTAATAATTCACTTAAAATTTTAAGCTGTTAAGGAAGGACTTCAACATTTTTCCTCTACGTCCACTCCACCAAGCCTAAAATGTGAACTCGAAATTGAGCGCAATCATACTTTTAAATATTGCATTAGCTAAGTTTTGAACTCAATATCTTTTGGTTCTCATACCATATTAAGTTTTATACATCAACGATTTACCTGAATGGGTAAGACATTATACAGAGTGTAAGATGATTTGAACCACAATTCAATCTACTAGAGATAAGGAATCATATCACATACGAATCATTAATGATTATTTACTTCACGTACAAGCTATGTACTCTAACAGATGGGTGTTGTATTTGCATCCACAATTATACTTACACACAGGAAATAAGAGAAGAAAGTGTGCAAGGGTCCGCTATTCAAGAAAGTTGTGTGCACGTACCAGTCTTTCTCGGCCACAAAGGCGTATATGCACGGGTTGTACCCCCAAAGGGGGTTGTTGAGATTATCTGGAGCGTTCCAGGATACGTTGATTTTGTTGAGGCCGGGCGTGATGGATGCCTCGCAGCAGCCGAGGCCCATGCACGGCGCTCCGTTCTCTGCGGCCTCACTTACGCTAGCGCAGTACGTGACACAGCCCGTGCGGTACTGCCCATTATCACTGCTGCCAGCGATCTTCGCCACGGCGTCGCACCCGACGGCCGTGAACAAGTTGCGTGTTGGCGATATCAGGTACGGGTTGGCTAAGGTGACGGACATATTTGACCATCTACTCCCGCTCAAGTTGGCGCACAGGTACGTCACGGTGTACGCGCTGACGAGCATCTCTGCAGTCTCCAACGTTATGTTGAGGACTAAGATGTTACCTATGTAGGGGCTTGAATCGTTGCACGTGACGGTGAAGTTTTTATGGAGGGAGCAATCTGCACCGATGCCGAATGGGTAGGGGATGGATACATTTCCGCACTTGTCAGGACAGTTCGACGCCGGCGCTGGCGACGGAGCCACGTCGGACATGCCCGTGGTAAAGAACGTGATATAAATAACTAGGAGGAATCGTGCTCGTGGCATGGCTGGCTATCAAGCTTCTATGTCTTCCAACTTACAAAGTACTAGTGATGAATGTGTAAATGGGACTACTTGGCGTTAATCAACCAAGGCTCCTCTCTCTCCACATGTATATATAGGCGAGGCGCACATGTAAGTTCGTTTCATTTATTTATACACTGTTGCTATTTTCATTCGTTTCATTTAATTTTACACTGTTAATATTTTCAATAGGAATTGAATGCGATCCTTAGTGCGTGGCGATTTAAGGACAGGCACGATTAGACGGCTGATTGATAGGCTACAGTTGTGTTTGTCACACTTTTTATTATTTTAATCCAACCTGTAGCGCTAATTAACGTGGAAGAGAGAGAGAGATAAGAGTGTGCTCAAAGCGACGCAAGAGAGATAAAGAGATAGGAGCGCACGCATGCAACCAATGGAGAGGAGAGGGACGCTAAAGGCAAATATCTGCGTTGGCTGTTGAGAACAGTAGAAGGCGGTGGCAGTGGAGAAAGGCATCATAATGGATCAGCTCGTGTGTGCAGAAGAAAAGGAGTTACGGTGGCGGTAAGAGCAGCAATAAGGGTTGGTGCGCAGCAATCGGAATTATCTAGTGTTGCTATTTTCAATAGGAATTGAACGGGCAGTAGGTGAGCTGACGGACATAAGCTCAATGATACGATCCTTAGTGCGTGTCCATTTCGATAGGATTAATTTTGCTTTTTGGTAGGTTATGTTATTTCAGAGAGTTATGTATTTCGTAATTAGAAAGTATTCGTTATGCATATTAGAGTTAGTTTATAATCTCTTCTAGATACGTAGAGGCTACATCGAATATGAATAGTTCTTTATTCTGAATAAAATAATTTCAGTGTAATCAGTTTAGATGACAGAAGAAATAATAGCAGAAAATGAAACTGCTCGGTGCTTTCGGAAAAAATCAATTTACTGTGTTTGCGTTGTGTTTTGAGGCTGTTTATTTGGATTGAAAAAGGATGGCTAATGACTGAAATTATAATTTAACTAGCTGAATTTATATTATACTGAATAAAAAAAGGACCAATAAAAAAGACTAGAAAAATAAAATACTAGAAAAAAATAAAATTTAAAAATAGTAAAAAATAAACTAAGCTAAGCACGCCCTTTATCCTGCGCATCGAGACGGCGCAGAGGTGCTGCCCCTTCGCATCACAGGGGAGGCACATCACGCAAAGGACAAGGGAGGGCGGAGGGGCATGCATCACGTGGAGGCTACAGGTCGGAAGCAGAGGCGCTGCGTCGTGTTGACCACTTCGTCAACAGCAGGGAGGAGTGGTGCTGTCTTTCAGCTGTACCCGTCGCGAGAAGGACCAGGCGGGTCCAACGGAGAAAGCAACGGCGAATCCGTAAGCAGCGAAAAAATTCCAACAGGTTGAAGTTGTGTTTGTCACGCTTTTTCTAATTTTAATCCAACTTGTAGCAGAAGGTTCCCATATCGTTGGAGTTATATCCATATTCTTTTCGCGAGGATACGTACAAATTGTTTGACGGTAGCTCTCTTCATTTTTTCTGTGGGATTATGATCCCTGTAGGCTTAGTGCCATTCATATGGAGGTGGTCCTAACTTGTGATGATAATGACGAACGAAGATAACTCAAATATAGCTATACAATCTGAATTTAAGCAACCTTGTGTCAACCATGGCTACAACTTTCTTGCTATATTTGCACAAATTGGAAGAAGTAGATGTTAGATGCTATATTTCTAGTGTTATTTATGATAATGTACAGATTACACATGATGAGGAAGCATGTAAACTTTCTCTCTCTTCGTCATGTGCATTAGGGCATCTATAATGTATATAACTCAAGAGGTCTTAAGGTGGGGTCTCATCTAAACCTTAAGGTCAATGCTGTAATGTATATAACTCACTAGGCCTTAAGATGGTCCCACTTGTTAGATAAAGAAAAAATGTATTTTAATGCTTATGGCCGGTCTTTAGCTTGAGGACTGGTCTTAAGGTTTTGCTTATGGCTACCGCTTAAGGTCACCCTCAGTAATATATAAGGTCGACCTTAAGGTGGCTTAAGACCCTCTGTTTTTATACACTGTGGATGCCCTTACAAGTTCAATAGAAGTTACTTGGTGACCTTAGTAATGATGAGTTCATCCATGTAATCTCTACTACTACAACCAATCATACATTCAATTTTATTTATGATAAGGTGAATTTGTTCCCAACACCCAATAAATAGTGGAGAAAGGAGGGGGTGAAGAAAGAGTAGAGAGATGTGGAAAGAAAAGAGAAGGGTTGGAGACCAAAAGATGCACAATAATTGAAGGTCACCAAGTAACTTCTATTGAGCAGTAGAGAGATGTGGAAAGAAAAGAGAAGGGTTGGAGACCAAAAGAAGCACAATAATTGAAGCTCCAAGCACTTTCTAAGGCTCAATTGGGATCCACCCAAGACCAATATGAATTGGAAGTCAATTTTAACTCAACAACACCCAAATTGTGAGGATTCAAACACTACCATATAAAAGTTCCTCACAAACTGTTTCTTGAACCGTTTGACTTCATGGATCAATGATAATATGTGTTATCGCTCTCGTACAGTTATCACAAATGATTTTTTATCAAGAACCGTATATGATAACTGATTATTACAGACGGTTCTGGTTTTGAACCGTCTATGATAACAGACAATTATAGACGGTTCTAGTTCAGAACTGTCTGTGATACGGATTTTACAGATGGTTCAAAAACTATTTGTGATAACCCGTATTATTACTGACCCATAAGTCAGACGGTTTAAGAAACCGTCTGTGATAATTGTTTCGAGCCGTCTGTGATGAATTTTTATGTGGTAGTGTAAGGAGATCCAATTAGATGCTATGAATATGGTAAACCAAATCACATCAAGATGAATTGTCCCAAATTGAGGAACAAGGAGGTCAAGGATGACAATGCACTAACTAGTCGCTCTCAATTCAAGGTTTACCAAAGCAATAAGCGTAATTATCACAGCGCAGTCAACAAAATACTTTTAGCACTTGATAAGATTAATTTGAGTGATGCTGATTCTGGAAGTAATGATGAGGACAATGACAATAGGCAAAGGAGATGGACTTCACATGGATGTGTTTTATGGTAAACAATAAGAAGCTCAACAATAATGATCTCCACAGTGATCCTGATGAGTTAAAACCTTCTTTTATAGATTTATCTCATGCTATACTTAGATTGATATAGGATCTCAAAAGGTATAAAAAGAAAATTAAAAATCATGATCTTGTTGTTGAGAGCTTAAATTCTAAAATTAATGGACTTAGAGCTTCTATTCCTGATAATGAATCTAATTATTCTTGTCAAGTTTTACATTCTAAGTTGAAGTTGTTAGAACAATTAATATATCAAACTTGTTTAACTTAGTGATGTAAATGCTAAACTTGATGAATTAAGAGCAATCGAAAGTTGTGCCATTAATTCTCTATCTGCTACAGTAGTACTACTATTTTGTTTTTGTGTTATTGCTTCGTTGGCAGATTGGACAATTAGAAAACAAGAGATTTGAGAAAAAACTTTTACTACAGATTACAATCATTCATCCTCAAAAATATAAGATTGATAGGCTCCTTAAGAAGCCTCCAGTTAGTATAGATATAAAGATATAGGTGGATAGATAAATTGATTTCAAGTCAATTTCTAATTGATTTCATGTCAATTTCTATCTTTCTTCCCTTACTAGCTGAATGCCCGTACGTTGCTACGGATTTTTAAAAAATTTAGAACATATTTATATGCATATTCTAAAAATTTTTACCATCCGTTAGTTTCAGAACATATAGTATAATAAAATTTTAAAATCCGACAGGTGGAGCGGCGGCGGAGGGAGGGGAGGAGCGACGGGCGTTGCGGCGGCGGAGGAGGAGGGAGGGGAGGAGCGACGGGATTCGGTGGAGGAGGAGGCGCACGGGATAGGCGAGGACGGAGTGGGGGGAGGAGCAGGCGGGGAGACACGGAGAATGGGGGAGAAGATTCGGCGTAGGTCTTTTGAGGCCACATGCCAGCGCTATCTTTTGTGAGAAGAGGCGAGAGAGGTCGGACCAAACACCAACTTCTTCTTTTATAATAAGTAAAGATACGTAATTCCTTCGGAATGAGTAAATGTGTAAAACTGATGCTAAAGTTACCCAACTTTTTCCCTGCACATTGCAGGTTGTATTGTTACTATGAATGAGTGGATGAGATTGGCACCAATGTGACATCAATCTGGCTGCTGTAAACAACGCCAAAGTAGTTCTCATTTGCTTTTTTGGAGCTATAACTAGCATAGATGTTTATTCAGACATGAATGAGTTTCACGTGTACACTATAATATGTAGGCGGGACATAAAGCCAGGCTCAATTATATGGACGATGCTCCTAATATAAAAGTTGACAGTGATGCTATTTTTCTGTGACTTCATCAGTGCTTCAACCATAAAGAGAAGTAAACCTTGGTGGATCAGTACATGTCACTTGGTGCGGTTCGCTTGTTGCTGAGAGACCATGTGAGAGTCATCCCATTGTGAGTGATGAGTAATTGACATCGTTTCTCAAAAGTCGAGTTTGAGTAGGTTTGTTCGGACCTAGATGTTGCATGGTGCAACGGGCTCGGTCGGATTTTGGTCAAACTTAGTCGTATGGGTTAGGATGTATATTTCATTGTTGCGACAGGTTTGATCTTGCTAATGCTATTTGCACGTTCATGTATCGGCGGTGCTATGTGACGTGTTTTCTTGTCGTGGATGCAGGAGGATGAGGCGGAGTCGTGGCGAGACACGGTGGACCGAGACTAGGCGCAGTGGCGCGAGGTCGAACGGCCATGATGTGTCGAAGACGACGTGGACTCGACGTGTTGCGGAGCGTGCGAGGCAAGGAGCGCGGAAGCTTCCCGGAAGGTGCGAAGGGCGAAACGGAATTTCGCAAGGCTGCACAAGCGGGAGACGGCTCCGTTAGGGTTTAGCCGGCGTAATAGGTTGGAGACCCGTTAGCCAAGGGCTATAAATAGAGGTGAGGGGCTGCATACCCCTTAGGACACTTGAGAGCTTATTCATATCTTTGTGTGTGTTGTGTTCCTCCCAATAAGCTTGTGAGGCTCTTGGTGTTTTTGAGGATTGAGAGGGAGAGAGATGTGTTAGACTTCTTAATTTTCTCTGTGTGTGTGTGCCTCTCAGTGAGCAAGCATGTATTGAGATGAACTCTTAGTATTAGCCCATGTCTCTGAACCAAAACGAAATGGATTGAGTTTGAGTCTTTCTACTAGTGCCTTTTGTGTTTTGGCTGTTTCTCTGTTATTTTCAATTCTTGTGATTTCTGAGTGAATCTTGTTTGTCAAGATGCAAAATGCTTGTCTCTGAACTGGGATAGGATCACCAGGCCACGTTGGTCAGCTTTGTCCCGAGAGAAAAGATTTCTATTACAGTTTGCATCTATTTTTCTCCTCAGCTGCACTTGCTCTGCTCCTTCTTTTTGGGTTTGATGTCAGGGGAATTGAGTCCTCTTGATTGTGTTAACTGGATGAAGCTAGAAATATGAATTCTTTGGTTCTGAGATCTTTTCTTGATGTCTTACAAAGTCTCTTAAGCAAAGATTGAAGAATGACAATCAATTTGGAAATCTGTCTCTTTTCAGTTCAACTTCAGAATTCTGTCCAGATTTTATTTTCCTTGCTCTTTGTCTGCAGGTCGTTGTTTCTGAGGTCTTTGTACTGTTTAGAGTTTAGTCCTAATGATTTGACTCAAAAAGAGCAACAAACCTTTGCCGAATTCCTCATCTTCTTTGCTGTCTACAGTAATTTTAAAGTGTGCTGTTTTCAGACAGTGCTGCCTTCGGTGGCTTACTTGATTGCAGTTTTCTGCTAGCAGATCTCCTCAGTTTTCCTTTGTGTGTTCAGCTGCTTCTTACTCCTCTCTATTATCTGCAGCATTTTCAGGCTTTCTTTGGCAAAAACTGCATTCAGTCTTGCGATCATTCCTTGATTTGTTTTGTCTTTAGCTGTAGTTACTGTGCTGTTATTTTCGGCTGCAGAAGTTTCGTACCTAGTCTGGTAGCAGCGCTCCAATCTGCATTCTCTGTTCCCTGCTGTTTCAATGGTTGCAGTTTCAGTTGGCTTTATCTTTGGCAGCACAGTAGCCTTTTGGTCTCCTCTCTTTGTGATCTTTTCTTTTTTCTTTGGTTGCTTTTCAGTTTTGCTGCTTTTCTCTTTTAGCTTTCAGTTTTCTGCAAAGTCATTTTTCAGTACAGCAAAATCAGTACTCGGCTGTTCAGCTTCAGGGAATCATCTTCTCCATTAGTGCTTTTCTTTTATTTCTTTTCTTGATCTTTGGTGATTTTGCATGCGATCAAACGGCAATATTTTCAGCTGAAATTTTCTCGACTACTCTCGATTTATGCTGAATTTTTCAGTGTCGCATGCTCCAAATTTCAGCAAGATTAATTTTAATTTTCTGTGAGGTGCTTTGATTTGCATCGTTTTGAAAAACAGTGTCGAATTCTCGGGGGCGATTTTAAAAAGAGAGCGACATTCACCCCCCTCTGTCGCCATTTCGGTCCTACAGTTGCTTTCAGACAGCAATCGTAATGGAATTCATTTTGAGCATATGTATTTATGTATACTCAGAATGACCACATAAAAATAACATGACTATATAATTATCAAAAAACATTACCACAATATTGTAATATTCAAAATATTTACTAAGGACATCTACAGTGTACAACAGTTCCGGATGCTTTAAGAGATGAGAAAATTAGCTTAGTACCATTGCAAACAGGTATAAATTGGAAAATACCATCCAATATGAAGATAACATATCGGGCTAAGACCATGTATGTGTTTCACCTATCATTCATCTAAACTTGATCAATATATCATCCTACATGGTAAAATCGTCCACTTATCGCGTCATGCGGGCAATATCACAATCTGAAACCAGGTCCGGGTGTTATTTGAACTGGATTGCAAAGTTTAAATGGTTAAATGTCTAGTTTCATAGTCGCGGTGTTGGACAGACTTTCCATTAAAGTTTGATTGTTATATGGATTTTTTCTGAAATAAAATCATATGCTTCTTATCCTTAAATTACAGTCAATCCTGACCGTTAGTTCTGACTAATCACACAAAAAAACTTATGATTTTCCCAACAGTTGAGTAGTCAGTAAAACCTTACCCAATGGATTCTATGCTAGCTTATATCAAAAAGAAGAGATAATAATTCAATTTAGTTTAGATACAACCACTCGAATAAATTGTATCTTGATATTATATCTAAAGGGTCCACAGTGTTTTAATTTTAATTGCTGCATGAATATCTCGTCTCTAATGATCTGCACTAAATTTGATGGTCCACAAAATGCGTCTTTTATATAGAAGCCCTCCCTCAACGCAATATCCAATGTCTTGGTTTATTACAAAAGGCTTGTATATCAGGTAAGATACAAGTATATTCAAGTATATTCCCTGTTTTCATCCTCAGCCTTCCATCTCACCGCTTTGGTGACCATGGAACCAAAGCATGCCTATTAACTGCTAGTAGAAGTCTACTGCAGAGGAGCCCTGGGGTTCTATAAGGCTATCTCTAATATTGTATTTTAGCTAGTTTAAATGAAGAGAGAAAAGATATCGAATCGATTCAATATATTAGAGGGGTCGATTTCAACAAAAAAAATGTATGGAATCAGACTTTACTTAGAAGTTGATTCAAAGTATTAAACAATTTATATAAGTATTAAACAACTACATAGGAGAAAGTACGGTATGTTTTTAATGTAACGTGGGTCCTAGTTATTAGTAGGAATTGGTTCACTGTATTGGAGAAAAATAAGCTTAATTACTAGAATACTTATATGGTCATGATTAGTGCAAGTTGGTGTACTGATGAGGATACAATTAGTGCTTTTCGTAAATATATTAGTTGACTGAAAAAATTATTGAGCCATAATTTTTATTGCTAGATTAACTCTAATTTAATTGGGTCTTTATTTATTATTTTTGGAGAAGCAGAACTACTATTTTATTTAGTTATATGTAGACACATACTTGCTCACAAACCTAAAATGAAGATATATTTAGAAAATTCTAGAGAAAGAATTGTTGCATGTCAGAATAAATGTTACCATTATGAAGATCTCGTCTAGCAGAGCAAGTCGAAACAGACATATCATATATTACTAGTTATGTGTTTGTGCGTTGCAATATAATTTATTAGATGTATAAATAATTATACTATAAAAAGAATTACTTTAATTTATTAAAAATAAAGAGTAATAAGAAGTTAAAGAAATAAAAGCACGTACCATGAACTCCTCTTTTACAGTAGTAATGGAATACTTCCATCAGGGATGAGGTCGTTTATGTGGGCCCCACGCTCCAGGTCAACCCCACACCTCGACTTGTCAGCTCGTTGGGGCAACAGCTCAACCAGACATTGTGCTTAGGTGGAATGCATGTACCCATAGACCCCACCATCAGAATTTAGGTAGTGCTCAAAGAGCTTTTTTTACTGTAGAGATTATTAGATTTTTAATAAATAAATTTAAAAATATTATATCATCGCAAATAATGTAAAAATAAAAATAAACAAAAAACAAAAAGTCTAAAAAACCAAAAAAAGTTAAAAACCAGAAACCCAAACTTGCTGGAGGGGCGCGTTACTTCCAAAGAGCTACATGCACTCGGATGAACCACATACAAGGAGCTACACATGGTGGAACCCACCTTGTTCCCAATGCAGCATACATGCATGCACGACCATTGACCAGGTCGACACCACTAATGCATGTGCCTGCTTTATGCTAATTTTTGGGCCATTGCTATACACACACGGGTAATCGTACACGGAGAGTTAATACATGTCCACGGCTCGTGCGCAAGATGCGCCCAAACAACCAAGAGGAGTCGGCACCAAGTGCCATTAAATATTCTTGTACCGTAACTTTTTTTGTTTGGCTCAGACCATGTTATTTAAATTAAAGATTTTGTTTTTGATTCTATGACTGGTACTACAACGCTTATGATAGAATAAAGAGTTCTAATCTGAATATTGCTATCACATGTCTTGCAATTTTCTCGTGTTTTTGCAGGAAAATCATGTCTACTTTTGCAAAGCCGATTAGACAAGGATAGCATCAAGTGGTTGGATGATTTTCTTTTGTCACATGTTACTATATTGAGACAGTAGTTAGATTGCACAAATTTAAAGTTATTTTTAATTCTACGTCATGAAGATCAGATCCTTGTGTCATCTTGGTATTATAGCATTGAATTAACACGGTTAGATTATATATTTATTTTTGGTCCTATAATCTAGATAATTGCCCCACAAAAATACCATTGTCATATACTTAGATTTATCACTGTGCTTAGATTTATTCTTAATTTTGTATTATCAAATTTTAATCTACATGTTGATTGTCCTAGTTGCTGTTGCACTGCATCTACTAAACTGAAAAAATCGCATCTATCCATCTGTCGCACCTACTGTGCGCTGCCGCTGTAGTTGCCGCCAACACCCGAGCCATACCTCGATTTCCACCCATCTATATATCTGCCGCTGCCCACCATTAACCAAAAAATCCTAAAACTTTCCATCTGCCGCCAACACCTAGCTTTCGCCACCTCTGTATGCTGTGGGCCCTGCCACTGCGCTGCATGCACTCCGAAATTTTCGCTCTCGCGCGACGCAGATCTTTCGCCCATGTAGTTCCCGAGCTTTGGGCCCTGACGCTGCTATTCCACGTGGCTTCCTGTAAAACATCAGAAAGTTGCTGCCCTCTCGTGAGACTCTAGAGATAGGCTTTTGCTGCAGCAAGTTTCGAGACATTATCTTGTCTGCCACCGTTCCATACAAACCGAGAGCATTACAAAAAGATAAGAGGGAATCCGTTCAAAAGAGAGAGAATATTCGGTTTAAAAAAGAAAAGAAAAAAATTGAGAGAACTTAAGGACCTAATTTTTTTCACTGTAACGACTGAAAATGCTATATAACTATTATTAGCTTTTTTGAGTAATTAAATTTAAAAAAAATCAAAAAGTTATATCATTGTGGACATTGCCAAATTGAGTGAGAGTGAGAAAACAATAAGTTGCGTAATTCCACCATATGTAGATTGATAGTATGCAAATTAAGAGCGAGAGATATACAGAAAAAGAAAATAGAGAAGTAGATGATAGGAAGAGTGAGGTTATTGTTTTTATACTAATGACTTACTATTCATTTCTAGTGTAGTTTCTCATATTATACAAGTTAATGAAGAAAAGAGGCTGAATGCTAAACAAATTGCATCGCTTGGAGATTAAGCTACACTACCTACATCAACTAAGGAGGACATTCAAGGTAACAATAATGGGGCTAAATTGGTAGTTTATCAAGAAAAGGTTAGTAGAAGTAAGAACCCTTATACCCAATTGGGAATCTCACATTTTAAACTTAACGTGCTTAATTTACATAATGTGGAATTGATTACTCATAAGATCCACAACTTTGCAATTGAGGCAAACCCTAAATTCTGAACGGAAGATCAAGAATTTTGACAAAAAATAGAAACAGAAAACTTTTAATGCTAATTTGAGGGTAAAGATAGCGGATTTTGAGAGTCTTAGAGGGCGACTGGCGTAAGTAGCTGATTTTTTTGATCACGCGTTAGCTTTCCAACGAGTACAAAAATGTCAAAAACAGACACCGTATGCAAAAGTTATGTCCATTTTACTAAAGGTGTCTAAAACTAAATCCTACTCAAACTAAGACGGGAGATTATGAAATTTTAGAGGATTACGAGGAGGGAAACATATCACAGACGATTTAAATAAAAAATCGTCTATGATATCTGCTATTATCACAGACTGATATTAGTAAGAACCGTCCGTGATGTCTTGTATTATCACAGACGATTCGTATAAATAACCATCTATGAAAATACCACAGACGGTTATTCGTATGAACCGTCTGTGATACTTACAGCACAGACGGTTCCTATGAACCGTCTATGATGTAAGCGTCCAGTTTAACCTCTTTTGTAGTAGTGATCTTTACTTATAACTCTTATGTCTTATCATCTTATGGGAGTTTGAACATGATTTGAAGATAGTTCCACTTTTGACTACCGCTGAAGCACATGTCGAAGAATACACTCCGTCTCGCACCCTTCGAACTAAGGTTGACGAAGATGGTGTTAGGACATAGAGACTATCGTGCGCTCTGTCCCTCACCCTTCGGACTATGGTTGATGAGGGCGACATTAGGAAAAAAGACTGTCGCACACTCCATCCTCCCACCCTTTGGACTAAGATTGATGAGGGTGGTTTAGGACATAGAGACTGTCGCACGCTCCGTACTCCACCCTTCGGACTAAGGTCAATGAAGGCGATGTTAGGACAGAGAGACTGTTGCGCACTCCGTGTCTCACCCTTCATACTAAGGTTGACGAGGCTTTCGTGCGTGCACGCTCACGTCTTTCTCTATTCCGAGCTGCTGTGGAGCCCGAGAGCTCCGTACTCTATTTATACTCCGTAGAGCTGCCTGGAACACGAAAGGGTCCCAACACTTTATACTTCGTAGAGTTTGAAGTGGAGCCCTTGTGTTCCGCGCTCTATTTGTACTCCGTAGAGTTGTTTGGGACATGCAATGGTACTATCACTTTATACTATGCAGAGTTTGACGCGGAGCCCCTGGGTTCTACGCTCTATTTATACTCAATAGAATTGCTCGGGACACGCGAGGGTCCTGAGCTTTATACTCTGCAGAGTTTGGCCAGGCCCACACCGTAAATGAGCCATCGGTGCTGGTTTGCATTGCTGGGTTACGAATATAGCTAATTTGGCCCAATTAAATATATACATATGTATTAAACCTCATATATACTATTTTTTGTTAAAAATTTAGAGTGTTCAGCTTAACACTCATGAACTACTGTAAGTCTGCCCTTGCTTCAATGTTTTGTGGTACTTCTGCCATTTTGATAGCACTCTGTTTTACATTTGTGTGACCATCACATTGCTAGTTGCTGTAGAAAGATATGAAAACACAAAATCTTATATGCACATGATATATGGTTACAGTGATGTTATTATTCCTGTAAATATTGTACGAATATTTGTAGGAAATTATTTAAAAAGCAAATAGTTTCTTCTTTACTTTCTGAGCACAAATGTTCGTTATACAAGGATAAAGGAATAATTAGGGAGGATATTGAGTATTTGTTCAGTAATGGATTGGCAAGGGTTATGCAATGGAGTTCAATGCACCTGGCTTAGCCCTAAATTGAATGAATCACAGTTTGTCTCAGTTCCTAACTTCCCTCAAGCACCTACCAAGGCATAGTCTTTTAGTACACACTATCTAGATACTGACACCAGGATCTTTTGTGTGCAAATATCTTTCCTTGCCTTATGAACAAAGCGAGAAATGTCGATCTTGGTCATTCAAATGTTGATGAAGTAAATGTCGAGTGCAGGACAGGAGATAAGTAAATAACTATGTTGCTGATATCTTGCCAAACAGTATAATCTTTTAACATTTCAATTAAGACATGAGGCACTATTACTGCACTTCTTTTTGCCATGCTATACTGCATCAAAAATAGGGTGAAAGACAATGAAAAGGAGAAGCAAATGCAAACAGGTTGATCATTTGGACAAATTCTGTTATTCTGCTTTCAAGAGAAAAACCCTGCAATCTACGGTGGTGATCATTTGGACTTATTTTTGGTGGCTTATGGTGAAAAATCAGTAGTTGGTGAAAAAACACATGTGATGAGGCTTATTTAATATAATTAAATTTAAAAAAATTAAAAAAATATGTTAGCCCATTACGTATGGTACAAACAAATACGGAAAAAAAGAACCGGTAAAAAAGCTCGAAAAAAGTCAAAAATACGGAAAAAGACAAAATTTATGAATAATGAAAAATAAGCCAGAAGCCAGAAGCTGAAGCCGAAACAAGCGGGGCCATATATCCCGTAGTTAATTCTGTTGGCATTTTTTTTTACGCAAATTTGAGTTGACGTTCTTATGATCTTATGTTTTATTTTGGTTACTGGATCTGATATGACGCGTGTTACGCGCGTGGTACCGTAGTAGCACTATTCATCGTGGTACTTGTAACACCGTGTGTATTATGTATGTTTGTTATTTAAGAATCTATCTATTAAGCATGATTTGCTATTTAGAAATCTATCTATTAGGTGTTTAGCATTATCTATTAGTTAGATAAGTTATTATTAAATTGGATTGTTTAAGATAAGTTTCCTTATAGATTATTTCTTAAGAATCAAGTTAGATTGTCCCTATAAAAGGGATATTATATATCTATTATCAATCAAGCAAAGATGATTAAACAAGTCCCTAATTCTTAAAGTCCAACTATGATTGTTCCCTTGACCGGCTATTGTAAATCTATTCATCCCTCAATCAGTGCCCTCCTTCGCGCCCTTCTACTACGCGCGAAAAATGCTTGATGACTTGCTAGTGCACAGGATTGACGTAACACTTTTTTCGAGAGTATTCTAAGGTTTATTGAGCCTACAAAGACCAAAGGAAAGCTAGTTTCTCTTTTATTGCGATTAAACCTATCACTAGTAGTGATCGCAATTAATAAAGTAAAGGATAATTGTTGCTGCAATGATAAAATAAATGATTAAAATAACTGAAAGCAAATAAGGACTAGCTATTAATAAAAGACTAGACATCGAAGATTTCAAAAAGAAAAATGCATCAATATTGAAATGTCATAAGTTGTTAAGGCAACACACTAAGCGTTCAATTCTAAAATTTAAATTTCATTTTAATCCCCAAAATTTAATTCTAGAGTTGATATAAATATGCAAAATATTTTCAGAGAAATATTTTGACCTGTCTCAATTTGCCTTCTTGGAAGGAAAGTAAGATAATCTCTGCTTGATCCATTTTATAATATTAGTTTTCCAAACCTACCATGTTTTTATAAGGTGAACATGTAGATGCAAGGCTAGTTTATCTCTTTTGCCCATATTTCGTTATGTGTAATAAGCAGTTACATACGACCACACATTATTACTATAGAAAAAAATCATTACAGACGATTAAAAACGTTATTATAGATGGTTTCTGAGCATATGAGATTATGGGTTAGTAATGACATAAGGTTATCACAGACGGTTTTTGAACCGTCTGTGATACAAACTATCATATACGGTTTCAACAACAAATCATATGTGATAGTTAACTATCACAGACGGTTTTTATGTATCACAGACAGTTTCTACTAAAAATCATCTGTGATAATCAACTATCACAAACGGTTACGAGTTAAAAATCATCCGTGATATTCTTTTCTATTTCTAAATTTATTTCTATTTGTTGGCTAGCCTCAGGAAATGCTAGTCATGCCCTCTGAAATAAGCAGATTAACATAGTATACATCCAATTCACATTCATTCATTTCAAAAATAAGAACATCCATTTCATAAATCAATTAACTGAAATAAAATAAATTATCTATCCATGAACAAATACACATATGTAATTCATTGTACATTGTGAAACTCCCCATCTTCGTTTACGACTTTAGATATCAAGAAGTACGCACATTGTCATCGAATTTATTTGGGGTCAGCCTGTTCCAACGGAGTTATAGCGATAAACGCAACCTATCGGTAGGAATATCAATGTCGTACATACATATATAAATCGATAAGTATGAAATAATTATTGCAAGATTGATAAAGCTAAGAATCATTGATCTTCGCGGAATCGATGAGTCTCCTCTTTCAAAGCTAAAAAAAATACCCAAGAGAATCTCGAGAAGTCATCAACCACAACAAGAACGTATCACTTCCCACCAGTTGACTGCACTCTAGCTGGACCAATAGTGTCCATATGAAGAAGCAGTGATTGAAGGATGAAAAGAAGCAACCATCTTATCATGCTAGCAAGGAGAACTAAGTCTTTGACCATCTTAAGTTTAGGCAGACCACGAATGAGGTCATGGCCGCTAACTTGGGTCAAGTGATCAAAACCAATGTAACCATGTCTCCTATGCCAAAAGGAAAGATCATGACACTCAGAAGCAACTAAGCATCGGAGAGAATCACCAGAAGTCTCGATAAAATCAGCATGAAAGATCCTCCCAAATCTAGAAATCCCGCAAACTAGACTACCCGAAGAATAAAAGATTTTACAAGTATTTTTCTTAAAGTTCACCTCAAAATCGTCATTGGTAAGTTGAGAAATAGATAGCAAATTATATCATAGCTAACTTATTAAGGCAACATTCTTAAGAATGAAAGAATTATTAATGTGCATCGTACCTTTAGCGATGACTCAACTTGACAAAATGTCTCCAAAGGTGATTGTCTCATCATTGGAGCTTGTACTAGAGAAGAGAACCAACATGAATCTCCAGTCATATGATGAGAATATCCGGAGTCGACAAGTCAAACATATACCTTCCCAGCCCGACGAACCTCATCAGAGTCACTGTAGAGATTGTCATCACTGATGCCATTCTTGTCAGCCATGAAGCACATTCCGGTGAAGTCGTCGCTGTCCTTGGTGTTCATTTGTGGATCATCCTTGCCATCATTGTCGCTTTAGCTCTCCATGTCGCTGAAGTTGAAGTTGTCAAAGGTGGTGAGGACGCAGTGGAAGAGCTTTTTTGCCTTGCCAAGATTGTAGAACTTCTTCTCTTTGCTTTAATCATGAGCTAGATTCTTCTTATTGCTGTTCTTGCTGATGTAGTCATTTTTACCTTTCTCTAGCTTAGGGCAGTTTGCTCGAATGTGGTTGGGGCCACCACACTCGAAGCAGATAACTGGACCTCCTTTCTTTCTCTCTAACCCCCTTGTATGTATGTGAGAATTTTCTAGCTAAATGATTTAAGTCACTATCTAAAAACTACTCAAACTAGTCATCACTCATCTCACACAAAGCAACGAAACCAGAGACACCATCGGAAGATGGTCCAAAAGCTAATGTGGGATCAGTGACGAAGGCCATCAACTATGACTTCATCTTGTGAGAGATGGTGTCGATCTCATGATTCTTGAGTTGTCAGTACAACACGTCAAGACTCAAGGCCATAGATCAGTCGTGTCCTTGATGGTGGTCAGTTTCATTTCCCAAACTCTGATATCCAGGGTAGAAAGCATCTGACAAGCGTTATCCAAGTCTGGGTATGTGAGACCAATAGCTCGGAGGTTGCTCAGTGTCTTGTGAAATCTACTAAAGCATTCATCCAAGGATTTACCAGCAAGCATATCAAATTTGTTGTACTATTTCTTGTACTAGTCTTGTGGGACATTCTTGATCTGGGTGGTGCCCTCACGGTACTCATCGATGGTCACCTAGATATCATATGTTGACGAGAGGTGAGATGCAATCAAACTCATTTTTACTAATACCCTGAATGATTATGTTCCTTGTCTTAGCATTTGTCTTAACATCTAGCATATTCAAAACCGTGATATTTAAAACCTTTTTCCAAATCGCATAGCCTTGAGCTTGAATATAAGACTCCATCCTACTTTTCTAAAAGAGATAGTCGACCCCATCAAAGATAGGAGGCTTGGTGAAATACTTGTCTACTGTCATGGCTCCTAAAACTAGTTAAGATCTCTAAGAAGAGACAACCGGGCTCTGATACTATTTGTAGGACCGACAAGGCAACAGAGGGGGTGAATGGTGTAGATTAAAATTTGTCCGCAAGTATTCTGGATTCTTTTCTCAAATACTATAGAGTTACTAATAATCAAATCCAAAGCTAAAGGCATAAAGCAAAACACTCAAAAACACAAAATCTTGAAGAACTCAGCCCCTAAAGGTCTGACTGCCAACCAGGGGGCGGTCCAACCTCTCCTTACCAAT